>OY735225.1:6561343-6588843 GCA_963457665.1 Thysanoteuthis rhombus
ACAAAGACACAGCGATAAAAGAACTGAGGAAAGTAGACCTCTGTATCTATCTCTGACAATTTATCTCCATGAAATCCTAGAAAGAAGAACAAATCAAGCGAAGGATAACTCGAAGATGGCAAGCTTTCGGCAAAGCACGCTCAACCTTCAAGAACAAACTCGTAATAGTGTTCTTGAAAAAAGTTTCTTTGTCAATGCTGGGGTGTACATCCATAGCTCGAGAATATTAGTTCGATCAATGTTTCCATAGTTATAAAGAGGGCTGTAATATTTCTCAATGGTTTCGCTGCGTATCTAGATCGGACTGTTTTAAATATCATTATCTTGATTTGATTTTTAAGAGACGAAGATTAGTCAGCCACTATCGATTCGCCAGTGGTATTTTTTTATATATTAATGTTAGTTGCTTTTGATCAAAACTTTTAAAACTGTCACTCGATAGTCATCAGCTAACAGCACTCACTGGGAAGAAAAAAATTGGCATTAAAAATTACCACCACCCATATGTGCTGCTTTTTTTACCCTGTGAAGTGGTTAGTGGTTTTTAAAAAGTTATCTTGATGAAAATACAACCCAGTATGGTTGGAATAAAATAACTGAAGTTTCTAAAACAAAAAAAAAAAGAAAAAAACATGCATTGTAAATTGATCCCTCCAAAAAAAAAACAAACTATTCAAGGGGTCAGGATTAAAAGAAAACATTCCCCTACTTAGTGTGAGTGAATGACTGAGTGAGTGAATGTGTGTGTGTGTCAATAGTTTCAAGTTAATGCTATCAAATATGAGAGTTGAGTGAAGTCTAGATAAATACTTACATAGATAGATTCATATGAATGTCAAAACTTACGAATAACTCAGCAACAGTGATTAAACAGGTCTGTCGTGGGTAGTGTTGTTAAACAAAATAATCAGGGAAACTGTTGTTCTAACCGGAATTCCTAGTTTTCGCCACCAGCTGATCGGTTGCTCGAGCTACTAGAGCTCTTACACCTTGCAGAAAATTGAATATAACCATTTAAACTCATCTGCCATTTCCCCTGATCATTCAGCACCATATTAGTTATTTTTACATCGATTCTCCAATAATTATGATGTGATGTGTTGGCAACCATTTCGATTCGTGCTATGGTCTTAGACTAGGAGCTTGTGTAGTTGCTATAAGAAGAAACTGAAATTATATTGAGGGAACTACTAGTAATTAATAGTAATCATTTATAGCCCTTTATTCGTGTAGATCTCTCCTCTGTCGTCTAAATCGTCGTATATCTTTTTAGTCGACCCCAGATTCGTATATGATCTTTGGGGATCAGCAGTATGAGTCGTAATGCTCATAAGTTGTCTGACATTCTTGCAGTAGACCTTGCTCATTTCACATTTACGTCTTCCAATGAATTCTATGATATCTCTGAATACTGTTTTTCTCTGATACACTGTACTGATCCTTCTATGTGATCTAAAAAGAGAAATCCTATGCCACACTTTTTTTTTTGGCATCTGATCAATTGCATCGACTTCGCAACTCAGGATTCCTGCGTTTTTCGCCCAGGCTTACACCGAGAATAGGTCAAACCAGTGTCGTCCCATTGTCTATGGAGACAGATTGAGGCAAGAACTCACTCAGAAATAATAATGTCGCCAATGGATTTTAAACAAAGTAAATCTAATCAGTGTGGGGGATTGGGGGGTCTTGCCTTGGGGGCTTCATGTTTTGTTCTCGACCAGAATGATAGCTGCCACCCCTTCAATAAATCTTAGAGTTTTGCACTTGTCTCTAACTGCAAACATTAACGTCGACATACAGATATAGCGAGGTTTATATACATTTCACGTTGAATGCAGAAAGTATAAGTAGATTTAAAGATGCTTGTGCTTGTGTATAAAAGAACCAATCAGTAAATATATAAGTATTAGTATATATACGAAAATATATGTATATGCGTATATTTTTGTGTATGCATGTTCTTGCCTGCACAGTTTTGTGTGTATATGTGTGCGTGTGCAGGCGACCATCCGTTTTTGTATTTAGGCGTGTGTTATTTTTGTGGAGAAGAATGTATTAGTAATTTCAGATGTGCACCCTAATAAAGTAACTTTCTTCTCCAAGATGAACACACATACACACACACATGCGTATATATATATATATATATATATATATATATATAAACAAATATACATATCTTTGTATGTGAGCATATGTATATGCATATATATATACACATGCATATATACAAAAAACAAATATATATTTCTTTCTACTTCCTACATATGTATGTATACATGCATACATATGTACATATATATATATATATGCATATATATGTGTGAGTGTGTGTTTGTGTATAAACATATATCTATATACACACACACGCATACATACGGAAACACACACACACACAAATATATATGTATATATATATATATATATACATACATATATATATATATATATATATATGTATATATATATGTATATGTATATCTATGTATACATATATACATAAATGTGTGTGTGTGTGTCAGTGTGCGTGTGCTTTATACCCCTTCCCGAACATCGCAGACGGGTAATGCACAGAGTTACGTATAAATAATTCATTTTAACTTTAGTATCTCCGGCCGAAATCATCTCAATGTCACCTTGGCGAGCGTCAAATTTTATTTATTTTCTGTTGCATTTTTTTGCTTCTTGTAGTTTTTTTTTTTACCAACCTTTTTTTTATTCCCTCTTTGTCTAAAAGGCAAAAACACTTCGGCAGTTTTATTGTCTTCCCTTGAATCTCATGATAGTTGCCTGCTTCTCTAACTTCAAAATTACTGACCTTATAAGATTCTTCACAAGAAGATTTTTTTTCTGCGAGAAGATTTTTTTTCACAAAAGTAATTTCAGGAAACAAAACAAAAAACATAACGGAAATTTCACTGGTCTGGTTAGTAATTAAATAGAAACTGTAAGATGATTGACGTATTCTGGTAGCATGTTGTCTTTGGGGGGATCAATTAAAACATTGTAAATTGGATGATCGATAAATAAGTTACTTTTCTCGCCTTATGTTGGTCAGTGATAACTTGAAAAAAACCCTCTGAATTTCCAAAAGATAAACAAAAAAATAAAAACAAACCAGAATGTTGCCAGACATTAATTTAGGGATCAGTTTAGGATAAACTTACATTACAAATCGACCCCTTACAAAAGATTTATTGGGGATGTCAAAAACAAGAAAACCCCTTTTTATAAACAGAATAAGGAGAAAATGCTTCCATCTGTAGCCGTCTACCGGTATTCGTACGGCCTGTATGCATGATACATACGTACCGAGCCAACAAGCCAGACAGGCAAACTAGCATAAAAACTAAAGAAATTCATTTTGATAGTTTTAGCGACAGTTTTCATTGACAGTCTCTAATATCCCCAAGAAAGAAAAAAAGAAATCTAAAAACGCCTCAGTTTTCACAATACAAAATACGAAGTAGGCTCCTCCTATCCAGATTCTCACGAACTCTGCTTCCAACATGGATGCTACAAGTATTAAATGTCACAATTCCATTTTTATTTTCACTCATACCTACCATTTTAAGCGTTACGATGTCAGCTCTTCTTGTTATTGAACAAGATTTTGGAACGTTTGTAAGATTTTTCAAAAAGGAAGTCTCACAGATATTGATTGAAGGTTTTTTTGGGTTTCACATCCCGAGTTTAATAAAGTCAGTATAAATCTCCACGACCAGAAATGGACCAGGCTATCATTGATGGAAGGGTCACTTTACGGCGGAAAAATTAAAATTTATTTTTTGAGGTACGCATATAACCGGCATTTCAAAAAGTGGCGGTGAACAGAGAACTGCTTTTGCCCTTGCATACAGCAGAACGCACTATATTGAAGAATTACCAGATCAGACCAAAAGTTCCACAAGATTCCATTGGAATTCATTGACAACTTTTAGAGATATTATATGGATGGATATGATCGAAATCCCTGGGGGAAAAGAGCGACCTGTCCCTAAATGATAACTTGCTCCAAGAAGATGAATGCTATCGAAGATGAGAATTATTTTCATCTAAACATCTCTCGGTCTGTGACCAACAATATATCTACCACCGTCTCTCCCGATCTCTCTTGCTCCATCACTCTTTCTCTCTCATTTTCTCTCTGTCCTTCTCTCTCTTTCTTGCTTCTATCTCTCTTCATCTATAAATTTATTCATGTATAAATATAATAAACTCTAGATATACTCATATAAACGATTGCATATTATTCTGTTGCTCTATCTAAAACAATCAACTCTTCCACAAATACCTGATTGAGATATTATTGCTTTCGCTCTAACAACTTTAGTTGTTTCTTTTCTACGAGGGAAAAATCATATATATATATATATATATATATATATATATAGAGAGAGAGAGAGAGAGAGAGAGAGAAAGAGTGAGAGAGTGTGTGTCCACGAGGATGTTTTATGCGTGTCTTTGTGTATATAAGAGAGTGATAATGACATATTGAAGCGTGTGTTCATGTGTTGATTTATTAGGTGAATCTTCGTTCAAAAAAGTGTTCAATACCATCAGTAGAGCGGTTAAAAATGAGTAAATGTTTTTTCAATGATTCATTACAGATTGTACATCGTTTCACTTGCAAAATGGTCCCTTTGAAAATCTTTTTCTTAGTGAAATAGAATGTGCAATTTGAGAAAAAAAAAATAGATAAAGGTAAGGAGAGAGAAAGATTTGTTTTCGTGATAGTTTCAAACTCAATAAACACGTTTCCATAACTATCAGCAAACACTAGTCGCACAACACAACGACGACAAACACAAAACCTACTCTCATTCAGAAAAGAGGAAGGGGGTAGATAGACGGATAGACAGAATGAGAAGGGACGCCAATGAACTAGTAACGACAAAACATTTTCTCTCGATGCGTAGAGACTTCGGTTAATTGTAATACTTACGCAACTGCTGAGTGTCTATGAAGGTGCATTGTGTTCGTGCATTGCAGACAAGAGAACACGGTGCAAAAAGCTGTCACAGTTATCATTAGTGCTCGGCTGCTGATGACAACAGATTCGAAGCATAATTACCGAGAAAGAAAATAGCGCCACCACAGATTTGTTCCGTGTATTTTACGAATAACAAAGAAAACACCCACAAGAAACAGCTGATATGGGGAGGCTTTTCATTTCGACCGGGACTCGAGACAATAAGGGAAAAAAACCAGAGCTGCAACAATGGAAAACGATTAAATTGCAATTATAAGGGCCATCCTTCGTCTCCGCTCTTATTTACCAAAATTAACATTCAACACACACACACACATATATATATATATATATATATATATATATATATATATATATATATATATATATGTGTGTATGTGGGTGTGTGTGTGTGTTCATATGTGTATGTACATACATACATATATGCGTGCGTGTGTATATATATATGTGTGTGTATATTTATATGTGTGCATGAATATATATATACGTGCACGTATGTGTATAAAAGTGTGTGTGTGCGTATGTGTATGTGTATACATATATGCGTGCGTATATACATATAAATATATATGCACATGTATAAATATACATATATATATACATATATATACGTATATATATATGAATATACATATATGCGTATATACATATATATATATATATATATATATGCACATGTGTATATATATCTATATATATATATATATATACGAATACAAATTGTTAAAAAAACAGAAAAACTTAAAGTTTGTTTTTAGTTTGATTATCAACTTATTTCCAATTGCATTGAATTTTTAAAAAAAAGGATCATATGTTTATGGTCTGTCATTGCTTGGCAGTCATTGGTCAATCATAATTTTTACGTATAAAGTGAAGGATTGCTGCATCGTATTACTGTTTTCAGGAATGTATACTTCTATACATAAACGATTGAATATGAATTCGCTTAGTTATTGCTTAGTAATTTTTAAAAAGCTTCTAAGAATCTACCTATAAAATAACATCCATATGCTCCATAATCTAAGTCACTCTTTGACACTCTCTCTAAACACACACACACACAAACACACACAGAGACATATATATATATATATACATATATATATATATATATATATATATATATATATATATATATATATATATATATATAGATGAATTGCATTGTATTATATAGAAACTCTCATTTGAAATGGTATCACGTCGTTATACGGTCAATGTGTTACTAGTAATAAACAACACGAATAGAATAAACAATTAAAGGATTGGAGCTGTTGCAAGTATCGAATTTGCTGAGGTAGCCTCTTTAACTTATCATTGCTTTCACCGTTGAGCTAAACAGCCATCGGTAATTTAGAAGCCTTAATAATTGTTTTCGATCTAAATTCTCATCTCGTCTATTTTTGGCCTACATATATTTCTTTTCAACATAATGGTTATATACATATATATGTATATATATATATATATATATATATATATATATATATGTGTGTGTGTGTGTGTGTGTATGTATGTATATATATATATATATACATATGGATGCTTTGATCAAATGTAATGATTATAATTGATTATAGATTTTATAAAATAAAACACAATTCAAAATCATTATATATATGTGTGTGTGTGTGTGTGTGTTGATGTATTGTCACTTCTGTGTAAAAGTACAGCAAATCAAGTGAATATAAACTCATAAATCTTGATATATCTACAAAATGTACACGCACACACATATATATATAGAGAGACAGAGACAGAGAGAAGGGGATATGCATATAGACAAGTGTTTATTTTGGTGTAGTTTTTGGAAATCCTTAAAGATTCACTAAAATAATGTCACCCATTGAAGCAGCAGGCCAAGTTCTAGTGTGAATCATATGATAAAATTATTTTTCCCTTCTATTCTTTTCTCCTCTCCGTATTAAGATCTGTTCACTTTTCCAAAAACAAGAAAATATTACTAAAAAAATCAAAACTATGCTCTCTCTCTCTCCGTCATTCCAATGAAAAAAAAAATATATAGGTACTGATGGATATAAACATCCGACTGTGTACTGGATACAGAGAAATGAATGCAAAAAAGATTGAAAAAAAAGGTGAAAAAATGGATTTTTTTTCCGTTGTCGTTAACAAAGCCCATGCGAGAAACACACTTTCAAGAAGACAATAAGTCTTTGAGAACAATGGCACCAATCCTTTACCGTTTCTTCTCGCAGAACTTCGGTTAAATGGAGCAGAAAAATCCCAAGTTGACAAGCGGCAATCACAATGACAGTTAAGATATAATTAGATTTTCTGGCTGATTGTCAATTGAGATAGAGCACCTGTCAATATCGGTCCCTTTGATGTTACCATACTGAGCAATCACGGAAACAATTTATTGTTTCTTTCCTATCCTTGTGTGCTTTCCTCTCTTTCATGTTCAATCTAGAACCGGATGTTGAAGGTCAAGGACACCGGAAACGAGAGTTACTAGGAGCACAGCACAGTTTGTTTCTTTTTCTTTTTTCTTAATGATAAGATTTGCGTTCTAATCAAGTCAGTAAAAACGAAAATGGTTGACCGAACAACATGTCGAGTATTGACAATGGTTGAATTCAGGACCCCACCAAAGTTTGTCTTAGCAATATCCCCAAAAGTTCCCAGTGAATTGGTCATTGGATAAGAAAGTGTTGATCAAATTTTGGGGTAGATCAAGGGAATCCAATTGTACCTCAAACTCTGCATCGTAGCTATATATGAAGTGATTTTCAAAACATTTTCGTAACAAGGGCCTTGGCAGCATCACGTTCTATCTGAATGATTTCTAATGTTTCTAATCAGAAAGGATGAATACTTTCGACAGAGCAATGGATAAAATATTGATAGTGGCTTGTTTCAGAACCACCTTTGTACACACAATAACACCAAAAGTTCTCTGCATCCTGGTTGTATATGAAGTGATTTCATATAGGTTTTTAGCGATAATCTCAATATCTGGACGCGTTCGAAGTCTGTGTTGTAATTGAATCAGTAAGGACGAGAATTGCCGCCTGAACAACTAGTTGAAACTGCGACCATGGGACAATTTCTTTTCCCTAAAAAACACCTTCAAATTTCATTTTTTTCAAAGAAAAACTCATCAAAGAGTATTGTTGTTTTGCTGTCTCCCCTTCCATGACATTATAGTTAATCCTCAATATACAACAGTCGGCAAAATATATTTTGATGCGCAGTTGAACAACCATTGAGGATCGAACTAACAGAAATAGCTAGGGTCTACGCCATGAGAACGTTCTATGGCCATGAGATATTGCTCTACGGCAAGGACTTTGTGTTCATGTTATCTTTAAAAAAAACACGTCGGATGTTGTTGCAAGTATTAGTGAAAAATGTCTACAAATTTCGGGAGAATCTAAAAGACTTTAAAAATACATAAACGAAAGCAAACACATCCACACGTGCGCATATATATATATATATATATATATATATATATATATATATATATATATATATATATATATATGCGTGTGTGTGTGTGTGTTTGTGTGTGTGTGTGTGTGTGTGTATGTGTATGTGTCTATGCTCATGTAATTTTGAAATTTTATTTCCGATACACATGCATATATATATATATATATATATATATATATATATATATATATATATATATATGTTTGGTGTGTATCTATTGCATGTAAGTTTTTTTGTGTGTGTTAGTGTGTTTGTAAAATCGTGTGTGCGTATACTTATTCATGCGCGTGTAAATAAGTGTATCGAGACAAAGGGGAGACGGGGAACAAATAAGTCGTGGTTAAATAAAACTGATCTTCTCGTCTCACCGCCCAAATGACTTTTAGGTGGCAGAGGGGATGGGGTTGTGATTCATTAATTTCGAATCGTGATTTCCCGCCTGTTTCATTCGCTTCACAGACTGCGCATGCTCAGTGGGAATCTAATTGAGGACCAGACAAAACAGATATTGATTTTCATAAAATTTGCGATCTTAAATGGAAAAGGTCCTGCATGATTTCACATTCATCTTCATCTATGTTCTTTATCATTATTATTATTGTTATTATTATTATTGTTATTATTATTATCATTATCATTATTATTGACACCAGCTGATTGGTGGTCACCGCAGGAAACTGACTGACAGTAAGTCCCCCCAGCGTCTTGAAATCTTCCTCTTGATACCCTCACAGTCCACGGCAGGGCTGTGGTTCGCAGTTCCGCATCATATACCCGGTGGTTATTGCTTTAGGTTGAGTGGCAACAAGTGTCCTCAGATTTCCATCCCACTGCTAATGTCATCCTCACCTCTCATTACACCGTTGTTATTTGTCCTTTTTCGTGGCTGTTAAACCATTGCTAACTGCTGGGGGTCGTAATCTCATATTTTCAGCACTCTCCTCAGCATTCGTGCTGGCCCTAGTTATGCTGTTGAGTACCTAATTTCAATCATTTTTTCCTCATATCCAGTTCCTCAAATGTAGTTTTCAGTGTCTCTAGTAAATTTCCAAATGCACCTACTTTTACTGGTACTACCCTGACTGTCATGTTCACATCTACTTCATTCCTTTTGCCAAGTGCTGGTATTTCCTTAGATTTCCACTATCTTTCGTGTTCATTTAGTGATTTGCAGATAATTTGGCAGGTTCTCCATCTCAGGTCTGATCTTCTCGCTTGGATTGGATGATCAGTTTATATTTTTGAATTTTCACACTGCGTTGACTGATGGCTCTCAGTGGAAGATAAGTGAAAAGTCTCCACAGTACCCAAGGAATCTTCTTATTCTAACTGACAACTATTAGTTCTGCCGTCATCTTCAGGTTCAATGATTTATTTCAGTTGTCAGCCATAGTCTAGATACATGACCAGTTGTTCAATTTCTTTTAGTTTCAACCAGAGTTATTTCGTACATTTACAAGTTCGCATCAGACACCTGAATTTCCAGCATCTTTCTATTGTTCCTGTATGTACCAGCAATGCTGTGGTTCGGGATGTCTCAATTCTTCATGTAAGTCATAAGTCGTCTAGCCTGCCTTCTAGTATTTTGGACATGGTTCAAAACGTACAAATTATAGACACTACCCTAATATAAATGTCTCACAGTCTTAGAAGTTCCAAAACGTCTGGATATTTTTCTTTTACTTTTTTTTAATCTCCCCACTGTAGTTCACTAACACAGCCACATTTATGCGTTGACAAGTCTACCTTTCTGAGTTTATGACTTTCAAATCTAATTTTCTTGCTTGAATGAGGGAATTGGTTTCGATGACACACTCCAAAGGTATTTTTTTTTGTTTTTGGTTACAGCATTTGTTTTATGCTGATTGTATTTGCTTTGAAGAACTAAATCTACTTTTTCTTTTTTTGTACAAGGGGAGAAGACAAGGGACTGAGAATCCACACATATGGGGTAAAAGTAAATAGAGGTAGATTTAATATCAGATGATTATTTCTGTAGAGTTGTAGGACTACTGTATAGATCATCAGAATACGTAGTGCTATCAACAGACATGAATGATTTTTGAAGGAATTATCGCCAAGTGGAACAACTCTGGCGTCAATATTAGAAGTTCTGTGAAAAGAAAATCCATTGAATAATGACGACAGTCAGAATAAATTGTATCCATTATATACTGGCGTTTCCAACTGGAAACATCAAAAATAGAGTAAACAGAAACATCAAGAAACATCTATATTTCTTGAATCTTTATGTCATTATTAAATCCGTCGAAATAAGCTCATGAAAACTCTTCTTTTTTTTTTTGAATTCAGAGAAGATTTAGTGGAGTACTGATGTTAATTTCCAAGGTTGTAGCCAAAACTGCATGGCCAGGGGCTGCCGGAAAAAAAACTAATACCCATGCGTATAAAAAAAGGAAGAGAACATTTCTCCGTCATTGCTCGATACTGTTGTTCAACAATTATGACACCATTACGAATGCTTAAGGCCTAAGATATTGTGCAAGTGTGATTGTTGGGATGTGTGCTTGTATTTTCAGTTTGTATACGTTTTTCACATTGAAATAAATTTTCTGAAAATTCTTCTGAATTAGATAGGGTAGTTCATTTGAACCTCAAGCTCAAACTATTTTCTTTTGTTTGATTTAAACTCAAGTCCAAGTTGGAACTGACTTTGTTCTTTCCACCATGATGAAAACACAAACGAGAAGAATCCTTACGTAAAGTAGGGCAGTTAACTATTCAAAGTTTGTCTATCCTCATCATGTTAAACGAAATCGATATAAAAACAATAATAATTCCTTTCATGCTTTGAAATCAAGGCTTGTTACTTTCTGAAATTCAAACAAGGCTAGAGAATAAATTGTTCACTGATTAGACTTTTTTCAAAATTTTCTAATAAAAAACCCGAACACAAAATGGTATGAAAAAACGTTGATTATGTGATGGTTTCTATTGAGTGACTAAGAGGGTCTATCTATTCTTGCTATTTGTTTTTGGCTCAAAACATTTGAATTCATTCTTTCAAGTCATCATCGAACGACCAGACCAAACCATGAATGTTTCCAGTGTTCAATTTTTATCGAATCACTGTAGCTCCACAATTAGCCTGCCCGACCAACCAGCAAAGAACACTGTTTCTTTTTGATCGTTTATGTGTTTCCAGACGCTCCTAATCCCTTTTTTGGGGCTATAACCTTAAGATTTCACCAGAGTACACCATCAAGCACCCTCTAAAAGGGTTTCTTTATTTTCTTTCAAAAAGTACTTTTCGATGTCTCCATAGTAATTTTGTACCAACAATGCCCGAATCATGTGCAGTTTTATTTTTAGATAATATCTTTTGATAAGTTTAAGTACTCTTTTAGATATATACGCAGGTTACGATTTTATTTATGCACAGTACGGATATTTGTATAAGCCACACCCAATGTCTCATTCAGACCTATCATTACAGATCAAATTAAAAGCTAATAAGACGTTATACCTCTTCATTTGATTAATTCCACTCCTTTAACGGGCTGGATTATTTATCTTATCTTCTGAAGATCCTTTGATAGCGCCAATGGAATATCGAGTGCAAATCAAAAGATTTCAAATCGGAAAGAGAACCTTTGATCATAGCAATCAATCGAAATGAAATTCAACTTAAGATTGATTGTTCTTTTATCTCCAACTGAAGTCTGACCCTCTCCAAGGAGGATAGATTAGATGGCCCAATTGTTGGACAAAGATCTGTGCTCAATTGACCAGATAAGTCCGACCCTATAATCACTGACCTAAAGACAAAGGAAAACCGGCCTGTTGGGTTAGTCACTTAATAGTCATGCTACCAATATCTTTTGGCAGCAAACCGTGTTTGGGATGATCAATTGAAAGAATGAGAAATAATGATCAATGAATAAGTTGATTTTCTGGCCTTTGTGGGGCAGTGATAACTAAAGAAATCTTAATTCTCAAAAAAAAAAAAAACAATACGAAAAAACTTAAGAGTTCAATTTAGCATTGACGTACCTTGCAAATTGCCCCCTCCCTTTTGCAACATAATGAAACCAACTTTGCAGGAATTTTACAAAAACAAAAATATCTCTTTTCATAAATATAATAAGGAGTGACTGTTCAAATATTCTGCCCTCTAGTCCCATATTTACTCATACATATCAGCTTGTAAAAAAAAAACATGTTTTGGCGACAGTTTTGGTTTATAATAAGCAGGAGAGGGAATATCACGTCATCTCCAACCAAGAAACACATTCGTATTCACCGGCTCTAAAACATGACGTTAAACTTTTAAAGTGGTTGTGAGTGACAGCCAGTTAGATCAACATTACGGGTACGTGCATATCGGTTTGAAACCCTGGATCATTCAATGTAAAGAACCAGTTATTTTTTGCCATGATTTCTGAGATTTAAAACCGTGATCATTCCATATAACAAAGAGGCTTATTTTTGCCATGATTCCTGAGATTTAGACCCGTGATCATTTCATATAACCAAGAGGCTAATTTCTGTCATAATCTCCGAGATTCAGACCCGCGATCAATCCATATAACGAAAAGGCTAATTTCTGCCACGATTTCTGAGATTTAGACCCCTGATCAGTCCATGAAACGAAAGGCTGATTTTTGCTATGATTTTTTTAGATTTAGACTCCTGATCATTCCATATAACGAAGAGGCTAATTTTTGCCATGATTTCTAAGATCTAGAATTTAGTCAGTTTCTTTGGGAGGACTAAGTAGGGGCTTCCAATAAAAGATCAAGATTGTTTCGTTAATGGGTACGTTGATTTGATTACTCTGGCTACAAGGTACCGATCAAGCAACCCATAAGTCAAATACAGAAGAAATGGAATCACACCTTTAGTAACAGGTAGTTAGATAGATCGATAGAACATTGTTATTATGGTGCAAGCAACTATTATTTTCACCTGATAATAATGCACTTTTTTGTATCAAATAAGTTAGCACATTTCAGGAACTCCTCATTTTTAAACAACAAAACACCATTGTGGCTTCTTAGATGTCATCGGATCAGAGTTTTTCTATTATGTAGATATATAGGGGGAAAACAGATTTGTTGTTATTGGGGTGACCGTGAATACAAACCATACACTTTTACGTTCTTCCAGAATTTAAAAAAAATATTAGCTAGAAACATGCTTAGGGTCCAATTAGTACAATTGGTTCTTCTTTGTTCTTAATGGGAGGGATCCGGCTGCAGTAGTTTCCATCTTCTCCGGGTGCCAGTGATTGAAAATGTAATCGAATAACTGAGGTACCTGAAGAAGACCAGAGGGTACATCGGCCGAAATGTTACAATGATAAAACGACTAATACTAAGGCAACAAATGAATCAATGTGTCGCAAGGAGGCTGATGAGAAGAGGGAAAAAAAGACAATGAAAGGGCGAGAAGGTTAACGAGTAAAAAGAGTGAATACTATAACCAAATGTAATGTAATCTGGGACATGGTTATGAAAGGAGAGCACTCAGCAAATATCGAAAGAACTAGCAAGGGTCTGCAAGACAATCTTTGAAGAAAAAGAGTTCATAATTTACCTATCTAGTTCAATTTGTTGATATGTTGAGTAAGATACAAAACCCGAGAGAGCAAAAGAGAGATGGCAAATAAATCGTTTTGGGATTCCATCCTCCCAATGGATTATTCTAACTAAACCTTGAGATCAGCCTGATTTTAGAAAGTTTTTCAGACAACTGAAATCTTTCTTGTTTGAGATAACATGGCGTTTCGAACGCTTCATTCTATAGCCTCCCCAAAGTGAATATGGAGGTGGTAAGTAATCATTTTTTCCAATGGTAGCGACCTTTATAACGAAGGATCGGGCATTTTCCTTTTCGTTCCTTATTAGGCCTTGTCTGATTCATACACTGACATAAACTCAGTCGATATTTCCGGAAAGCACGCCTGAAGAAGGTCGTAGAATGGATCTGCTAAGATGTCACATATACAAAACCAACTGGAAGGGGCACAATCTTTTTTTGAATGTTAATGACTATTCTCAAAACTATAGATACTATCAGCCTCAGTATTTTGTTAAAAAATCAAACATTTGTTGCGCCTGAGTTCGCTTTTGAAAGGGTTTTGGGGATGAAACGGAGGAAAGGGGAAGACGGTGCAATATAAAAACCCTCCACCCCAGAATAGAAAATTATTGTAAAATATACGATGTCTGTTCGAGAATTTATCAAACCATTCCATATGAACTAAAAAATAGCCTACCTAGGGTGATGGCACCTTTGTCCCCTTCAAAGTATTCCCTTTGGGCTCTCACATCAATTTCATCATCTATTCTCATTAAAAAGAATAATATCAGCTGCTTCGATTCGTTCTGTGTAGTCTTGTCCATGGCCCCCTTTATCCCCCTTTATCCCTGAGAACGCCCGGAACTTCTGGGGAGTGGGTGCGTGGCAAATTCAGATTGTAAACGGTACTGGCTGACCTCGGTAATGTGGTCTTTCGAAAAAAAAAAAAGAAAGAGAAATAACACGAAACGTGGACGATGTTCCAGCTCGATGATATTTTACTGCCGGCTGAGTGGTCTTTTCATGCATGCGCAGTGAGGTACCTTCTGATTGTTTGCAAATTTACATCAGGGTCGCTGGAACGGTTCTCAAGATATTTTAAATGTTTAATACTTCCCAATCGGTTATAGAAGAATGTAATGACCATATGCATCGTTATTTTAGTAGGTTCCAAGAAGTCTTGAACAGAAGTTAGAAGAATTGGATATAGATACCAAGATGTTAATCTGGTTAGATAGATATTCGAGAAAAGTCAGATAGATAATGATAATCAGATACAGTCAAAGATAAATGCGGACAGACTTAGATCAATATTTATGTAAAGAAAGATAAATTGAAATAGACAGACTTAGATTGAAAAATAGCAAAATCGATAAATATACCTTCTAGGTGTCGTTTTTTACAAGCACAGAGATTTGCGCAACTTCTTTCAATTACATAAGTACACGAATACACTCATTGTCATAAGAAATTGAAAGGTTGATGTTGGGTGTAATTGAAAGAGGATTCCCCCCACTCCCAGCCAACTATTCTTCTTACGGACACCGTGAAGGAGAAAATCAACATTCTTCTGTTCTCCTTGATTAAAGCTACCTGCTGTTGGCGCATACTTTATGGGAAAGTCTTTGTTTAATCCTAGCATTGTTAAGTCTTTGCCGCCAAATGTCTTGTCGGAGGTTGTTGATTATCCTCGGACCACTGCCGATAGATTCTCACCACAAATAGGTGTGAGCTCTCAAAAAACTGTGTCCTTTCGGAAATGCTCCTACTCCTCTGTCCATTATAATTTGGCCTTTATCAAAGATATTAAATTCTTCCTCGATTATTGCTGCAACATTCAAGACATCAAACTAAACTATTCAAGGCTGGCTCACCTGCTTATATAACACTGATCTTCATTCATGCAGTCGTCACAGAACAGTAGCTGTCATTTTTACCTTGTGTTGCTGGTCATAAAGTTTTGTCTTATCAGTGTATATCTCCTTTCGACGTTTGATTCTCCTGAGTACAATCGAAAATTTTCAGCTTTCTTCTACCACTAAGATCGGGATGTCTAGAAATTAATCTATCATTTTGCTTGGAATAATGAAACACTGTACACCCTAGGGACGCCGCAGACAGATTGTGAGCGAAAGAATTTAGATGGTTGTAGACGGTATTCGTATGGTCTGATGAATCACTAACGTCGCTCGACCAATATCTTTTTGCAGCACGCCGTATTAGGGGCGATCAATTGAAAAAATTCCAAACATGAAAAATATGAATTTCCAGTAAACAAGCGCTAATGCAGCCAAACACGAATGAAAGACCAATTTAGCATGAAATTATACAGTAAATTGAAGTTCCCATTAAAATCTTGAGATGATGGGTGATTTTGAGAAAAAAAACAACATTTTAACTGTCCAAAATTTCAGTCCTCTAACTTCAATCATATGACCTAGGTGTCTGATACATATATGCATACATATATTGCAACCTAGATCAAATTGAACATTGGAGAAACCTGTATTGAATCAAATCAGATATCAAAAAAAGTTAAACCGAATCCTGAATGGTTGAGCAGAAGACACGTAAAAAAAGAAACCAAATCTCTAATAGTTCAAACACAGACCGAATATTGGGGACGATCCCAGAGTCCAAATCTAAAATTGATTAACTGAACGATATCCTTGCTATTCTATAATGCCAAACCAATACCATTACGTACTAGCACATGTTTGAATTTACATCTTTTCGTCCTATAAGTTACGCATTAACAGTGCGACTCAGCTAAATTAGTTGCAATTCTGAAAGATTTCACCACATTTGCACCAGACAAAAGTACTTTTGTTTCATTCACGCCAAATTTCGATAAGAAAAAGGGGGAAACAAATTGATTTTTTTGGCTCAAGTGACGCACCGTTGACGGCCATGTGCAATTTACTGAGTGCTTTCTCATAAATATAACGATAACAGAAGCTTCAAAAGGTTTTGCAGAGACGCTGGTCGAAACAATGGAGACTTAATGGACAAATACTGTCCTTTAGAGGGCTCCCCCCGACCCCCAGAAGACGGTGGCGGGGGTCTTTTCATACAGTGACACAGACATGAATAACATCTGTCAAAAAGTCGTTTGATGCGATCTCTCATATCAAACTGGAGATAAATGGATATGGTGCCTGCCCGTTGTAATTTTATTAATACCCCATAAATCCAAGTAATGTAATCATATATATATATATATATATATATATATATATATATATATATATATATATATATATATATATATATATATATATATATATATATATATATCGTTATGTATACACACACATATGTATATAAATGATAATTGGAATGTGAAGAGAAAAGCTCCGCAATACGAATATATATATATATATATATATATATATATATATATATATATATATATATATATATATATATATATATATATATATATATAATACCTCTGCCTATCAATCACCCTTTACCTATATGGCCATAGATAAATTGAGGAATAATATATTTTATCATGTGTGTATATGTGTGTACACATATATTTGTGTATATACATGCATATATATATATATATATATATATATATATATATATATATATATATATATATATATATAATCAAAGGCAGACATATATGTCTGTATGTGAGTATATGTGTTTGTGTGTTTGCACATTTTTATCCAGATATTTACAGATCTATCTATCAATTGTGTATCTATTCATTACGTTATATCTGCCCCTGTTGACGGATAGGGCTCCCAACTTGGTGCCACGGTTACCTTGCCAGACTACAAGACCATTGCTTTTTTTTGTAATAACTTTCTAATATTATTATTATTATTATTATTATTTTTATTATTATGATGATGATAATGATGATGATGATGATGATGATGATGATGATGATGATGATGATGATGATGATGATGGAGAATGGCGTTTAGATATCGTCCATATATGATTTTACCTCTTCCCTTGAAATATATGCAACCTTCCCTCATAATCACATATGCTTTCTCCAAGCCCTGGAGAAAGGACAGCATTGTTCCTACTGCTGGTGCATTGTACTGTATAGGATTCAATCTTCACGAAGTACCCCTTAATCATTTTTTTCTTTTTCACCATTTCTTTTTTTTCATCATTTTCGTCTTCGTCAACATTTTCTTCTCCTCATACCGTTTCCTTCTTTTCCATCATCATCTATTGTTCATCATCATCATTTCCTTCTTCTCCATCATCATATTCTTTATCATCATCATCATCATCATCATCATCATCATCATCATCATCATCATCATCTTTTAAGCTCCAATTTTGGACATACAGCTTTCAAAAAGATTCGCTGAACCTCTAGATTTAGGGTTTCACGGTGTCAATATTCTCCGAACTTGTCTAAATCGTGACAATAGTTTTATTGCCGGCCATAATTTCGCATATGATTGCTAGAAACAAATGTTGTGAATCATGATATCCAACCGTCGTGAGACATTCTGACAACATGGCCTGTCTATTGCCATTTGAGTTTTTTTACTTGCTTTTGTGATATCTCTTGACCCCTGCTCTCTCTCTCTCTCTCTCTCTCTCTCTCTCATACACTACATCGTCAAGTGATTGAAACCTTCATACATAGATAGTTAACCAGCCAGTCAGCCCCAAAACTTGAGAAACTTACGTCAGCAGTTTTGATGACAGTTTCAGTTGACTGTATCTAATACATCTATTTTTTTAAAAATGAAACAAGATTGTAGATAGTGAAGACGTCTAGAAATTCCACAAGTGTTGGCTCTGTTTTTTTTGCGTGTGAGTGTTTTTGTTTTCAATTGTTTTTTGGGTTTTTTTTGCTCGTTTTTGTCTCGTCGGGTTGAAGGTTTTTGATTCCAACTCCTAATCTTTTTTTTACCAACATTAGAAATTGTTAGAAAATGCTGGAAATATATAAAATCAAATCTTATTTGGCCTGGAGTCGGCATCAGGAAAATCGTCGAATTAATTGTTTCAAGTTCGACAATGATTAAATCAATTGAATTTATTTCTTGGCGATTTGAACACTTTGATTCGATCATTGGAAGAATTAAATTGATAATTACATACATTAATGGAGAAATCTAGAATTACTCCACAACGTTGTGAAAATCTAATTTTAATTAGGATAATGGACAGAGATGTGAATTCGGGTTTGTTTTTTTTTTACTCTTTTTTTACCTCTTCTTTCTATCTCAAGTATTTCGTAATTAGTGAAAATATCTAATTTTACAACTGTTCATAATTAAAAGCGGAGTTGCCGGTAGCCAAACGGTTAGCAGTATGGGAAATAGAATTGGCAGGGCGAGTTCGAGTTCTGAGCTACATTCACATTTACACCAATGACCTTAGGAAAGGCTTGAATCCTACTCGGCTGTGGGTGAATAGCAGCTGAAGTGAATAGTGCCAGGTCGGGTGCTCGTAGCCTGTAAGTCGAATCCCACGCATTGCAAACAACGTAGTCTAACCAAGATAAGGACTGCAGATAAGACTTGTAATATATTGTGATAGGTCAGGGACACCTGGCGTTGCCTGCGTTAGAGAATTTTTTTTTTCAGTAATTTCACACCAGTTGCCTGGTGGTTACCATTGAAGGTTGAGTGAGAACAAACCTCCTCTAGCCCTTAGCCGTTCTCTCCACAATCTCATAGTGAACAGCAGTACTGTGGTTAACTGCTTCACACCAATTGCCCGGTGGATACTGCTGAAGGCCGAGTGACAGTTAGTCTCCTCAAGTCTTCAGCCCTCCTCTCAAGTTATCTGATCTTTCCCTCACCTATTACAACAGAGCTGTGGTTCACACCTCCACTACAATACGGGTGTTTTTTCTCCCTCCTCCTCTGTTAGACCACTGCTAACAGCTGGAGTCGTAGTCTTATATATAAAGCACTTTCTGCAATTTGCTAGCAGTGCTGTGGTCTAAACAGTCTCAATCCCCCTTTTTATTCTGAGTTCCCCCAATCTCGCCTGCTGTGTCTTTGGTACAATTCTGAGGGCACCTATTATTACTGGTACTACCTTGACTTTCATGTTCTACACTTTTCTACGGTTCTTTTGAAAAATCCTGGTTATTTTTCAAGTTTTCCAATCTATTTCTCAGTAGTCTGCAGGTACAACCATGTCTATCATTTGGTGGGTTTCCTTCTCTTTGTCTACGATCACCAGGTCTGGTATTCTTGTTTGGATGAGGAGGTCCATTTGAATGTCAAAATCCCAAAGTGAATTGTGATTTCCATTCTCAAGAGCTCTCTCCAGTTTGTGCTGGTACTGCTTTTCTGTATGGTTAAATCCCATTTGTTTTCCTCGGTTCCAAGTGTATGACTGTTGCTACTCTATCGTGTCTTTGTTTATAATCCTTCTGGGTAAGTTGACTACATTCACTAGTTATGTGGTTTACAGTCTCGACCCTTGTACCACACAGGTGACACTTGCTGTTTGTCTGTGTTCTATCAATTTTTTTTATATATAGTTTGTTCTGGTTCATCTGTTTTGAGCTGCCATGGTTAGCAATACCGTTTCTCTCTTCAGGTTTCCTTTTCGTAGCCACATCCATGATCTCTCGTCCGCCACATCCTGTATCTGTTTTTTTTAATTCTCCGTATATTTTTCAATGTTTTCATTTTTCTTCCCTTGTTTGCTTTGGTACAACATTGTTTTGTACTTTTCTCTGCGCCACTTCAGGCACTTTTTATGATGTCTTCACTGTTTGTATACACATACTTTTCTGGATATGCCTTGGCCCTCTGGAAACAGTCCTGTATGCTGATGAACCATCTGCCACCTTCTTTTCTTCACACGTATAGTCTATCCATGTCATCTCTTGGTCATAAGGCCTTGTGCATTGTCATAAGTTTCCTTGTTCGCCGGTCATTGATTGGAGTTCTTTCTTTGTCCATCCTGGGAATGGTCCTGTGTATCTTACTACCAATACGGCCCATTTTATAAGATTCCTGGAGTTTAGTTTGGTCTCTAATATTTTCCTTATCCTCCAAGGATATTTTCTTTATATTTTCTCCTTCATTTCTTCCAGTTTATCGTGTCACATTCGAGTTTTACAGATGCCAATTTGTAAGTTTTTGATTTTCATTTGTGGTCATAAGACCACAATTCCGATCGTGTTTATGATGCTGACTTTCGAAACCCAAGATGACACTCTTAGAGGCTCTGTATATATATGTTTGTGTTTGTGTGGGCTTGCATTTTTTGCGTTTGTATCTATCATTTAGCAGTGGTAGCACTTTCATCCAAAAATTATGTTTTTTTTAATCCTTACCTGGGTATTTAAGCTCAAAATGAACACCATAAAGTGCTAACGTTATTAATCCCTGGATATTTTTATTAGCACAAAAGATGATAGCTTTGTAGAATGTTCTAACCGTAGCAAAACAATGCGAAGGCATGACCCCGAAAAAATAAATAGGTTTTGGCGCCAAAACTGAAGCAGCATTAGCAAAATGAGTGGCTTTTAGTATCGGCCTAAAAGTCGGCAAACCTCGGCCCACCCTACCTCTGTAGCCTTAATGGCCGGCAGAATATTGTTCGTCCGGCGTCTATTAAGATGTCTGGACAGGAAGAGAATAACATTAAAATAAATGCATTGAATAGAAAGGAATTAGAGTGAAGGGACTGGAAGAGGGACAGATTTGCATTCTTGACATTATTCCACAATTTGATTTATCATTATTACGGCAAAATATTATTAGACATACATAGGTAAAAACTTTTAAATCAAGCAGACACTCATTGTTATTAATTAAAATTACTATTAGGTCGAGAATACTCTCTCTCTCCCTCTCTCTTTCTCACTTACATACACACACACACACGTTGTCCACCTTCCTCCCTAACTGGCCCTTCGACCAGAATTTGATACACATGAAAATAAATCTGGTCAATATTGCGCAGATATATCTATATAACTTTTTTATATTGATTAATCTGTATAAACCTTAGTTTATTTACATGTATCTATCGATCTATTTGTATCGATCTATCTATCAATATATATATATATATATGTGTGTGTGTGTGTGTGTGTGTGTGTGTTTCTTTATCTCTCTCTCTCTCTCTCTATATATATATATATATATATATATATATATATGTTCGTTTACATCCATCTGTGTATCTGTTAATTGGTTTATATCAATCTATCTATCTATGTTTGTGTATATCTATCTATCCGTCTATCTTTTTGTTTATATCCATCTAACCATTCATCTACCCGTTTTCATAATTCCATACATTATTTAAACGATAGATTTCGATGTTGTCCGGCTTTTAGGCCGCTACTAAAAGCCACTCATTTTGCTAATGCTGGTTGAGTTTTGGCGCCAAAACCTATTTTTCCGGGTCGTGCCCTTGCATTTCCTCTCTATTGTTACAGCATTCTACAGAGCTATTAATTTTAGTGCAAATAAAAATGTCCTGGGAAGAATCATTCTAGCACTCTGTGGTATTCATCTTGAGCAAGACGGATCAGATAAGCATTTCAAAAACCATCGTTTTTTTAATGAAAATACCACGAATGCTGAATGACAGATACAAATGGACACACATAAGCACACACAGGCACTTGCACGTACGCGCAGAGTCCCCCAGACTTTCATCGGAGGGTCGAAAATTTATCTCCAGTGCCCTTCGTTTGTCTATTTTGATACGCGCAGTCTTCGTTGCTTCTTCTAAAAAAATTTTGGTCGAAAAATTCTGATGGCTGTTACATCTCAAGTCCTTCACGAAGAAACTTTCTTTTTTAACCTCAAAATAAGAGCAACGAATTTTTGGAGTCATTTTGAACTTTTGTGAATAAGAAGTAAACAGTCTCTACTTTGTTCAAATACTATACAATTTGTCTACCTTGTTTGGTCGAGCCAATTCCAAACAATTACCCCAAAGCTCAATGAGACTAATTCGTTAATCTTGATTTTTTTTATGATAATAAGATAAAGCAATGTCAACCATTATCAATTGAAAACAATCAACCAAAGCTCTCTCCAGAACTGTCATCAAAGGTTTCTTCAGTTTCTAAGTCGTTCTATCTATACATGCATCTCGTTTACAGATCTATCGTGCAAAACAAGTTGAAAATTTAAACATCTATTTCTTGCTATGATTAAAGCGTTTTCCTTTTGTTTAATACCCCTGCCCGTTTTATTAGGGGTTCAGTTTCCATTGCAAGTACTGGCTAAATTCATCTCCCATTTTGTGTACGGCAGCATTTACGTTGGTTTGTTGGTTTGTTTTAAATCAGGTCAACTCAGTGATCACAATCCAACAGAAGTCAAAAGCAGTAACTCATTCATTGATCACCCCTTCTTCTAGATTTTCTAATTGATATACACTAAACCAACCATATTGTCGGTCATGAGACTATTTTTTTTCAGTGACACAGTAGACTTGTTTTTGACTATCATTTTCTTTCATATCCATCTAATCTGTTCTTCTATTTCAACTATCCAGACTGCCAGTCTATGGCATCGAGCACAAAACATTAATGGTTGACATTGTTTCATTTAATGGACTTAAAATAAAGATAATATCAGAACCATTTATGAAATTTGCGTACGTAAAATCAATTAAGAAAATACGGCGTCGTGGGATTGGGAATAAATTGAAGGGTAGATTTAAGAGTCGATTTTGATCTACCAGCCGTAAAAAAAAAAAAATGCTCGTTGCTGAAGTGGTAGAGCACTTGGAACGAATAACCGAGCTTCTGAGGATAAAATAGTGAGAGTTCGATTCTCACCGAAAGCTCATCTTTAATATTTGATCCCGGCTATTTTCTCGCTGTCAGAGTAATTACGACGAGAAAGATAAAAAATTGAAAGCAATTAAAATGAGAGAAACTAATGGTCAAAAATAATTGATAACTTATTAATCATCGCTTAGCAACGACTCCCTTCAGTAAAGATAGTTTATTGTGACTCAAAACAGTTATAGTATTAGAGCCCTCTTGCATGGAGTAATGTCACTTTACTGACTAAAGCTCTTTGGTAGGTAGCCTATACACACGCATACACCCCCCATACACACACACGCACATATATATCTTTGAAAAATAGATATATTATCCGACGGAATGCATTTACATATATATATATATATATATATATATATATATATATATATATATATATATATATATATATATATATATCTTGATAATATAATTGCCCCACATTGAGGAACAATACTGCAGACATGGACAGTGAATAAACAATATGAGAACGGGGGAGGGGATAAAACGGTTATTTGGGCCTTCCCCTTCCAGCCAGACTGTTTAGCTCGATGGTAAGTAGCGACGCTACGTTGAAGCGGCAAGCTATCGATCTGACTACTGTAGCAGCCCTATTTTCTTTCATTGTTTATTCTATTCACGCTGTCTATGCCACGGGCACATTCCTCGTGTAATAACGTGCGTCATTCCAAACAGAGTCTCAAATAATATAACGCATTCATAATCACACAGTCTGCAATGGAGAAAACAGAGAGACACAGAGAGAGAGAGAGTGGGCTGATCGGAAAGCTTGTATACTGAATGATTTACGTAGTAAATAATGTTTCCAGTCCCCAAGCATCTCACTATCCATAAAAGCCGAAAAATCACTACACAAAATAACGTCTGCTTTTTCTATCCTCCGGGGGATAATATTAAACAAGTCTGACCCAGAGGATATAACGGTGCTGTTTGTCACCGCCTTTTCTTTCCCATCCTGCCTCTGCTCTGTCTTTGTGGTTTTCCTTATCTGGTAGGAGAAAAAAAAAACAACTTACGATAAAATACGGACAAACAAAAAAAAAAAAAACGGAAACAAATTAAATTATCTCGTCTGCGGGTTTCGGGATTTATGGCCGATAGTATCGCTCATCGACTGATTACGATTTGTTACAGGTTTGTGTAGGGATATTAACTCTTTGTAAGAGACCCGTGGGAATTTACAAACGATCAGTCTCGATTTTTGTGTACGTGATTTTTACGTTTAGCATAGAGTTGTGGTTGGCCTAGCGGTTATCTGTACGGAAAATGGAATCAGCAAACTAAAACTAACGACGAAAAAGAACCAATGAAAAATGTAGTTCAAACAAGAAGGAAACTTGCCTCCACAGTCAATAACAGTAGCGTCAAAAAAAAAATCTATCGAAGAATAAATATGGTCAGAAAAAAGTTTTATTATGACATCACTTGCGTTTTTCACTAGAACATCTCAAATTGAGTACAAAAACATTTCTGAAGAATCTAGATGTTATCAACAAAGCCGTCAGGATAAGGCCCCCAAAGTAGTTTGAACAAGAAAGAAACTTGCCTCCACAGTCAATAACAATAACGTCTAAAAATTCTATCGAAGAATAAATATGGTCAGAATAAAATCTATTTATGACACCACAGGCGTTTTCCACTGGAGCATATCAAATTGAGTAAAAAAAATATTTCTGGAGAATCTAGATGTTTTAAACCAAGCTGCTGGGATAAAGCCCCCAAAGCAGTTTGAACAAGAAGGAAAGTTTCCTCCACAGTCAATAACAGTAACGTCAAAAAAATCTATCGTAGAATAAATATTGTCAGAATACATTCCATTTATGACACCATAGGCGTCTTCCACTTGAACATATCAAATTGAGTCAAAAACATTTCTTGGGAATGTAGATGTTATCAACAGTGCCGTCACGATAAGGCCCTAAAAAGCAGTTTCTCCCCAAAAATAAATACACAAATATTTAGAGAACATCTTGCACATTTTTTATGCCAATGTTTAATTCTGTAGATACAACAGTGAGGCCAGGAGCGCTGGAATAAGCAAACACCCAAACACATATGAAAAGGATGAACCCTTCCGTCGTTTTTTATGGGTTTGGTTCTCCAACACATTCTCACATCTGCCACTTTATAGATTTATGACTGACCGTATCGTTCATTGGCTAATTACAATTTGATTAAGGTTTGTTTGGGGATTTTAACGCTATGTAGAGAACCCAAGGGAATTTACCAACGATCAGTCTTGGCTTTTGCACTTGAATTTTTTCTACGTCTATTGTCTAAGTATGGATGGGAAGGCTACGGTCAGCTAATATGACAAGACAGTCAGCGTTTACCTTACTCTAATATTCCTGGGAAAGGCATGAATCCACCAACCCCCGTGGCCGAGGACAGAATAGTAAAACGGGCTTGGCTCTTTATGGTTAGCTATCTGTTTAGAAGACGGGAAACTCCATTCCAAAACCAGCCCAAAGAGAGAAAGGCTCTATCAAACTATTCTGCCCTTCTCTGAGGTAGAGGGTTGAAAAGTTAAAGAAACTCGTCCGCTCAGTCACTCAACAGAAACCGCCAGGAGCAATGTCTTTTGAGTAGATGTCGGGAGTGCACAATTAAAAATTGTAAAAAAGAAATGTTCAATTTATAAGTTAGTTCTCTCACCTTTGGTTGAACAGTGATGACTAAAACTCGTTTGGATTTTCGAGAAACTGACATGAACGCTGCCGGACACAAACTAAGTGATCTGATTAGCCTAAACTAAAATAGCACATTGTAACTACCAATGAAACATAGAGAGTTGTAAAACATTTTTCTTGACTTAATGAGCAAATGCTAGAGATTCACGGTCTTCATTCCATCGGTGGGTCTTGCACGCGTGATGAATTCATTCTTAGACAGCCCAACGTACAGACAGCAAGACAGCCCAACTTGAAAATTGACAAAACCAATGTTGACGGTTTTTTTAGTGACAGATTTTTTCAAAAAATCAGAAACTCTTTGTAGGGGAATTCACGAACAATCAGTCTTGGTTTTTGCCTGTGTCTATTGTCTAAATCAAATATGAGTTGCCTCAGGCCTGCGGACCAGATTTGGCTTGCAGCAACATTTTTTGAGGCCTGCGGCAACTCTGGGCATTTATTTAAAATCTTATATAACTTTTCCCAGAAAGTGAATTTTATCATTTAATTTGCAAAATTACTATTGTTTTCGCTTCGTGAATAAATGGTATCATAATTGTAATGATATCTTAATTGCCTGAAATAAAATCCAAATACGCTTATTGTAAAACGATCAATACGGGGTCTAAATTGATAGAACTCTGCGATCACATATTTATTTGGCGCAGGTCTACGCTCACAAACCTTTGAGTATGACATGAAGTCACCCCATCATCATCATCATCATCATTCTTTCAGCGTTCGTCGTTAGATATACTAGACCTCATTATCGTGGATGTCGCAGATCCAGGAATTCCTGAAATCGTCTATTCAGTCACGCCATCTTACTTCCTGTCAGCCATAGTTTCAAACATGATTTCCTTGTTTCCACGACCAGCTCGCTAAATGACCAACCCATTGCTATTAAATTTTCAATGGATTCAATAATTTCTCTGACTCCTGCTTCCCTTCTAATATACTGTGCTGTCTTGTGACATCTTCAACTGATGTTCAGTATGATTCTCTCCTTCGCTTGAATATTGGTTCTCTGTTTGAGGGTCAGTCTTTCGAT
>OY735225.1:6593843-6646343 GCA_963457665.1 Thysanoteuthis rhombus
ACCAACAACTATTCTAAAAACATTTTTTGAATCTTTATGAATATATATTTTTCTAATGTTAAATGATTTCTAGAAATCCAGAAATGATAATCCGTTCCTGACATCGCTCTTCACTTACACGTTTGAATGTTTTGGGTTTGTTTTTTTTTTTTTCGAACAGAAATCAATTTATCTTTTTATTTGAAATAACTGGTTCTTTTTTATCATAGTGCGCCCTTTCCTGTTTGAACGAATTCAGTATGTATACTTGGTGGATCCTGCGGGAAAACTTAAACTATTTGGCTTTTCACAATAGATTTTAAAGGCTTGTAGGGATGGGTTATATTTTCATGTAACTATACTTCAAAACTGAAAACTTATTCAACTATCATTGATGCAACTTTGCAATAGCTCAATTCAATTTGATATCCATACTTAGTTGATTTAGGGAGAGAACTGGAACGATTCTGTTTTCCAGAAAATACATTATAAGATCGGGTACTATTGATAAAGTAACTATAATGTCAAGACTGACTCCTTACTTCACGTTCAATGTACATGTAGACATAAACCCAAGAGCCAGGTGGGAACAGAGTTCCCCTGGGGAGAGTTCAAAGGCTTTCTACAGGAACAAGCTGAAAATCACCTTGTTTACTCGTAGGCGTAGACGTGTGCAATATAATATTTAAATTTGTCTAGATCGATTTGGTTCATCAACTCATACTTTTTAATGATTTTCATCCAACAATAGAGATATAATGTCAATGATAGACTTCTTTTGCAACTCTAAAATTCTAAATACTTTGACAGTAAAACTGGACTCTGCTTCTGCCAAGGCCACATCCCGTTAACAACCAAAGGCAGAGTTTCGTCATCCTGTACAACTTAGTAAGGGTTGAACTCTCCATCAATAGCGTCTTGGATAAACACAATGTTCTGTAACAGATACTGTAGCACCAAAGGTTGAACCATTATTCAAACATTCTTCTGGTTTCTCGGAATTCTTAGACACTAGTAAATATCCGTTAATTTTTCTCCTGGCATATATAGAGCTATATCCTATTCCAATATGCTTACAAAGGTTAATGTAGGGTATTGTTAACTAAAATTCTTGTCTTCATTCTGTATCAAACTTGAAACATCTAAAAAGCTTAGACATACCGTAGTTGGCCCTGGGTTTTATAACCATAAGTTTGAGTGCATAAATACAGTTCTAGGTCATAATTCCAAAAAGGAAAAAATCTTATGCAACAATTTTTTCTCGCATTATATAGGAAAGGGGTTATTTTTCGGTTCATTTGTTATCAAGTCATAAAACTGAATAGAAAAGGGTTCCCACATAAAAAAAAATTCAACTATTATTTTTTTTTTTACAAAGTATCGTTTTCATAAATAATTCATGATAATCGAGTAAATATGGAAAACTTTATAGGATCGATTTGGAAATCGAGTAGAAAAAAATTTTGTAGATTTGCCCCTTTTTTGCTAGATTTATTTATCCTTGATGTTGTGAGAATTGAACTTGTTGCCTCGCTGTATGTGGTATGACTGGACTATTTTCGTCGTGTATGTTTCCATTTATTCCCAAGGTTTGGGCTGCTTACCCCCCAGCGCTCTGCAGGTGTTCAGAATAAAGAACATTTCAAGAAGGCCGGAGGGTGCAAGACCGAAAGGTATGAAGAAGATGAACAACATAGACATGAGAAATAGTCTGACTACACCCTACACATTGAATAATACACTCCGTCCAACTAAATTCTTACAAGAGCCTTTTGCTTATTATATAATGAGAATAAAGTATGACAGAGGGACAGACGAGCGGACTGACAGACGGACACATTATAGATTTTAAAGAATATTATTGAAGTAGTCGAACATGGAATGGATTTTCTCAAACTCCAGTAAAAAAAAAAGTTGACATTTCCAGTTTTCATACCGTAACAAGAACAGCCCCACAAACAACTCACAAAAAATGAAAGGGATGGACTGATTATAAAACACACACTACCCTAGTAGGATTTGTACTCATATTCCAACGGTTGCTAACAGGCTGTCTTACAGACTTAGCTAATGTGATTATTTTTTTTTAGATAGTGACGAAAATTTATCATAGAGATACGCAGGAGCCAATTTCATCCGAATGAATGATTCAATTTAAAAAAACATGCTGTTGTAAAAAAATTTCTGTTCATCATACAAAGAAATATACCTATGAATAGTCACTTATGGAGTAGAAACATAGAATCCAACCCAAAAACTGAACTGAATTGAAAACCATGCAATGCGCACATGAGAGAATCATACTCAATATCACATGGAGAGATTTAAAAAAAAACAGCACAGTATATCAGAGAAAAAAGTAAGAGCCAGGGATATCATAGAATCTATTAGAAAGCTGAAATGGCAATGGGCTAGTCATGTTGCTGGAGAAAACGTGTGGAAATCAAGTCTGACAACATGGATCCACTAAGATCATATGCGAAACTGCTCAGAAAGGATCGGCTCTGGGACACCCATGAGTGGTATGACGAATCCTTGGGAAAGTTTATGTCCAACGACGGATGTTAAAAGACTGATGAGGATGGTAATGATGGTATACAATACAAGGTTGCAGTAAACATCTTCAGTAGGGACAGAAGGAAGAGTATAACCCAACTTGTCATAAATACCCACCCTGTATACCCGTTTTGTATAACAAGGCGTCGGGTCTCTGACTATGCATCATTTTGACTACTAAGGAGTTACAAACAGATGAACAGAAACGGTCTTTTAGAATAATATAGATTGACGTGCGCAAACAGTAAATGGTTTCATCCCGAAGGAGTCAAGCCTAAATGTGCACTGACTTCAAATTTTCACAACGATCAATTGGCAACTTGTTGGATTAGAGAAAGGTTCTTTTTTTTTCTTGCCTTTTGTCCTTCTTTAAAGACAGAGTTGATTGAATCATCTTTCCTTTAGAGAAAGAATTAGCGCTAGATATTGTGTGAAGCGATCGATGGTGCCGCGGGAGGCGTCCCTGTCCACCCAGCAATTGCCTGACGGGGGCAGCCGAACAAGGGAGGGGGTGAAATAATCCAATAAACAAGGAAAGCAAAGGAAGACAAAGAAAAAAATGGAAGCTAGGAAGGCTTTCTAATTTGTTGGTCTTATTGATTTCGGGATGTAGCAGCAAAATCCGGCCATAAAACCTCGTTTTGGTTTGTAGCCGCAGTGCCTGACCCTGACCAAGGCGCCTTTCATTCGTTTGCTTACTGAGGATCAGTTTTCCTCTTTCTTATTTTTGTTTATTTTGTCTCCTCCCTGTCACTCAGGTTATGTCCTCTTTCTCTCTCTCTTTCTCTCTCTCTCTCTTTCTCTCTCTCTCTCTCTCTTTCTCTCTTTCTCTCTCTGTTTGTCAGTCTGTTGTTCTTCTGTTCGATCTTGTTTCATCTATTCATTCATTCTTTCTTTCTTTCTTTCAATCAGTTTCTTGTTCTTTCTTTTGCCCTCTTTTCCCTCTCCCTTTCTGCTTGTCTGTCTGTTTCTCTTTCTTTTATCCCCTTTCATCCATTCATTGATTCATACTTTCTCTTTTTTTCAATCAGTCGACTTATCTCTTTCTTTTTTGTCCCCCCCTCTCTCTTTCTCTGTTTGTCTGTCTGATTGTCTTTGTTTTATTCCCTTTCATCAATCAATTGTTTCTTCCTCTTCGTCAGTTGGTCCCCCCACTTTTTCCTCTCTCTTTTTTCCGTCTCCCTCTTTGTTCCTCTCTCTTTTATTTCGTTCAATTCATTCATTATTCTTTCTTCTTTTCTTTTTTCTCTTTCTTTCTTCTCTGTTTTTGTTTTTTACTGTTTTTTATCCCCTTCTGACTTCTTTCTAGCCAATTCGCCCCAAACCAAAACTAACCATTCTCTAAAATTGGGCAACAGATTTTGAGCATACATTGAAATAAATAAAACCCTCAGTCGTAATAGCTTACGAGAATCACTTGATAACTGTTCCTTGTGAAACAGGATTTACTGAGCTTACATTATCCTGGCACAAGGCCATTAGTTTTCAGAGCCAAGTCTTGGTCAAACATTTCATTATAGCTACCGTCTGCTTATCAAATACCATTCCTTCATTTCCATTTTTCATTTTGTTTCTATTTATCCCTCACAACCTACCAAATGTATACATCTTTCCTCGTTGCAACGGATTTTTTTCTCCTTCTCATGTCTCCTTCTTTTTCATTTTCATAGGTTTCAATCCTGTTCTTCATGATTTTCCTTCCATCTCCTTCTATTTGCCTCCAGTCTTTTCCACCAATAATTCCCCTGCTCTTTACTTTTCATCCAATCATTTTCCGCCGTCAGCCTGACTCTTTCTTGTTCCCGCCTTCCTAATTATCTCCCTTGTTCGATTTGCTGACGGCCATGTTTATCCAATGGCGACCCTCTTCAATTTTCCAAGCCTTGGTTTACGTTATGTTTGATTTAGCCTTTTTTATTTCCTTTCCTCACTTACAGTAAAACCCACGCATTCTCCCATCTTTTGGATATTAAAATGTCTGCTTAGTCACCCAATAGAAACTGTCACGTGACTGGCGTCTTTTCGCAGCATGCTGTGTAAGCTGTAATCAATCAAAAATTGGGATAAGGGATGATCAATAAATTAGTTATTTTTCTCACATTTTAAACGATTAGTAAAATTTCGTAATGAAAAAAAAACAAAAAAAACAACGAGCACGAAGACTATTGACCAGTTTAGTTCAAATTTGATTGACCCCCTACGCACACACAAAAACGCACACACACACACACACACACACACACACACATAGACACACACACACTTTGGGCTGAATTTTGAAAAAATACAAAAACTGTAAATGGTTGAATTTGCAACCCTCTAGATCCATTGGTTTGGCCCCTATGCATTAAAATATATACGTCGCCAGCCAATCAGCCAGCCGCCAAACCCGCCAAACTGACTTGGAAACTGAAGAAACATATGTTGAGAGCTTTAGTGACAGTTTTAGTTAACAGATTCTAATAAACATATACACACAGACAGTCGTGCATACACACACACAAATAAACAAACAAACATATATATATATATATATATATATATATATATATATATATATATATATATATATATATATATATATATATATATATATATATATATATATATATACCGCTGAAATGCATCTTTAGTGGTGCTTCCAACAAAGTCTTCGTCAGATAATGTCCCTGAGGTCAATCATAGTTTCGGGCTTAAAACATCATTACCACTAACCCAGGGCCCTACACACGATAACAAAAGATAGTTTGATAGAAGGAGGCAATATTTTGAAGCAGTTTCAATGGAATAGCTATCTGCAAGAAATTTCAAAGTGAGAAAATCATTTTACATGGAACCTCAAAAGTAAGCATTTATTTTCAGAAATAATAAGCATTTTAAGAGAATTTTACTCTGTTCGGTCACTCAACGGAAACTGTTGTAAGATTAACATCTTTTATCAGCATGTCGTGTTTGGGGTGATCAATAGGAGGAGTTGAAAAACAGGTGATCAGTGTATTAATTACTTCTTTTGCCTTTTGTTGGAACGTTGAAAAAGCTTTTTTTTTCAAAGAACTAGCATGAACGTGACCCTCCTCCCTTCAACCAATAACTTATCCAGGGAAAGAATTTGAAAAGAGAGGAATAAAAAAAAATTATGGGCATAATAAGAATCAAATGTTAGAATTCTCAACCCCGTAGCTTCAGTGATGGGACCAGCACTTATGATACATACCTACATACATACAGCCATAGTCAGACAGCTAGACCTCCTTAGAAACTGTTGAAATCTATAGTGATAGTTTCATTTTACAGTTTTTGTTTTTGATAACTTATACAGATGTTTCTGTAGATTCTGCACACACACACACACACACACACACACACACGCACACACATATAAACACATACACATTCACATTTTCTCGAATGATCCATGTAAATGCATTTATTGCTTTTAGCAATAGTGTGTTCTGATGCAGCCAGGGTGCTAGCCCAACGCCGATGATGGTTCACTTGGCCCAAACTACCCGGCTATCTACGCATAGCCAAGGGGAGTAGTGGATTGATTTTTTTTCCAGGGGCGTTACTGAAGGAATGAATGTAAACTACCCAGGCGTAGTTTGAACTCGTTCCGCCCAACCCACTCTTCTGACCCTGCTAACAGTCAAACCTATGCATTTGTCTACATACCACGTACATCTTCACGCACACATATGAACATACCCTAATGTACAGGCATCGTTTGAACTTGTTTCGCCTGTATCATTCTCTCAAAGCAAGGGGACGTTTTGGAAATTCGATAAGGAGAGAAAGAGAAAGAGAGTAAGGGAAAGGTAGAGAATGGGGGAGAGAGAAAGGGTGCGCATGAAATTAAGTTATGTAGTTTAACAAGCAATTAGAAAGAGGTACGAAGAGAAAAAGATGACGGATAGATTGGGAGTTGGAAGATTTCCAGAAATGAAACTAATCCATGTTTGCATAAAATTAACATAGAAATTTGGATGACCATCGAAAATTGGAAGGATTTAAGGAGATGAAGGGTGACAAAAAGGTAAAATCGAAAGTTCTGAAACAAATCGTTGCCTGAGAGAATGGGTGATTTTTATTGCCTACACCCATGGAATTTCCACGGATTCAGCTAGTGGTATCGTTGGACTAATCGATACAGGATATTTTTCTCTGTACAGAATTTTCAAAAAATAAAATGGTTTTATGCATTTTGTGACAGCATCAAAACTACTCTATTATTCCACTCCAGGGTATGAGTCCAGCCCGGTAATTGATTTGAATTTATCTTGGCTTTACCATCAAGCCACGCCTAAAAAAAATCTATAAGTGCGTCCGCTTAAGGCTTTAATGAATGACCCAGGTCGTGTAGTATTTATTGCAGTCAAACCATTCGAAATCTCAATGTTCGTATCCATTCGATTCCACCCGCTCCTACCCCCCACTCTGACCCTAGCCCTACAGCCGGCTCAAAATCCACAGAACCGGCATCGGTCACTCGTTAATAAAAACAACAAACTCTCTCTCATTGATTTGTCTGCAGCAAAATTTTTCCAGCGGCCTCGAAAGAAGCTTGACCTCGGTACAGTAGTTTTAGGAGGGGGAAGAGAGGTCAGCTGTTGCTATCTAGATGCATGGGGAGTTTTTTTTTTCGGCAGGCCCACGTAGTGCTGCTGCTTCATCTGGGCATATCTAGAAGGAGTGTTAGTAAATAGACGCAAGACATTGGCAAGTGTTACCGTTGATAGAGATCAAAGTTTGTTCAGATGGACCATTTCGGTCGATCTCTATGACGTATCCAGTCGAATTGCAATGGGCTCACCGGATCTCACAAGATCAGTGAAGTTAAGCAACGTCGGGTCTGGTCATTACGTAGATGGGTGACCATCTTAGAACTCAAGATGCCGTAAGAGACACAAGAGATTCAAAGATGATACTCAATGTCCCTCTGCTATAGAGTACAATTGAGAGGTTGTCAAACCAGGGAGGGGAGCAGTGAAATGAAAGAGGGTCCTTCCAGTCGCCTCAAACTGCGGTCCATCTCTCATTCTTCATCATACGGTGCATGATTTACTAAGGTATTTCGTACATTACTACTCTCTTCAATCCGTCTGGACTCATAGCCAATGTCTTAGATCTCATCCTCCTCTTCATGATACCAACATATTGAAAGCAGTATACTATCGGCATAGATATTTCTGTTCAATGTAAATATGCATCTTATATGTCTATAAGTCAGCGATTACTCTCTCTCTATCTCTCTCTCTCTCTCTCTGTATATATATATATATCTATGTATATGCATATATGCGTTCTTTCGTGATTGACCTGTTTATCTACCTTTGAACAAAGTGCCTCGTGGATAGATTGATATGATCAGACTGACATAATTGAATATGAACTGATATACATATATATATATATATGTGTGTGTGTGTGTGTATGCCTTAGACGTATCTGCTAAAAATATACAACGCTCAATATTTCAGAAAATAAATCAGTAGAGGAGAGCTTACAATTCTTCAAAAGATGTTTTCAGACTTGTTACTATTTGACGGATTGGTTCAATATATATTGTCAAAACCGTATATAAAAGGGTAATTCAGTCAGAGGAAATTTCGGATATTGGAAGAAGCGAGATTGTATGGGAGGTGGATAATTCAGTCAAACGTAGGTGATATTTTGTCAAATTCATCGGCTGAATTTATTCGTAGAAAACCAACAAGGAGAATTTTTTTTTCTGACGGTCTAGTATTATCAGAGATGATATGAGTTCGTTTTGCATGCAGTCCAAAATTAAATCTAACGTAACGGATTTGCTATTCACATGAGTAAATACTCAATGGAAATGACACGAACAACATGTTTTTAATGCTTATTGATCCTTTATCATCGAATACGTTTACTGGGTTACTTACGAGAGTGAGACCTTTGTTTGAAAAAAAATGAAATGATGTGCAGTATAAAGAAAGCATTATGATAATACCCTTTATAAAACCTTTGCAAAATAACAAACTGCATGTATTATAACATCACCGTGAAAATCAATGTTTTATATCAAAATCATAGAGGTGGTATTTTGGTAACCATGTTTATACATCTGGTTTGTTTTTAAATCTCCAGAACGATTACAAATGATTTACACAGAGTATCACAATATCCCCCGGAAAAATTGCATTAACAGTTATTTGAAAATAATTGATTGGGATGACATAAATTTTGAATATCTATCTATCTATCTCTCTCTCTCTCTCTATATATATATATATATATACATATATATATATATATATATATATATATATATATATATATATATATATATATATAGAGAGAGAGAGAGAGAGGGAGATGAAGCTGTGTATGTGTGTGTAGGTGAAATATGTACCACAAATCATTTGTATTATTCTGTAAAATCTTTTTCTGACAGCGCTCAATACTTATAGTAGTGACAATATATCGATTAAATACATTAAGAACTAAATGAAGCAAGACACAATTTCATGTATTTGATCATTATACATACTAACATACATATATCTATATATGTGTGTGTATATATATATGTATATATATACATGTGTGTGTATATATATATATATATATATATATATATATATATATATATATATAAATATATATATATATACAAAATATCAATACAACTTTATCCTAGATTAGATGGAATAAGTTCTTGAAAACTGAGCTGTTAAACTCTGGAATATGTTAGCAGCAGTTGCATAAAAAGCGTCGCTGGTTATCCCCCTTTTACATTTAAAACGAATGTTATCAAGTTTACAAATCAGAATGAGATATTCCTCAAAATAATAATCTGACTACTACTACTACTACTACTACTACTATAACTATAGTGTGCATAACAGAAAATGACAAATCCGACGCTTACAGTTTGGAGAATGATGAAGCATGAGTGTAAGAGTTTAGACATGATTCATGCTTTTCTCAAGGGCATCGGAACTGAGAAAACAAGCAAAGTTGGTCAAAAAACGAACTCATCTTGCCGATTCCGTCTCCTGTTCCAGTTACCGCTTTGCCACTTTGCACCCATTTTGTGACAATGATTTCTCCTACATCGTTCGTTCCAAAGGTGACACTTTCACTTTAGAGTTGGTCGACTGTAATGTATACAAGTGAGTATATAACATACTTATTGATCTACATATCGACTTGACTTTCATCGGAGTACGTGATCATGTCGTGATTACATTAGGCGAGGATACTTTCTTCATCCAGTTCACATCTTAAGATTGATTTGGACATTGTGTCCAGCTCGCCATGGTGCCATGTCGGTTATTTCGAGATGGTCAGTGAATCTGAAATGTCTCCAGCTGCTGTGACTTTTAGAGAAATGTCCAGCGGCAAAAAGGACAGACGAAATGAAATTCCATAGTCGCGAAAATTGACACGAAGACACATTTCTCCAAATGGATTCCGTGTCAGAGAGCCGTCAGAAACAATGACCTTTCATCTTCTGTGGACGTCATTTGCACTTCGATTGCTTTTGACTTTATTAAGAGCAAAAAGGAATCGCACATGACTACATCCACAGTGAACATATACAGAGAGGTCAAAACTACGAGAAGCACTCAGAGATCGTATTTCTCTACCTACGCCATTGTCACCAAGGAGCGGTTAAATATTAATTCATATTTAGCTAAGATGTAGGAGAGGCAATTCCCGGATCCGTCCCCAAATTTATTCAATTCTCACTTAGTCCATGGGCTACTTCTTAACAAAGTCATTGATATTCATCAAAAACTTCTGAAAATAGATATCTGCTTATATTGGGTATCAAAATCAAGCATATCTTTAAAAAATGTCCATATTCATACACAATATGCAAATTTTACCTCCGTTTGTTTGTCGCTAACGCATCTCATTGGTTAATTTACCTTCTTATCGTGAAACGTCATACAAACTCTTGTGACTTTTTGTCTGATCATCACACATTAAACAACTTGAAATGAAAATGAACAAACTTAAAAATATGATATTTTAATTTTTAGGAGATAGCTTCGGGCTCCTTAGTGTCGATCCAATCATAAATAAACATGTCTTTTTTAAGGGTTTATATGAATACATGAATTAGTCTCTTAGCAACTATATTCTAGTCTGAAATTATCATCAGAAAAATATTTCAATATCTGGAACTGTTTTTGTATATTATCACTTATTGTATTGTGTTCTAATTTTTCTGTTTAAAAACTTCACTTGGATAATAATAATAATAATAATAATAATAATAATAATAATAATAATAATAATAACAATAATAACAATAATAATAATAATAATAATAATAATAATAATAATAATAATGATAATAATATCATTTTGGATGTACTGTAATGATCTTAAGATTGACTTACACATAGAGTCTATCTCGCTATGGTGCCGGTCTGATTACTCCGAAACAGTCCATGAGTCCGAAATGTTTCCTGCTAGTGTACTTTTAGAGAAACATCCTGCGGCAAAATGGACAGACGAAATGGAATTCCAGAGAGAATAGGAGTGAAGACGCATTCCCCCAAATGGGTTCTGTGTCAAAGATCCGTCAGAAACGATGACCTTTCAACCTCTGTGGACGTTATTTGTACGTCGATTGCTCTAAACATTATTACAAAGCAAATAGGAATCACGCAAGACCACATACACTGAGAAATATAACAGGAGGGGGTTGATAACTAGAAAGCACTCAGAGAGTGCATGTCTCTGCTAACGTTGATCTGGATAAAAATGAATTCATATTTTGCTACAATGCCAGGGCGGTAATTGTAAGCAAAACTTTCCTCGATCCACCCCATAATTTGATCAATGATTACTTAGCCCATGCACCAACCTTCCACAAAATATCAGAAGGATTTTGTGTCAGCCGCCAGAATTCCCTTTCTTCAACGGGTGTCATTTCCCCTTAAATTGCTTCCATTACAAGCGACGAGCAATCAAATGCAATTTCATACACATTCAATAAAGGAGAATCAAAACAAGAAATCCTTCAGAGAGCGCGTACCTCTGCCTATGCCTTTGTCATATAAGAACTGAATCGAAATCAGTTTATATCGGGATGCTATATAGGGAGGGATAACAGAAGAAAATCCTGGATCCGTTTCAAAATTCAATTAGTTCCTCTGCTGCCCATGACTCATCAATCTGCAAAATGTCATGAAAATCAATCTTGAATTTTGGGAGATACACATTCACTTCTAGGGGGGGGCGGTCAAAATAAAGCTTATTTTTGTCATAATGTTCGTGCTTTTTTGATAAAAAAAAGTTAATTTCAAAAAGATTCTGTACATCGATTTTTATTCAAATTTATTATGAATTTTTTTGCCCCCAAAAATGATTTAAACTGTGAAAGTATGGTTAGTCGCTCCTCAGAAACCGTCATGCAACCAATGTATTTTGGCAGCATGCTTTGCTTGGGCTGATCAATTAAAATTCAATTAAAGGAATGTTCGATAGATAAGGTACATCTTTCAATTTCTATAGGACACAAAATGCTGTAAATGTCCATTTTTTCAATCAAGTGTGACTCAAAATGAGGGATCAATTGAGCATTAAACTTGCATTGCAAAATATTTTTGAGGTAAATCTTCACCTGAGAATTGTTTTTTCTAATAAGAAGTAAATATCTAAATTTTCAGCCTTGTAGCTCCCTTGATTCTGTATGCTCGATGCATACATAGCAATCCAGCAAGACCAACTTAAAAACTATCCTGCGCTGTTAGTTTTTATAGACAGATTCTAAATTATTGATCTTTAATCGTGCTATTTTTCACACGATCAGAATACATTCATCCACCACGATAGAAATAATGAGGAGATCAGGCCTGGCACAAAATCTCTAGATTATGGCTATGTTTTAAATGACGTTTCAGACAATTGAACTCTTCTGATTGTTAATATAAGGTTTAGCTCATACATTCAACGACCTTCTTCAAGTGTTTTTTGATGGTGGTAAACAGAATATTTTTCACCCCAATGGCAGCAATGTTTATGACTAAGAACTCATTGTTTTTCTTTCTTCCATCCTTCGTCCTGGATTTCTATCCCTTTTTCCTGTTGAGCAGCGAAAGGAACATTGCGAATAAATCGACTACAACGTTGTGGTAACAACACAAGCAACAAGTTTAACCCCCCGAGAAATAACTCTGTGAATGTTAATACCTCTTCTAAAAAATATAGACAATTCCATGATTATCTCTTTTTGAGGTTTGTCATTATGTGAGAAAAAAAACACAGACGAATGATGGATCAATACCGTGAGTAAAACCTTGTGGTGGATACTAGTATATTTCTTGCGAAAATAATGTTGGATTTTGTCATTTGTATCGTGACGTCACTTCCGTCTACTTCTCATACGATGGAGATTGCAGAACTTAGAGACGGACCCACAAACTGAGGAGCATGCAACGCGCATACGAGAGAATCATGTTCATGATAACAACGCTCATGACGTAGAATTCGGTTCTTTTTCTTCCATTTCCTTGTTAGGCCTGGGTGTCCATAACTTGTACCTGTTGAGTAGCAGAAGCCCCAATAGTCTGAACTCTGCAATTGTTTGACATGATGACGTATGCTGCATCTTCGATTTTTCTCTATTTCCATCATATTCAGATAGCACACATGAAGAAGGCCGTAAAGAAGGAGCGGCCGAAATGTCTTGTTGACGCATGCAACAAGAAGGGATTCGATCGTCAGAAAATTGAATGTTGATCCAAATGTCAATGACCCTTATATATATATATATATATATATATATATATATATATATATATATATATATATATATATGTCAATGACCCTTCTTTATATATATGTATATATGTGTGTGTGTGTGTGTGTGTGTGTGTGTGTATGGGATAATGGATAGTATACAGCCACACTGAAGAGTTGTAATACAACGAAATAGCTGTCTGTGGATGACTCAATTATTTAATTATCACTGTATTTAACGCTCCCTTATTCAGGGTTGGGCACTTTTCAAATAAGGTAACTCGATCATCATAAGCTTATGCAATGCTCTTCGAACTCAGGAATAGAATACTCAGGTGAATAAGGAGTTGTGTGTAAGTAAAGATATTGCATGAATTCAACTTTACTGACCGCCCAGTTCTGCGTAAGGGAGAGGTAGAATGCCTGCCTCTGGGTCTGAAGCAAAAGTTTCGATCGTTCCTCGTGGTACTTGATGGGATAATGGATAGTAAAGTCACACAGAAAAGTTGTAATACAACGAAACAGCTCAATGGATGACTCAATTATCTAATTATCATTGTATATATTTATGTATATATGAGGCAAATTTCTCGGAAAATGTTTCCATGCATGTTTAAAGCTATAAAAACAACGTATAAAAATATATATTAAGAGAAAGACAGATATTCTCTTCCTCTCTCTCTCTCTTGCAATATATATATATATATTCTTTCTTAAATCATTTTCTATCCAAATCAGTTAAGCATGTTTGCAAAAAAAAGAGACATAATCTGTGAAGCTGAAGACAAAAAAAAATACGCCAACAGGAAACGGATTAGAATAATGGTAAATTCAATCATATCTCAAATTAAAAAAAGCAATCTTGAGAAGCGTTTTCAGACGAACAGGAGAAATCGAGACAAAACAAAATTAATAATAGTTAGATAATCCTATTTGCTTTTATAGATGACGAATTATTATTGATGTTCTATAAGTATTTTTGTTAATTTTCAGTTGTGAGTTTTTTTTACAGTTTTACTCAGACCGTCAGTCTACGATACTGACAAAACAGTGAATATCAAAAAATAAGAGGATGATCTGTTGATAATCTGGGTTAAACGTACACACTGCTTTAAATGACTGAGCTACGAGACCCAACGGGGTATCTAGTGGATTACACTTGCCAATGGTCAGTATTTTCAGTATTGTCAGGGTTGCTGGAACAGACAAACATGCAAACGTAGGCATATATATATATATATATATATATATATATATATATATATATATATATATATAAGAGAGAGAGACAGACACACAGACACACGCAGATTGGATATTCAGATGGTACAGGATGATATTTGTATAGATAGAGAATTATATATGGACGGATAGAGAATAGCGTGAGATACATAGAAATGCATTTTTCGATGAGTGGTTATATCTAACTTTTTCATCATTTTCTTCGTATTTCTCGAAATATGAAGTAGAATTTTATGGCTACTTCACACGTAAACTCACACAAGCATGTTATTAGAAATGAATCAATATTAGCTGACACGTTCAAAACCTCAATTTCAAGGCGGGAAGATGGAAGAACTACAAAAAATAAGACAGCAACAACAACTGCATAAACACGTACATCGGCGGCAGCCACAACAAGAACTACAACAACGAGAACGAAGTTAGGAGAATATTTACAAAAAAAAAAGATGGCCGAATAAATGGCGAGATTTAAAAGAAGGAATAAAATGAAAACGAGGCTAATTCATCTTGAGTGACAAATCAACATTTTCATCATAGGATAATTGCTTATTGATGATGTTAATAAAGCAAACAGCTCATCTAGATGAGGTAAACATGCAAAATGTTCTACAAAATCAATACAATAATTGCTTCTATTTGTGTGCATGAAAAAGGTGGAAAAGCATATTTACTTTTTAATCACTTTCCGTAAGAGGTAAGCATCATTATTAAAGCAATTTTATATTAAATGTAAACTCAGCCAATGGAGACAAGGCATATCTATATATGAATATATATATAGATTATACATACACACACACACACACACACACATATATATATATATATATATATATATATATATATATATATATATATACATATAGTATTTCTACACACACATATATATATATATATACATGTGTGTACATATATATATATATTTATATGGTTTTATATATATATACGAATGAAAATGAAAATGAATATATTTACATATATATATATATATATATATATATATATATATATATGAAAATAAAAATGAAAGTATAGATTCAAATAATAAAGATTAGTCATAGATATCACTATCCGACGATAAGGAAAGAGTTTCAGGAGGTAAAAATTTCCCTCAAACCGAATTATCAACAGTCGTGAGTTAAACAACAATGGTGATCAGGAAATGAAAAAGTCAGCCCTTAGGTGTGATTGTCAACCAATACCCATGACTGTGGCTGCACATATGTAGCCTGAATTTACACTAAGCAATTCAGCCACCCGGACTCTGACAGTACAACAAGGCCAAAATAACACCCTCAAATCAATCTTCCTCTTCTCTGATAGTTGGTCGATGGCCTGTCATTCATTTAATCCTGTTTCGACAGCGATGTTGACAAGGCATGTTCTCATACTCTCCATACCCCAAAGAGTGTTACCAGCTTTCAAAAAATATTCTCATTTGTTAATTTATTCCTTTAGCTCAAAGGTATATTCATCATATATATTCAGACATTTACCTCAAGACAAACTAATAAATTTTCAGGTTAACAATATTTTTTTAACAAAGTAATTGTGTACTAGTTTCTTCTCACTAATTAAACAAATGAATGGAAATGCTGGGTGTTGTTACTGTTATCAACATGGAAAATTGTTTTGGAAAACCGAGTTAAAAGTTTCAGTAGAGAAAGCCATGAATCAACTTTGACTGCCCCCAATTATGGATGGATAGCAGAGCAGTAGTTGTTAAGGTAGAAAGAAGAAAATGTAACTAATGCACCCTCCCGATAGTCATTTATAGAGCTGAAGCATGGAACCTAACCAAGAGACAGGCCTGCAAACTGAGAAGCATGCAACGTGCACTCGAGAGAATCATACTCAACCTTACATGGAGAGATCACAAGACAGCACAGTATATAAGGAAGAAAACAGGTGTTTGTGACATCATAGAGGCTATTAAAAAACTCAAATGGCAAAGGCAGCCTATGTTGCAAGAATGAAAGACAACTGATGGACATTATGTCTCACAACATGGATCCCCAGAGATCATATAAGAAACCGAGGCTGACAGAACACGAGATGGAGAGATGAACTTGACGGATTCAGGAAATACTGGCTCCCTGAAACCCATGGTAGGGAATTGTGGCGAATCCTGGGGAAGGTCTACATCCAACAACGGATGTTAAAAGACTGATGATGAGCAGAGCAGTTAGAGCCCTTCAGCCCCGTGAGGCAGTCTAATTTAAGCCAATCCCGTCCGACATACTCGATACAGAAACCACAGCAAGAGCATACCAGCAATTCTCTGCTAGAGTGGTGTAGTCCCAGCCCTATTCTCGAAAAAAGCATCAACAAAAACCCTTAAATATCAATCTTATTACCATACATTTATGAATACATTTGACCGAAAGTAAAAGGCGAATCCAGAATTGAACATAAGATGAAAATCGACTGACCGGAATATGAGCCGATTCCGTTGTTTATCCATTAGGTCATCATGAGAGATCCACTCTTTCTATGAATTCACTATTTCTGACATCACCGAAACACAAATATCTTTCATTTTCAACACATCGATCGTTATTTTCAGATGGTAAAAGTAGAATTTTCGTCAGTGATGACAAATCTGCCTGAAACATGATTTTAAAAGGTTATCATACTTTCTACATCGCATATTACCTCTATAGCCTTCCATACGAAATCACAGTCATAAATTGAGTTTGGACAACGGGCATTATCGCTCATCAATATTCATTTTATCGATACTGTATTCATAAATGTAAAAAGTATTAGCCATTTCTGACTGACCTACGGCCTGCCTCGAGACGATCTCCCTCAGATTAACAGACGACATCGACATTTTTGCAGAGAAACTATGAGACGTCGTACTAATGTTAGATAAACTGAATGAAAAAAAGCAAGAAAGTTGGCCTCCATCTGAACCTCAGCAAAACAAGTTATGTGCAACAATCACGTTGAAAATAAACACACGACTATCAAAATCAAAAATACAGAACTGGAGAAAGTAGAACACCATGACCAACTAGGACAACGAATCTTTGTTAAATGTTTAAATCATTGGGAAAAAGAGGAGTTTGGAACATCATGGAAACCATAAGAAAACTGAAATGGCAATGGGCTGGTCATGTTGCAAGAACAGCGGACTACCGATGGACATCAAGACTAACAACATGGATATCAGCAGATCATAAGCGTGACCGATGCCGACGGAATACAAGATGGAGAAAAGAACTAGACAAGTTCCGAAAGTATTGGCTCCACAACGACCATGATAGCGAATCCAGGCTGATCCTATGTCTGACTAGGGACAATAAAAGATGATGATGATGTTGATGATAATAATGATGAGTTTAAGTAGAACTGTTAGTTCGGGGTCATTTTTTAATTTCCCAAAACTTGTTTTATAGATAAATCAATACAGTAATGCACGCAAACAAAATGGAAGTTTGTAAGATTAAATCAGATTGTTATAAATACTGAATACACTCAAATCTGTCTCGCCCAAGTTTGCTGTGCTGACTCGATCGACCGAAGTAGTAGACAATAACTTGAAGAAAATGCTTTCGTTTGGTCGTTACCCTCACTGCAGCGTGCTTTTCAACATCGTTTCAATCGGCATTATAACTCTCTTCCTATAAATATATTGATGAAATATGAAGTATCTTGATTACTGCAATAAATATATTTGCTCACCTTCTAAGATAAAAGCTTAGATAACCTGAACGTAACCATTTGATAAATTAATCTTGAGTGCATTTTCATGTTGTAATAACTCATTATACTAATTTTACAAACTGACAACCAGAACAGACGCAATGGATTTCTTTAGTTGCTCGGGCTAATTGGCTGGCTATGTATGTGTATATCATGCACAAAGGCCGCATCAACTGAGCTAAAGGGCTTAAATTTCAAACATATACTCATTATGTCTAGATGAAAACGTTTTCTTACGTTTTTAAAAAATTCATATCCTTGAATCGGTTTTACTAGGGGTTCAATTTGAAATGTAAACTTATATTTAATTAGTCTTTTAGTTCATGTTCAAAAACATTCACACGTATTTTTGAAAAATTCTGGCATCTTTAGTGATCACTTCCCAATAAAAGTCGCCTCAAATCATCAATTAAAATCATAGTTGATATCATACTTTGTTGTTTGCTATTTTATATAGGGCATGATCATTTTGTACTGTACGTGGATATTTTTTTCATGATGAACATTGTTATTTTTTTTTTCGAGGCATGGGGCTTACTGACAAAGGTTATCCAAAAAAACGTGTACACATAACTGGGAAAAATTCACCACTACATCTACCTAAGACGACGAATGTCCAGGAGAACCTCAGAAAAAGAAGAAATCAAGAAAAAGAACACTCTAAAGTAGCAAGCCGTTTGAAGAGCAAACTCAACCTTCGAAACCAAAAAAATCTCATTAATCCTAAAAGGAAATGTATCCTCCTGATAGTCACTTATGGAGCTGAAACGTGGAATCTAACCAAGAGTCAGATCTGCAAACTGAGAACTGAGCAATATGCACGTGAAAAGATATGCTACATGCAATACACACAAAAACTCATATAAAATGACAAACTACTTGTATAACATGGGCTGTAAAGTAAAAAAAAAAGGGAGTGGTGTTTGTTTAACACTGCTGGGGTGCTATGCTGATATAACTGTTTTGTTTTTTAAATCTTTAAAACGGTCATTTAGTAAACAACCGAGGATCCCAACAAGAGAGGGTGAATACATTGTGCCACAATAACAAAGCTTGTGTAAAAGGGAGGGAGTGAAAAAAACTATATGAATTGCATTGACAGTTATTGGGAAATAAGTAACTAAAAAAATTAGAAAAGTTTTTTAATGTTCAGTGTTCAAAGCTGTAAAAGTTTCTAGACAATATATATATATATATATATATATATATAAAACAAAGCTCCTGATGTTGGATTTACAGATTAATGAACCTAGGGTCCATACACTTTCAATCCTGAGTCTTTCTCACTTCCTACAGTTAAAATTATATATATATATATATATATATATATATATATATATATATATATATATATATATATATATATATATATATATATATATATATATATATATATATATACATATATATATATATATATATATATGTGTGTGTGAGTGTGTGTGTGTGTGTTTGTGTGGGCGGCTAAAATGGTCAATTCTTGCGAAAGTTTTTTAGTTTTATCATAGAATAGATGGTGGTGTCTATCATTCAATGATTAGGTATTGGGATATGATGAGGAGGCTGGAAGAAGTGGGAGTCTCATCCACCATCAACTAGATTGATTTTTCTAAAACAACATCCTGCTCCTCTCTTCTTGCTGCCCTCATCTTAGCTAAGTCAAACACCTATCTTCTGATCCCATCTTTCACAGACCTCATTTCAAACCGAATGTTACTCTCACCTACACAGATGCAAATTCTCCCCCTCCCGCTCCTTCTAAAGAACTGAACAACATCGAAATATTTCAACTTCTTCTTGCAGCATCAAACATATTATGAGCAAAATTTTCTGTGAATTGTTGCCTTTATTTTTTATCTGAAAAGAAAATGATTGGCTCCAGTCGAAATGCACTGAAACATGCCCACGGAATGATAAAAAAATCAGAATTTTATACATGTTTTTTCTTGAGTCTTTCATTTCCACTTCCAATTGTCATTTTTATCGACACACACATATATTCACACACACACACACACACACACACACACACACACACACACACATATATATATATATATATATATATATATATATATATATATATATATATATGAAAAGTTTCAATCAGGAATATCCTCTGTAGACTATTGTCCAATGATTCATATGTATTTTGAACCGAGAAGGGGATTGAAATATTGTTTCTCTTCCGATCGAAGGGTGCAGTCGAAGAACAATGGTCTGATTTTAACACGTTCGAAATCTTATGAGGTTTGACGCCAACATCCTGGCGATGGTAGAATCATATCGGAAGATCACTAAAATCTGATATGTCAAGATCAAGGGATGATAATCCTTTCTGGAGCCTCTCGATTTTTTCAGGAATGCCAGCTAACAATCAAACACTCAGATGTAGACCTTTGATGAGAGGATACAAATTTGCTTTCAGAGACAGTTTATCATCCATTCATCGATATATTTATACCCATTCAGCGACTGAATCAATTAGAAAAACAAAAGGAAAAAGCAGGTCCAGTTAGACACACAACAGAAATTGTCATGTGACAAACGTATTTTGGCTTCATGCTATGTTAGGGGAGATCAATGTCAATTTGAAAAAAAATATGATCAAGTTATGTTTGTTGGACGGTTATCACCTAAAATATCAGAATCTACAACCATAAAAAGCCTGAATATTGCCGGGAGGAAACTGAGGGACAAATTCCGTGAAAAATCATACTGCAAATTCAACCCCGAAGTATAATAATCTATTTGTGGGAATTTAAAAAAGCAAACAAACAAGACAACCATTCCATTGAGACATGAGGAGAAAATGCTTAAATTTTTAGCCACATAGCTCAATCAGTGTAGCCAGACTCTATAGAATACTGAAGAAATCTGTGCAAATGTTGATTAGGTTGTTGCTGACAGTTTCTGACAGAAAGAACAAACAAAATATAAAACAAACCCAAACACAACATCCCTCCTTCGGTTCTTACTAAAAGTGCCAGCACCAAAGGTTTTTTTTGTGAATCCAAAATCTTGAAAAAGGAATATTTGAACAACCGTAGCAATCAAAAATCGTGTGGGGTTTTAGCTTTTTTATAGGTGAGTGTGTTTGTGTGTTCCAGTATTTCTTGCAATAATGTTTTGTCTACATACTTGGAAATTGGCATCAGCACTTCACAAGACCCCTTATTAATGTTAAGCTTTTTTTATCTCCTTTGATGAGTTAGATTATCCAGAATCTAGATAATTCTAAATGTTTTTTTTTTTCATTCTATTCTTGATGTTTTCCTGTGGAAAATTCATGACATCAAATTCTGATGCTATGGTTGTTCAGTCATTGACTGATTCTTATCTTTAGTTGGTAAATACGAAAGTAATGACCACATCTTTAATCGAGCTGGATCAGCTTTGAACAGAGAACACCGTTCATCTAGCTAGATTGAGATTTATTTCCTATATTCATTCACTGTTGCGCCCGAAACCTTTCCATTCAGACCGAATTTGAATGGGTTAATAGCGTTCATTAGGAAAGAAAGTTGGAGAGAGCAAGCAGAAAAAAAATGAATATTTTTCTCTTCTCTACGTTTCACAGCGTTATATTATTTTCTTAAAATCAGTGCTGTACTAATTCAAAATGTGACTCGAAAATGCTTTCGTAATTCAATAAGTTGACTTCTTCGTAGATATCTAGTATAGTAAGTTTAGACGTATGCCCTCTAACTCACTGGGGGGATGCAAACAGAGTCCAATTTCAGAGTGTCTTTTCAGATCTCTCAACAGCTCTAAAATTTTCAACCAATTAAAAACAAATAGTTTTATACCAGTCACAAATATTGCTTAATGTTATCAAAAACTGTGTAAACATCGTCCCAGGTATCATTGATATGTTCTTATTCTTATTTTAAACCAATGAAAGTGAGGATTGTTTATATTCAATTTCAAGCTTTAGGATTTACTTTTTAGAAGTGTGGGGCGCCTACAGTAGACTGACGCCCAGGAAATTTATCTCAATCCTCTGTAATTTGATTCTCAGAGGGTACCAAAGAATGGGATAGATAGATAGATAGATAGATAAATATTGAGAGAGAGAGAGACAGACAGACAGATAGACGGACAGACAGACGGACAGACAGAGATCTCAGGTTATCTCACATGTATTGTCAGAAATCTAATACTGATTGATACTGTTCGCAATTCTCAAATGCTAATATAATAACAATACATCCCAAAGTATATTTCCTGGTTATTCTTGTTTATCACAAATCAGCATGTTCGAGAGCCAATGTGTTTACAAGATGAGCCAAGGCAGTCAGGGGATAATAGGATTGGAGTAGGGAAAGAGAGGGTGTGTTTGGAAGGGTCAGAGGGTAACAGGCTTTCTCGTTTGTTTGTTTGTATCGAAATGGACATTGATCCGTTTGGTAGACATGAAGGGAGTCGCTTTTCATGAAGCAGACGGTTGTTATGTTGCCAAAAGAGCTGGGGTTTCGATATATGCGAGATTGAATCTGAGATGGATATTGGCAGCGAGGCTCCCCTGTGAATTGAGTGCCTTGCCAAGTCTGGGCGCCAACTACTGACTTTTCTTCACATCGGCTTTGAGATGCCCTGGCAACTTCGTACACTTTTGTTACTTAATGTCTTCAACCAATGAGAACAGTCGATAGTAAATAACAACGCAAAGTGGGTTCATCAACGAAAATCCAATCCAAATCTTAAAATGACATTCTAACAAAGAGAGGAGCTTGAATATTATCAGTGTTACACTTTTAGACACGCGTGCAGAGAAGAAGGAAAGGAGAAGGGAAGAACGAAGGTAGGGGTGAGAAATTGAATTATTCGCTAAAGGAAGACGGCTGAAGTCGGTATTCAAGAAAACGATAATGGCTGGAGTAAGTGCATGATATCAATTTTGTACTTTTCAAAATTTGTATTTGAAGAAGTTGTCTTACTATTCTGCTGATTTGTACCTGCAAGATGATGTAGTCTTGTCAAGGCAGTTTATGATTACTTCACTCCGATGCCCTTGAGGAAAGCATGAATCCATCTCCCCTTCTCTTCGACTATGCGTAAAATAGCCGGGCAGATCGGGCTCAATAGCCCCTAACCAGTCTAGGAGAATGGCAACTGATTCAAGATCGGGGAGACGGTCTTGTGCTCAATCTGACCTCCTTTCGGCAGCTTCTGCAGCCAAGCTGACTACATCAGCGAGACAAATGGGAGATTCTGACGATGGGACATTGCAGTAGCTCCATATGCCTCCTCAAGGCATGCACCCCGGAAGGGACACTCCAGTGTCGTTCCATTGTCTGTAGAGACAGAACGAAGGCCATTAATCCAACTTGTATTCGAATGTTACCCTTCCGGTATTAAAGGAATATTTGGGTATTTCATTAAAAGGATGAAAGAATGGAGGAGAAAAAAAGAGTATGAAATAGTTAAATAATCAGAGAAGATAGTAGATAGAGAAAGGCTGAAAAGAAAGTTAAGTAGTTTAATAAGAAGGTACGATTTGGAAAAAAGTTAGGTAGTTCCCTGAAACTGGAACACATATGAAACAGGTCCCTGTTCTTATAACATGTAGATAAAACCACGGACGCCCAACGAAGGTTTGAAGGATGATAATGATTCACTTTCTTACTTAATATCAACAACTGAGAACTGACTCTTGATTAATAATGACACAGAATGGCTTCAAGGAGAATACCGGGCCCCAAGTCTTGAAATGACATTTTCAACGAGGAAAAAAACGACACAAAACGGGTGCACATACCTCTACTAACATCATAATCACTGAAATTGAATTAAGAACAGTTCGTTCACTGAAAAAAAAAGAGTTCTTTGAACCAACTTTAAAAATTACTCAGTTGAAGAAGATTGGTAACTTAAATTCACTAGTTTGTCCCGATGTGAATTTTTTGATTAAAAGTGATAAATATTACCTTAAGATTAAGTAATAAATTTACGTCAAACAAATTACAGTAATTCTCTAAGGTTTTACTACGTCACACTTCCTCAGTGTATATAGTAACGATGCAGGGGATATACAGAAAATTTCATTCAAATTCGTTTAGTTTTCATATGGGTATTGTAGGCAGACATAGATACAGTGTAAAACTAGAGACTCTGAAAATTCTTGGATCCACCCTAAAACTCAATCAATGTTTTTATAGTTTATAGCTCATCCTTCTAGAAAATATCATTGAAATTCAAAGAAAACTTTTCGAAATATCGTATGAACGTACAGAGATACAAACAGATACACTGAATATATATACCCCTTCCAACTGAGTTTCGGATCGTACTGATGGAAGAATATTCAAAAATCACAGAAAGGACATCATTTTTTTACCTTATTATGGGCAGTTAACACGAAAAAAAGTAATTGACTTCCTCAGGTTGCCACTCACAGTGGTCTCCTGTGGGCATGCTCCTTATATTAGATCCACTTCTGGTCTGCTGTTACTGTTGGTGAACGTATTAGGTAGTCGATGACTTCGTGTCCCAGTGTATATCTAAGAGAGTTCAGCAACATGCTTAGTCTAATTCTATCACAGCAAAACAGTTATAAATGAAGTTAAGCTTAGTCTGGCCCAAAGCAAAGGCATTGGCAATGTTTTTGAGATTTGGGGAGGCTTTTTGTGTGAACAGATCTGGTTAATAACTCTGTAGGAGCAATCACATGGCCATCATCTTTTGGTAGCATGCCTTGATGGGAAAAGGGGTGATCAATGAATAAGTAACATTTCAAGCTTATTGTTTGACCACTAAAAAGTCTGAAAAAACATAAGCATAAACACTGCCAGACATAAACTCCAAAACAATTCTGCATAAACTTACATTGTAAATTGAACCTCTATCAAAAACCTTCGGCGGGGAGAGGGGTAAAAACTGTTTTTTTTTCTTGGTATAAGGAGTAATCGTAAAATATCCAATCTTTTTGCTACATTGGTTAGGCTTGACACATAGATAAATAGCCGACCAAGCAGATTCACCAAAAAACTGAAGATAACTATGTCCACGGCTTTGGTTTCCAGTACCAAAAGTTTGTACCTTCTCGATAGATTAACGATTCTCGTATGACTGATGATCAAGCCAAAATGCTGCTCTACGCTTCGTCTTGATATTATTTATGAAGTCACCTATGTCTGGTGAAGAGCTAATTTGGAGTTAAAAGATGGGATGAAGATTATGTAGTACCAATCCGTCCTTAAAATCAGCATTCAAATCCTTGGTTTTATTTCGGTGCGGATGCCTATCTCTTCAGTAAGGTGGAATGAGCAACTATTTCAGCCACAGAAGCAGCCTTTGAAAAAATAGAAGTATTAAAAATGAATGAGGAAAAGGAAAGGGAGGTATTAAGACGGAGAGAAGAAGAAGAAGAAGAAGAAGAAGAAGAAGAAGAAGAAGAAGAAGAAGAAGAAGAAGAAGAAGAAGAAGAAGAAGAAGAAGAAGAAGAGGAGGAGGAGGAGGAGGAGGAACAACAACAACAACAACAACAACAATGAGAAGAACAAGTACAAGAAGGTGTAATAAAAAATGTCGGTCAACGACTTCAGTCAATAAAATGGCGCTGGAAAAAACATGAAAAAACAGAACAAAGATTAAGAGAGAGAGAGGGGGTGGGAAGCAGGGGTGGGAAGTGGTAATAGGGAAAGAAGACTTGAAAGCCAATGAAAAAAAAATAAAGAACGTAAAAATAACTACCTGTAGTAGAGTTGAAAGAGCGGAGGGATCTGGAGAGGGTGAAATCCGGTTGTGAAAGGGTTAAGGGTTTGCAATCACGTGCGAAACAAACAGAGCATCAACTCTTAATTAACGTGGACAGCTCCGGAAGAACCTCCAGTGCCAAGGTCTAAACTAACTGTCGCACTTTGCAGTCTGTTTTTGACATATTGATTTCAGACACACAATCGGAACTTTTTTTTTTTTTGCTTTTTGGTTTTCCTTCTTTTTATTCAACTTTAAAATGTTGAACGTTATTCTTCTAGTTTCATTCCATATTCCTTCTCTTTGACTCTTTCGCTCTTTTCAATAAAAGCTTTTTTGACTGATTTTTTAATGAGACGTTTCAATCGGTGAGCAATTTACTTGGACTATTTTTGCACGTTCCATTTGAAACAGTCAACAAAAAAAAAACCATCGAAATAGACATAAGTTTCTTCAGTTTTTAAAAGGATCTAGCTTGTTGACTGACTCTATATGTATGACAGTATTTAAGTATCTATGTATCATGCATACTCAAGGATACAACATATACGCCTTTTGGCTCCAGTAAATCCCCGTAAGAAGTTTTTTTGGTGGCGGGCATCAATTACAAATGTAAGTTCATACTTATAAGACACTCAGTTTATGTCTTGCAGGATTCATGCTTGATTGGAAATATTTTGAAATTTTAGACTTTTCAATGATCGCACCCACTCCCACCACTGAGGCAAAATACTGTAGCTAATTTATCGATTGTAGCTTTTTGCTTTTTTTTTCAAATTGATTTTGAATTGATCATCCCCAAAAGACGTTGGTCACATCACAGTTTCTTTTGAGTGAGCAACCAGATCTATTTCTAAGTATTCTTTTTTTAGATTTTTCGTTTTCAACATTTATTTTTCTTTCTTTCCCTTATTTTCTTTATTCATCCTAAATTTTGACGAAGCTCATCTCAACATGGTACAAGAGCCTGAAATGATGAGGAATCTAATGAGATTCAAACTTATAATACTAACAAACGGTCTACGACAACGGTTCTGAAACATTTTGAATCACGGCGTTCTCTGTATTTCAAAAGTCGCCCTAGGTCTGGAGATTCGATATCCAATGAAGCTGTGAATAATCTATAGCTGTTTATGTAAGAATACTCTTTATACAGAATGTTCGACACGGTTCTAGAACAATCCAGAATGTAAACCTGGTCTATCGACCAAATGACATCTAGTTAAACAGTGAAGTTTAACATTAGAGAGGCAAAGGGATTCGTGATGTGCAGGTAAGGTGTGATTTCCTCCTTTCCACTGTGTATTAGCACATTTAATTAAGATTGCACGGAATGATCAATTTAAAAGAAAACAAAACAAAATGATGACCCCTGAGAGCCACGGCGCAGACGTTGGGATTAACTGGTCGAGGACAAAAAGTTACTCACTGTCATTTTACCGTAAACACTTCCATTTGATGTCATTCACTTCAGCTTAGGACAAAAAGCCCAAATGATGAATATCTCTTTTTTTTATTGAAGCATGGAGAGTTTACTTTGATAAGAGCATCAAAAAATTTCGGAATAGAATTTTCTATAATCAGCAAAACCATCTGATAACTATGCCTAAAGGATATCTTTCATCCCTTGACAGTATTATAACAATTCAAAATTTAATTAAGCCACAGGTTAAAAGCTTCGTAAATTGATACCTTGACGGAAATGACGTCGTTAAGAAGTCTTGGATTTTAATGTGTTTTCTACGGTGTATTTAAAATGCAACCGATATTTGTCTTTGTTTTTTTCCTTTCTGTACTACTAACGACACGCAGCTTCGATCATGAGGGAAAATATCATAAAATCCTTTAAAACGATCAGCGATAAGCTTTTTGTTCTTCTAAAGAAAACGACATTCAATTTCGATCACAAGGGAAAATATAAAATCTTTAAAAGTGGTTAAAGATGAAACAGAAAATAGAAAAAAAAAATGAAAAAAAAAAGATTCAGATCTTTCTTCTAACTATTTTTTACATTGGCTGTTTTACCAACCACAATAGTGGAGATTCTGGGAAAATTTGGGGTCAAAGTTCAACAACTTAGTCGTCAAAATAGGTGATATCATCGGGACTGATTTGACCAATCGCTGCTAAAGAAGGTTACATACATTAAGTATTTACTCAAATATCCAGGCCGGCATGACCGAGTTTGTTTGAGTTTAAGTAAAACAAAAGGGAGGGCTAGTATTTTATTATTATTCTTCATCAAATGAAGTATTGTAAACGATTTCTTCAGTCTCTGATTACTATTCATATTCATCGTACTTTCCCATTTTTTTCCTGAACCTAATTCAATTGTGGTTATAAGTACAGTTGTAGCATATGTTCTCTTTTTTAATGGTGATCGGTGAAATCAATCTGTATCGTGCCTTCTGCACTGACCCCATCAGATCCAATGACCTGAACACAATGTTTGACATGAGGTCATGATTCCAGTGCAGAGGTCAGGAGAACACAAAAAAATACACAGGTACCGACTTGTCTATGAGAGATGATATGCTCCCCCAAGACTAGATTTGGAAACATATCCGAACACAGCCGATATCTGAGGGAGGCTAATGGGTACACAGCTCAAAAACACTGCCCCTGCCCCTCAAAAAGACAAAAAAATATGGTCCATGCAAACCAAATATAATACTTCAAACCTTGAAATGATCCATACTATTGTAACATCGTGCCGAACACCATCTATAGAGATGGTTATTATATTAAGAAAATCGTCGCTTGTGACTTCAATCCGGGGGCCTCGAACTCTTTCGACCATGTGTCAAATTAATCTAACTTTAATGAATAGCAGGTTAGTCACACAATAAAAACCATCTCATCCAACTTATTTTAAGAGGGTTCCGTATTGAGGGTGATTGATGGAAAAATTGGAAAAAACAAAGTGGAAAAAACTGGAAAAAAGATGGTCGATGAATACTTAACTTCCCTTGCCTATCGTTGGATAGTGATCATGGAAGAGCATGAATTTCCGAAAAGCCAGTATGTATACGACAGGACACAAACCAAGGGATCAATTTAGCATAAACTTACATGGCAAATCCTGCCCCAATCTGAAAAAATATTCAATGAGAGAATTTGAAGGAATATTTTCGTTGATATTATCGTAGGCTTTTTAGTGTCAAGCGTTGGACATGGGGATCCATGTTGCGAGTCGTGAGGTCCAGTGGTTTAGGTTTTCTAATGGATCCCATGATAACACTGACTTATCTTCCTCTCAATATACTGCGCTGTTTTGTGATATATACATATGATTTTGAGCACGATTTTCTCCTGTGCACGTTGTATGGTTCACAGTTGAAGGGTCAATGTTTTGGTTAGGTCCCATGTTTCAGCTCCATAGGTGAGTATATGTCGCCAGCTTTGATGACGCAGATCAGAGAAAATCACAAGTTATTTGATTAGGAATGTCAGTGTTTCTGTCTGCAATGAGTAAGTTTAGGGTGATAACAAACAAACTTGTGAATATTTACTGGGAATCTCTCCGTCTTTCTCATGACTGCAATCGTTATTTACACAGTGATGATAAGAAACACTAGCAATGGCCGCCAAAAATAATGTGTTCCCTATATCTTCAGGACAAATGCTCATAAGATATAATTTACAAAGCTTAGCTTAGTCTATTACATAGCATTTAGGGTCTGAATGAGGATTGGACTTCCACGCTATATAGTCAGACGTAAGGCCACAATAAAGGAGTAGCTTAAGATGGATTTTGTAGTAACGCTTAGTTGACAAACTTGTTAAAAGTTATTTTGCAAAGAGCGCAATAAATTTCGATATCACCAATTCCAGATCTATTGCAGGAAAAAAGGCATTTACAAACTTCTGCTCTGATGATTACATCGTCATGTTGGTTCTTAGAAGACAGTGACTATTTGTGTTCACCCGTTGCTGCTATATCCTGATGAGCCGGTTTTGAATTCAGAGTTATCCTTCTCCTAGACTAGCTGCTTCGCAGTCCATTCTGCTATTCTACTCATAGCCCAGACGGGAAGGAAAAGAAATGGATTCATGCCTTTTCTAAATACATTAGCGTGGAGTGAACGAATGTAGCGTCGGTCGCTGATTCATTTTTTTGTCATTGTTGCTATGTTGTAGATTTAGCAATGAGTGTTTACCTCTACGAAAACCATGGTCAAGGGGAAGTAATCATAAATTGATCCGCCCCAAAATTAAATCACTTCTTTGATGGCCAATTATCCATCCTTACGCAAAATTTCAGAGCAATTCATTGAGAACTTTTGGAGATAGTGAGTGAATATACATGAATACATGCGATAATATCAACAAAAAAAGTATGTACCAATCAAGAACATTATTGGTTCGATCTTTGAATTTTATCAGTTCGTTCCAAGTCAATCGTCTACTTTTCCTCATAATTCCATTGATATTCATTCATAACTTTTTGAGATATCACGCGAAGGGCGTAAAATTTTGGTGATTTTTCGTAGTGTGGACTTATCACTGCGAAGTACTATAGATACTTATGCCTGGATCTGCTTCAAAATTTGATTATTTTTTCTATTACTGATGGTTAAACCTTTCACAGACTATTGTCGAAATTTATTGTGAACTGATGTAGATATTGTTTGGAGAATCATTAACATATAAGGGCGTAAATATATGGAACAAAAACGAGAAAATATCTCTTAAAAAGAAAATCCAAGGATTCGCCCCTAAATTTATCCATCTCTTCCTTACTGCATTATTTACTTTAACTGAAAGATTACATTGAAATACATGGGGTACTTTTGGAGATATCTTCTCTGCAAAAAAGCAAAATGACAGAAAGACGCGACTGAATGCAAATACCTCTCCAAATAATGAAAAACGTGTCATAAATCCATTTGAACGATGCAAATCTTATTTTATTTGATTTCCTTCTCCCCAAAGTCTTCTTGTACTGTTTCTTCTTCTTCTTTTTTTCTATACTGTTTCATAATTCAAATCTATGAATCCCCAAAGTGTTCTTGTTTTCCCAATGCACTGCAACCGTACACCACAAGAACTCCACACGATTCCACAGATGATTTAATAACTAAATAAAACAACATAGAAATCAAATATTTAAAATAAAATACGCCTTGGAGCCATTTACGAAGGCGGTTTTCTCTTTTGTCTGTACACGTCTCAGATAATCTTTTTCAATGAACGAAAATCGCCAGGGTTTTACATTTCTCTCCAAACACGCCTCATCGCCTTCCAATAGGGAAGAGTCTCAATTGTTGCTAAGATTGCAGTATTTCGATCTTCCCGACTTATTTAGTCAGCGAATTATCAACAACAAAAAATGCTTTGCTCATTCATTCTTCAATTCATCCATTTATTTTTCTATGCGTTTAATCATTTATTAATCAAACTCTTAGATTTTCTGGCCTTGAGCATATTTAGAATAAATACACAAGGAATAAGCTTTTGTCAAATCTGAACCAACCCATATCGTTAAAAATTGTTGACAAAGAGACACAAACATTCAATATTGGACACGATTTCGCATTTTGTATTCTCTTCAGGGAAGCTTTTGAAATCCAGCTGAAGTTTTCTGAAGATTCATAGTTGAATATCAACGAATACAATAATCCACTTCCGACTAGACATATCATATTTAAAGAACATTGTACTTTTCATGCATTCCTTTTCCTAACATATAAGCATAGGAAAACAGTTAATCTTGTTAAATATGACATTAACCTTTTTACCTTCATTGCTCGAAGGATCTTGTAGTCATCCACTTGTTCCAGCCGCAGACCGAGTATTTAGGGACGATGTCAACTACGAAACAAGCGTTATACGTTCATTTTATTCATTTATTTATCAATATTAGAAACAATTATATCTTAATCTTTTGTGGGGATTTTTAAACGGGCGCATAGAGAATTCAATTGCAAAAGCAGAACTTTTCTTCTTCCGACTGAACATATTTCATTTGAAAGCTTTTTTTAATTTTATAAGTACATCTACTTTTTGAATGGATAAACGTAAAAATAACGGCCAATCTACGAAGAAGTTAACCTTTTTAAGATTTAATACTCAGGGACTATTCAGTGAATTGAAAGCCTTGAAACAGATACCCTTTCGAGGATTAGCAAATTACCAAAATATCTTAGCAAGTAATTCAAATCTATGTACCAACGCTGGTGACTGATATATACATATATATATACATATATATATATATATATATATATATATATATATATATATATATATATATATATAGCAGAATGTGGATTCGCAACTCAAACTTGCTCAGGTTTCTGCCCTCTTCGGGCCTCATCAGGTGAATGATTGTCTTTGCTTTTTTTTTGGTCTATTTATTGGGAATTTAGTGAGAATGTTGTGAGTGTGGTAGTTAGTGATATGGAGATATTAATTTTGTCAAGGGGTGTGAACTCCATATAGGGGTCATCTCAGCAAGGATGCTCAGTAGTGGTTTGGGAGTATTTTCCATCTTGACCTAGGTATCTTGGCATTGGGTTTTATTGCCCCTGTTGGTATCTTCTGTAGCTCTAGTGGATAGTATTAATCTTGATGTTTAATTTATAATGTGTTTGGGTATGTTTGAACGTAAAAGATGGTGATTGGAAGTTTTTGAAGATGATGGACATGGAGTCGAATTGTCTACTTTACTTTTTGATTTATTGGTGTTGTTTCATGTTGATTAGAAGAAATTTAGAGCGATGCCTGCACTGTATTATGGTCTCGTTCTTTCTATCGAGTAGATGTTCCTTTGGGGTTTTTTGTGATTCTAGTAAAGTATAAAATTTCAAATTTTTAACTAAGACATAGATTGCAAGAATTATATGAATTTTGGCATGTATTATGTTGTCTAAGAATTTCCCCCTTAACTGTTGGCTTGCAGTTCATCGAGCACTCTATGAAATAAATCCATTATATTCCAAAAGTGACTTTGCATTATTGATATATTATTATATTATCTTGTACTGCTAGCCTGATTTGTACCACATATACTGTATATATATATATATATATATATATATATATATATATATATATATATATATTGAAATGGATATATGATCCGACAGAAATGGTTATAAATTGCTTTATATTATATTGAAACACTTTTTTTTAATTATCTCGCGTTATTAAACGATAAATGTATCAATTGTCCTTGACAGCATAAATGGAATGAACAATTAAAGAAAATGGGGGTACTTCAGGAATCAAACCTGCGACCAATGAGTGATGCAATGGCCAAAATGACTATTTTAACTCTGCATTCCGATTTAGTTTATTCACTGTCTATATCTATTCTATTTGTTTCTTTCAACGCGGACAGCTATATAATCAATAAATGGATTTATGATCCGACAGAATGATTTCAAATCGTGTCATATCATATCTTGTTTAAATTGTAAATATTAAATGTGATACATTCACCGTGTAAAAACGAACATCATTTCAAATAAAGTTTCGGTATAAAACTACGCCTTATATATATATATATATATATATATATATGTGTGTGTGTGTGTGTGTGTGTGTGTGTGTACTCATATTCAACAAAAGGGTTCCAATAAATGTAAAAGGCGATAAAGAGGTTAGGAAAACTACACTCGTTGGAGATTATTTTTCATTTAATAACTTGGATATTTTGTAAATACGTTTTGAATATCTCATTAGAACTGGTCATATAAATCTTTTCTGTTTCTGTTAGCTGGAAAATACAAGTTTGGACACAAAACTTTTCAACTAAATATCCAAGTAATTAAAGGTAATATCATGTTTAACCGGTTTGGCTTTTCCATATTTCTTACCTATATCTTACACACACGGACACACACACAGATGCAGACACACACACACACACACCAACACACATATATATATATATATATATATATATATATATATATATATATATATATATATATATATATATATATATATAGGGGCATGTAAACCTTCGAACTTCTAATGCTAAAGGGAAATGTTATACTTGATTTATGAAATTAGTCTCATATACACGATCGTGTGTCACGTAAGGCAATTTCAATCTGAGCAATGTCATTTCAACATGCTGTCATATAACTATATAATATTATTTCAAATTCTTGTTGCATGCAATTAAATTTTATTTGCATTCGTTAATTCATAGTTCAATATGGTGTTTGACCACAGTTTCACCATCGTTACCCTTCGGGAGTATTGAAAAAATAGGACAGGTATCCGGCTATACATAAATATATTAGCTTAGTTGCCGGGAAAAGTGACTTGATTATTTGTGTATGGATCGGCATTCCTTCCTAGAGTCAGATTATCTGTGAATTCATTGAAAAGTGTTTCACACGCAAATATATTTACCGTGTATTAACTGGAGGTCAGTTGAAAATGAGTCTCGAAGGGAAATGATATATTCATGATTATTTCTGTTATATCCCTCGCATCAATCTGTTAAAATAAACTCAAAAATAGATTATCAAATGATTGTTTTTGAATTGTGTTGAATTAAAATGAATCATTGATTCATAATTAGTATTTGGTAAACTACTGTTTCGTACGGGATATTTTTATTTATATTCAGACTCCGACATGGAGAGAAATCTTGCAAAGGGAGATAAATGCGAGTCTTTTACGCGTAGCCTGTATGGATACACATTGTGTTTCGTGCGTGTTGATATATAAATACTAAAGATACTCGCCAGAAAACGTTTTTACCAAATATCAACTGCAGCAGTCTTTTATTGTTCATTGTTGTACCTAAACCTTCCCCAGCACTAGTATATCTCTCTATCAGGGGCGTCGCTGAGCAAATATTTTCTTGTCCTATTTGTCTCACCATCTCATTCTGCCGGCTTTGGCTCCGCATGTGATCTCTGGGGATCTATGTTGTGAGTCATGACATTAATCGTTTTTCTGCTATTTTTTGCAACATGATGAGCCATTAGAGCTTCCCAATGATTTGTTCAATCAAAATCACTCAGCCTAGTATGACGGGATCAATTTTCAGTTTTAGCTTTGGTATCATACCTTTTACATTTTCAGATTTCATTATTTAAGCATTTGCTATCGGTCAGCGAGAATTTAGTATATGTTTCTAAACAACCATTTAAACGAATATGTTTTATAAAAAAAACAAATTTAAATCAATTGAAAGATTTAAGATCATGTAATACTTCAACTAATCGAAATAGATAATGAAAATGGAAGTTTCAACTAATCCATTCGATTGATAGCATCGGCAGCGACAGTAGCAGTAAATCCATGAATGTGATTATTCATGATCAATGTCTGTTTATCTATTTAATTTGCTTGCTTCAATTTTCAATCCGCTTGCAATATTTTTTTCAAAGTCTCAAGAGGACGGGGATGAAAACTCGGTCAAAGCAGTTGTTGAGAAAGTCGGGCAATTGATATTTTTGCTACAAAGGAAGACGGAAAACGGTGTGTCTTTCAGATTGAATCTTATGTGATTTGTACTATGTATATTCGCTTGATGAAAAGACTTTATTTTCTGATATATATATATATATATATATATATATATATATATATATATATATATATATATATATATATCAGGTTTGAGAACTCTCCAAGAACAGCAACTCGTTCATTATAAGCTATATAGCAATGCTCTTCCAACTCTGCAATAAAGCACTCCAGAAGGTTTGAGGAATTCTGGGTGGGTAAATTTATCGCTTAAATTCGGTCCAACTGACCGACCAACTCTACGTAGGGCTGGGGTAAAATAATTGCTTCTAAAGTAAAGGATTCGATCCTACCTCGGGGAAATTAGATGGAATATTGGTTAGTCTATAGCCACACTAAAGAGTTGTGATACAACGAATATAGCTATCTATGGATGACTCAATTATTATATATATATATATATATATATATATATATATATATATATATATATATATCCAATTATTAACTTAAGTATACCTAATTATCCGTGTAGAAATTCGGTCAAATCAAGCCTTCTCAATTCCTTAATCAAATAATTCACATACGCCCAAGGATGCATAGAAATCTAACTTGTGATTATTAATCAGTGTACCATCGAATTCCAACTGAAGCTCGTGTTTACACCATGGTGAACGCTTTCTGTTTATGACGTCAACTTTCAAAAAGGCCCAAACCAGCTAAGAAGTAAACAAAACCAGTAAGGAAGACAAATATGCCCGTGTCCCGAGGAGAACATAATCATTTGACCAAAGAAATTCAAATAATTGGATTAGCTGCCTTGTTTTTCAAGTGATCAAATCAATTCAACAATCAGTATTAGTATGTACCCAGTGTCCCCTACCTAAACAAATTTAAAAAAGTGTATCTAAAGAAAAAAAAAAAAAGAAATGAAAATGAGTTCACAAACAGTAATGATCCAGCTTGGAAGAAATCCTGGATCCGTTCCCCAAAATCTCATCAATTCCTTCTTTGCCGATGGCCAGTCGTTCCACAAAATTTTATTGATATTTATTGACAACTTTTTGAGATAATGCGTGAACAAACAGACGGATGAACAGACAGATAGATGGACGGAAGCATGGACGTACAGACAGACAGACAAATCGACCGATGCATTGACGGCCAGACAAACAGACAGACATATACCTCATATACTTTGTTGGCAGTGGTAATAAAACTAACGTGAAGCCAAATATGACGCGTATCAATGATCATCATTATCATGTGACCAAAGAGGTTCAAATAATTTAATTGGCTGCTGCGTTTTTTTCTCAAATGATCGTATCTATTTCCCAGTCAATATTGAAATCTAATTACGATGATCAAATGTCGCCATTGAGACACGGAGGAACTGATTGCTTTCATTTTTGGCCTTGGTTATCTCCCTTTGCTTTTTTTTTCGGTTATTTAATTATTACTTGAAAAAAAAGTTTCACTCAATTGAGACATTCCTCCCTGTATCTCAGGCAGGACAGTATCACATTAGCAAAATCAACCTATCTCGCTATGGTTGTGGGTTTCCAGTTGCCTAATAATATTTAGTTCTAGAATTAATATTCAGGCATTTGGCGTCTGCGATCTTTTTAAAGATTTAATTTAAAAATGATTATATTTGGAGAAGAGGCTGTGGCGTCTGATAACTTGTTCAAGATATGACAAATTTTCCGAGTTTTTACTGACCCCGGAAGCTTTAGATTCTTGCTATGACGACTGCTTGCGCATGATTTTACTTCGACAGATGTTGTGCTTAGTCTCTTGGTTGAAGATGTGTAGACTTGACATTTTTTGTATAATTATAGGAGATCAGCACGGGATGTTCTGTGCGATAGTGTCTCCAGATTAGGCTCCATACTCTTTGTAGATAAAAATTTTTCTGATCATTTGCGCAGTTCTGAACTCGTAGCGTGTTTTTCTGGATTTGTTTTTTGTTCAATGGCTGATGCAGTCGCGTGTCCCGCTGGAGCCCCAAAAGGGCCTTGGATTTACAAGTTATCTACTTAGAAATGCAGATTTTCTTTACAAAAATATTGGCGCAACATCATCCTGCAATAACTAAGGATTTGATTTCGTATTTAATTGGAATGTTTCTCATTAAGAGCAACTACGTTTTTGGGATAAATGATATTTTATTATCAATATTGATCGTTTCACACATAAACACACGCATGCAAGCATACACACACGCAAAGACACTCGCATACAGACACAAATATATGTATGTGTTCATGTGTGCATGTGTTCGTGTGCATAAATCTGTTTGTGTGTATGTGTCACTGTGTGTGTGCGTTTATGTGTGCTTGTATGTGTAAATCTACTGGTATGACTTTGTGTGTAGATATGTGCATGCATATGTTGGTGAACGTATGAGTGAGTTTGCATGTATGTTTATATGCGTGGAGATATTTGTGTATGTGTTCGTGAGTGTCTGCATATGCGTGTGTTCAGGTGTGTGTGTGTGTGTGTGTGTGATGTTGTTGTTGTTGTGTGTGTCTGCGTATGCATGTGTGTATGCATATGTGTGTGTGTGTTTGTGTGTGTGTGTGTGAGAGAGAGTGAATCTAAATTCCGGGCAGCTTGTTAGGTGGGTGAAGTTAAATTTCTCACAAATTTCAACGGCAGGTGTTCAAACAGTAATGAAAACATAGATTTTTAATCCCGATTTTCGTGGTGTGCACGCACTTCAAGTTCAAAACATTGACCCAGCAGAAGTGCATTTCTCACCAAAAAACAGTTTAAAACACTCATCTTCAATTCAAGCTCAACCCCCCTGAAGAATCAGTACAACATGACTTCCCTATTTTCAACATCCTTTCCTATTTGGATTTGTGCCAGACTAACACGAACAATGTAAATATCTGATTTACTATTGAAATAAATAAGTTTTCCCTTCTAGTGTCAGTGGTCATTGTTTGAAGTCAGATAAAACCAGGGTTTCGACCGCTGATTATCACCACAGATAAGTATTCCCAGTAGGAATTATCGTAAACCACATAATCTCTTTACAGCATGTCAGCTTGGAGCAGATGAGATTGAAAATATTTACAAAAGTGATAGTTTAGACCATAATCGAATTATTCAAAACATCTTTTATTTAGTTCAGTCATTATCAATTAATGATCCGCCAATAATTGTGAGAAGTCAATATAATATGTATTATTTGCCATTCGCTTTTTTTTAATACAAGCCAAAGAAAATGTTTTTTCATGTACATACTTGATAAAAAATGAATATAAACAGCATTGACCCTATGATAGTTTTTATTGCAGCGTGTTGTGTTTGGGGTGATTAATTTTAAAAAAAAGACTTCAAGGAGCTAACCAATGAAAAAGTTATTCCCCCTTGCCTTTCTCGGACAGCTATCACTAACGATGTCAGGATTTTCAAAAATAGGATGAATGCTGCCAAGTATAAAACGAGATATCGATTTAGTATAAACTTATATTGCAAATTAGACCCGGACTTAAAACCTATGGAGGGCTATTTTTCGATTGACTGAAAAAGTTTCTTCCCCCCAAACATAAGATGTATATACTTAGATTTTTAGCCTTTTATCTTAATTGGTGTATGCGTGATACATACACAGCCAGCCAGACGACGGATCAACTTGGGAAATAAAGACACTTGTGTTGGTATTTTTGCTGACATTTCTTTTGTAATATAGTTGGATATTCAAATAGTTTCTATATTGCAAAATAGTTCCCAAACGGCAAGATACGCCAACGTAATAGCTGAATAATGTTTTACAGAAACGTTTGAGAATTGAATAACTCATCATTCGCTCAATCCAAGTCACAAACTCTGAGGTATAATTCTTTTCTTTTCATTAAAGTTAGTTATCAATTTTTGGACTTTTTATCGAAAATTTTCGAGGGGTAAAGTGCGTCTTACCAGCCGGGAAATACAGTATACTATGAATGCACTGACTACATTTAGTTCACATACCGGCACTGGCACGTCTACTACATTTTGAACAGCACTAGTGTATATAAAATTGTCAGCATGGGTTTCTTGAGGTTTCAGATTGGTCTGGCTGGCTGGCTTGCAATGTATGCACAGCACTGACAGAAATGTATTTTAAAATTTTGATCTTTTTTAAACCCTACTTAAACTCAAAAGATGTGAAAATTGAGAATTTGAACCGTTATCGATCTTATTTGACCTTAGGAGGACCTCAAGCAAACTTGATATCATCATACCCCAAAATAGCGGCTGATCTCAGGTGAAATAACATGCCATTTCAAAACTTCCTGGATAATGATGATAATATTTCGACCACATTCTGTTATGAGTTTTAATGCTTGCTCACAAAATGTGGCTGCAGCAAGGGAAGAAGCAAAAGACGCAAGACTCCTGTCAGGATTCAAAATCGAGCCTTCATTTTGTTTCACTCCAGACGAATGAATATACATCACTTTGAAAACCAAACGAAATCCTCAGAGAGATAGAGAGAGTTTGTTGAGAGTGGGACCGTTCCTACTCACTTGATTACCTTACACTTCTTCTCTATGGCTTTTCTGGTCACCAACTTTTGTTTCCCAATCATATAAGCAAGGGTCTATTTTCTATCAATATCTCTTCTACTGAATTAACTTAAACCTTGTTCTGTTACTGGATACTGAAACTAAGTAACCATCAACCCCTTTCTATTCCATTTTCCCTGCTTTTTTTCGTTTCTCATGCCACTAAACTTACTGTCAATCTTTGTCACTTCTACCCATAGAATCCTCATACACCATAATTTTCCTCATCAACGCTTTGTCTCTTCTCTCTCCTAATGTGATTTTTAATCAAATGGCTGTGACTGGCTATCTGCAGGGGTTCCAAGGGAGTACGCTTTATCTTGTCAATAGATCTACTTTCTATTATCCTTTTGGCGTCGAAAAGGGTTACTCAGTAAGTACCTAATCTTTAACCAAGTATGTAAGTATAGCCCACATAGCCCACGCAAAAAGTATCTTTAACAAAGTTGCTATTTGAGAATCAAAGCAAATTCAAAGAATAAAAATGGAATATTGAATCGAATAGTCCCCATCAGCCCTCATATTGAGACATTTCTTACCGTGTGTGCTTGGAATCTGGTAGAGATTTGATGTGAAAATTCATCTGACACATATTTCGTTGAATAGCAAAAAAAAAAAAGAAAAAAAATGGATATCACCCTCCCGCCTTAAGCGTCCATGTTTCCTCGGATTCGCCCGACCTCTTTATCAAGATGGTGCAGAGCCAGTACTTTTTAGTTTGTGACGCCATCTCATATTTTGCTGGCTACAGTTTCGGATATGATCTCTAGGGAGCTACGTCATGATTCGTTGTCTGACATTTTTGCAACATGACCAGTCCATTGCCATTGACTTTTCAAACAGCTTCTATATTTTCTCTGGCTCCTATTTTTTCCTCCAATATACCGTGCTGTCCTGTGGTCTCTCCATGTGATGTTCAGCATGATTTTTTAGTGTGAACAATGAATGGTCCTCAAGTTGAGTGTCAATCTTTTGGATATATTCAATGTTTTAGTTCCATGGGTGACTCTTGGTAAGATGCATTGGTTATGTATCAATCTCTTAAGGATTAATGTTCTTAAAGTTTGAGTTTGCTCTACCGAAAGCTTGCCAACGTGATTCTTTTTTTTTTCTTTTTTTTTTCGATGATTTTCATGGAGACTAATTGTGCTAGGTAGATTTTTTAAAAGAAATTGCGCAAGAAATTTGACGGAGGTGTACGCCCACTGCGTCGTACATTTCGTGACTTTGAAAAGTACAAAAACCTTATAAGTTGATATGATGTTCCTTGGAAAGAACTGCGTCGTAGTCAGATACTAAATGCGTCTGACCCTCGCGGGGAAAAGACTATAACTACACCAGCTGCTCTCGCAAACCCCCTCTCCGGAACAATCCCGGAAACAAATTCTACTTCACCGACGTGAATATAATTGGAAGTTCCTGGAATAAACTCATCGGAGATCCGCCCACTGTCACAACTAATATTTCCAGAACGCCACTGGCATGGAATTATCCGACCCTTACGAGAATCATAGTTATGTATATCAATTTGTTCATATCTATCGATTCATGTATATTCATACCTATCTATCAGTCATAGTCTGTTCATATCTTCCAGTATCCCATAGCATTTAAATAGATATGTGTATATCAGGCTCATGTTATTCACGTCAATCTATTCACTCATATATATCTATGTATCTATCTATCTCAGTATGTATCAAACTCACTTGTCTTATATGGCATCTGTCTCTTCATTGAGCACGTATGTACATATTCTGTAGATATCTAACTGGCTTATCTCAGTCCAGTCCGAAGTCGTGCAACTTGAGAATCAACTGGGAGACAACCTTACAAATAATGACGTGCAATATTTGCATCGGGTGCTCGTCTTGCATTGAAAAAAAAAGTCTTTGACACATTCGGGCAAAAGAAATGAGCCAAGCTTTTTTTTCATCTCTTGAGCAATTATTTTTCTATTCTAACCATTATGGATGGAATATTTCACAATGCTATACAACATTCAATGCTTTGTTTGTGTAGTTTTTAGAATCGGAGAGCTTTCCTTTTTTTTTTTATTCCGAAACCTGAGCCATTTAGTCAAACTGTCCGGTAGTTGTTTACAGTGTGCTGAGAAAGTTGTACCATTATTCTTTGATCATTCGCATTTCTAAGCTGGTTACGGTTCCCAAATTTTCTCCCAACCTGTTTGGCCTCATTATGCTCCCATACATTGCTTATGTTTGAGAAGACTTTTATATGATTGAATGAGCTTAGTTTATTTTGATGCCCAGGGGTTTATACATCTTTTTCAATCATTTTGTGGGCCATATCATTCGAATAATGATATTGTTTGAAATTTGGAGATTAGTCACTGTAATCATTCTGTAGGTTCCTCGGATTCATTTGCTCATCCTTTATCGTACTTCATTTCAGCCGATGCGTTCTCAGGCCTTTGTAGTCGGTACGTTTTAATTGATTGATGGCGTTTTGCACTATCTCTAGTTTGGTTTGTCAGTCGTGTGACCGATAAAGACGAGAACACGTCTGGTTATTCATACAATAGAAACTGCCACGTCTAATGGTATCATGCCATCTGGGGACGGATCATCAAAAAATTAGCGAAAGGGATAATCAATTGATAAATCACTTCTCTTACCTTTTGTTTGACAGTGATTTGGAAAAAGCCTGACCCCCCCCTCAAAAAAAAAGAATGAATGTAATCAGACACGAACTGCGGGAATAATTTTGCATAAAACCACACCATAATGATCAGATTAATTGTTAACTTTAAAGATCAATTAAGTATACTAGATCAGCGCTACAGGTTCTCTCTTGTCACTACGTAACATATACAGTTGTTTTCTCATCATCATCCCTATCATCAAGCCCTTAGAGTCGGTCATTAAAGATTCCCAAAATGTCACAATCGCTGAGCCAATACTTTCTGAGCTTGTCTATTTCGTCATGCCAACTTATTTTTTGTCGGCTATAATTCCATATAATGATGCATTTGAACATGCAAGACTGTTTCCATCTTGGCACACTAATTGAAATGGAAATGGCATTTGCATAGTGGCACCGAACAGGTCAAAGGATATTGTTTTCTGTGAAATCAACAGCTCTGTTGTAAACACAATAACAACCTCCGAAAAACGAGGAATGCGAAAACAAGAGCCGGGTAAGTCCAATCTATGCAGAAGTTGAAAAACGTTGAACTGAATCTCTAACAGAATTCCTATATATACGTTGTTGGAACTGTGATACAAAAACACAGGACAGAATCCTCTCTGAGTTCACTATCATATCTTTTAATGTTAGCCCACTATCTCGACCTCTGAATTGACCTCATGTCCACTTTCGATATACCTACTTTTTGACCAACCGGGAGTTCGGAGGGAATGGGTTTGTTCTCGTCCATCTGCCCCAAAGGACTACTTTCTGGTGCTACCCCTTGTTGTTGAAGGTGTCTTCTTTTGAAGAGTTAGCCGATAGGAGAAAGCTACTTTTGAATTGTACCATAATTGGTTAGGCAAGTTAAAACTCGCCAGAAGGGAGACTATGATTGCCCAATCGTTCCCAGAATTAATTCCCATGAAAATATCCTTTTCGTTCGATGAGTGAACACGCCTATTAATAAAACATGATCTTTGGAGATCTACTTTGTGATTCTTGATGGCCAGCAATTGAAAGACATTCTTGCAACATGACCAGCCCATGGACATTTAAATTTTGTAATGTTTTTCATTATGTTCCTATTTATTTTCCTAATATAATGCCCTGTGTTCTATTCAAGTTATGTTGAGTGTTATTCTCTGCAGTGCATGCTACATGGCTCTCAGTTTGAAGGTCAGTCTCTTGGTTTTGTTCCATATTTCAGCTCCATAGGTGACTATCGGGAGGATGCTTTGGTTGTAGATGCATCTTTTTAGAACAAATGGGATTTTTCTTATTTTTGAAGCTTGTGCTTGCTCTACCAGAGCTTGCCAACTTAGAGTGATTCTCCATTTGATTTCTTCTTTTGGGATTTCATTGAGATTCGTTTTCTGAAGCAGATATAGTACTCTACTTTCTATAACCATGAGTTTCCAGTTTTGATCGTTGTGCCTTTGCTCTATCCAGAATATCAAAACATATTACTTTATGCTGGCAACGAACTTGCTTATCGTTTCAATGAATGAATGAATGTTGTGGGTCGCGTTGTCTAAAGCTTGCAACATGACCTTCCCATTGCCATTCACGTCTCATAACCATTATCATTATTATTATCATTATCATTATTATCCTTTCCTTGATATATTGTGTTGTTTTGAGATCATCCATTTGATGTTTACTATTAAAGATTTTGAAAATTTTGAGACTCAACAATGTCATCAACGAGAAAGACGTGACAATGTTGAGAAACTTTTGTCTCACATTTATTTCAAGTATAAACAATCTTTTTTCGCGTCCATCGCTCTGAACTTAATTTTCAAACTTTCTCTTTTATTTATTCTTACCCTTTTTTTATATTTTATTTTTGAATTGAGACGTCAGATCTGTAATCAACATTCTTAATAATTGCATTAAACATGATTCCTTGCTTTAAAGAAAGAAGAGAACAGGTTTGGTCATTCACTCGATAGAAACCGTCCAGTCACCAAACGTCTTTCAGCAGTGTATTGTGTTGGGGGTGATCCTTAAAAAACCCGGGGAAGGAGGTTATCAATAAATTAGGCTCTTCTTTTACCTGCCTGAATTTTTTTTAACGTCAGGTAGACACAAACTTAGGGGTGAATTCAGCATAAAACTACATTGTAATTTGAACCTCTAACGAAAAATATTTGGATTTAAGTACGAGATTTTCAACAAACAGTGACGTTTTTCCTAGGCATAGGGAGTAAATGCCAAGTGTTCCAGCCCTCTAGCTCAATTGGTGCAATCTTTTTGCGTAATACACACATAAACAGCCAGCAGGACCTACTTTTACGACAATTTTGCTTGGCAGTTTATAATTCTAAAAACTTTTTTCGGGATTTCGGACTGATATCCAATTTGTTTCAAATTTGGGAAACTGTCAACCAAAAATGGTCACGAAAACAGTCAACATAGGTTTTTTCAGTTTTCAAGTGGATCTGTTTGGCTACTGTATGTATGCATCACGCGCACAAGCCATGACATTGAAGTTAGTGAGCAGGTGACAGAAGTGACTTATTGAGAGATCCCACTTTTTCCAGTTTTTTAATTGATCACCCGTAACAGGACAAACAGCCAGAAGTCATTGGTTACATTACAGTTTCTATTTAGTGACTAATGAGACCGGTTATTTTTTTATTTGTTTTTTCTTTTTTTTTGTATAATTTAATACCCAACATGTTGACATTTACGAACATTTGGTTCATTTTGATTGTTTTTTCTTTGCTTTGGGTCGGTTATGCTTTATTGAATGTTGCAATCTTGGGAATTTCGTGTTTGGAATAAATTTGGAGATAAACCGTCACTGGTCTTCGAAGCAGAAATGATAAGTGGCCAAAATGATTTGCTTAAAAGAGCAAGAAATCCAGAGAACAAAATGGCCGACATACTAACAAGGGCCCCAAAAAGCCTCAACCAAAAAAAAAACTTTACTCAAATGCAAGAGGAAATTAAAAGAACCATATATGATCGATGGCCTTGTCAGAAATCAGGATTCTCCGTACATACTTCATTCAAATAATGGTGCAGAAGCATTGTTGCTATACTGTTGATGCTAGGAAGATGGAATCAGCTGAGGCTTTAATGCTCCTGGGAAAGACGTGAATCCATCTATTCCCATGGCTATCCGATATGGTAAATGCTAAAGCAAAATGATTTCCTGACCAGGAGACAGATAACTCTGAATTCGATCTGCAAGGGCCCCGTGGAATGTGAAAAATATGACGTTACTCACCAAGCACCCTGTTTGCCCAGTCCCTCTCCAAGTCTTGTCAACGTGTTGCTTTGGGAAGCGAACATATTTGAACGCAAAGTAAAGCAATACCTGTAGCACCCAAAGATGTTGTAGGTTTTCATTATCTTTTATACGAGTATTCGTTTATTATCGCATTTGTTTGTGTGTCCTGGTAATCTTGGTTATACCGTTTTGTCTACAGACTTGAAGAAAATTGGCATTAATACTCCATTAGAACCCCTCAAAAAACGTGCTGTTGGATGTTTGGAATAGAAACTTTCCTTGGCCACTAAGGGGTCTTATTCTGATGGGTTTATGATAACAAGTATAACTAACCGAATCTAGATGTTTTTACATGTTTTTAATCTATTTTAGATGTTTTCCAGCACAAAACGCCCCCGATGACATGAATATAATTTATTCTCACTATATTAATACTTCAATGGAATTACTTTTACACTATTTCCAGTTTTGATGATACAGTTTTTCAATTATTGGCTATGATGGCCAGTTACAATATTTTCACACAAGAAAAAGATCGTAACAATGCCAGACAGAAAAGTGGTATTGATGGCATGTTAGGCTGAGACGTCGGGGATGGGTTGGGTTTGTTGGAGGTAGGATACAGTTAACTAGAGGAGAGAGAATTAGATGGTTCATGTTGCCTTAAGAACGACTCAATGCAAAACAAACACTGAACGTCATTTTCTCCTTACGCTGTTTTTCGTAAAAACCGAAAAGTGATATAAGGTTTCTTTCGAAAAAACAGATATATTCTGTATTGAGGAAAGACTATAAAAAAAAATATGCTTAAACAGCAAGAAATGAATTCAAAGACATCGGTATGTATGATGTTCACTATTTAAAGTGAGCTTTTCTTTTCCTTTTAAAGATCTTAATGTCTTCCTATTTCGAATGGAAACATTTTGACGGAATCTCTCATCGGCACTTTCTTTGAGTTAATAAAAAGGACGGATAAACAAACTTTTATAAATCTAAAAAAAAACAAAGTCGAATTAAAAAAACATATGCCAATGCAAACTTTCGTTTCAATAATGAAAGAAATTTATCGGAAAAAAAATTTAATGTTTAATTAAAAGGCCCCAAAACGCTGAAAACCTTTTAAAAATGTCAATAGAATCCGTTTTGAAATCACGATTAAAAGGATGAAAATAACCTGAAATTGAAAAGAAAATTGTGAACAAAATTGGAGCAAGGTTTTTGAGCTTTTGATTGCTAAACCTTGGATTCAGTTTTGAAATTGGGAAAGACATTTTTTGTTTGTTTTTCTATTTGTTGAAAAAAAAAAACCTTTTAGAGATCCAGTACAATATTCCGAAGGAACTAAAAAAAAAAAGAATTGATTACATGGATAATTGAATTGATAGAATTTGGAGACATAATTATTATACACTGATTTATTCGAATCGTTGTCCTCATCTTGGTTATTATTGTCAATGTTTCGGCTATTGTATCTTCCAGGATTTTTTTCAGTGTCCGTTGTTGATAGTAACGTTTTTAAAAATTCAAACTGAAACTTCTATTCAAGTTAGTTGGATGGATGGATATAATTCCGCTACCGATGTCAGCCGACATCTTGGTCTGGCAGAATAATGCTTTTATCCTAGAAGTTTCAAAGTAAAATACATTATTTGACTGTGCACTTGCCAATAATTCAAAGTACGTCATTAAAATAGAAAGTTTTGAGAATTTTTGAAATCTCGTTGTCATAAAATACACACATACACAAATATGCACACACACACTTATATATATATATATATATATATATATATATATATATATATGTGTGGGGGGGGGGTCGGATTAATTATTCATCATATTTTCGATATATTAACAATGATATACGTAAAATACGTGAATACCAGTAGTTTTGCGACTAAACAAACACACATAAAAACCAGCCATCGATAGCAGAGGGGAATAATTGGTCAAGGATGACGTTCAGACCTGTGCCTACAGTTAGGGTCCCGTTGACTCAATCTGTTAGAACGAACCTAGGCTATATAGATACTTCTGTGAAAAATGGCATGATTTGAATCTAGCCTGCGGCTCATTTCTTTATTTTTTATCATCGCCGATCTTTCACTCTCTACCCTTGATGATTCGGTCCGAGCACAAATTCAACTCCAAAATTGTCTTTCCTTATTTTGCACACATACAAATACAATTGACACACGTGCACGCATATATATATATATGTGTGTGTGTGTGTGTGTGTGTGTGTGTGTATATATATACATATATATATATATGTGTATATATATATATATATGTGTGTATATATATATATGTGTGTGTATATATATATATATATATATATATATATATATATATATATATAAAGATGGAGAGAGAGTAAGAGAGAGTGATATTCTGAATATCTGTCAATGCAATTTATACAATTTTCGCCAGTGTAAATTTCCCTTGTTTCATATATACTGTTATGATGTTACTATTTGTAAATTTCTTTTTTCAAAAACCAAACAGTTACATTAACATAGCACCAAGTAGTGTTCATCAAACACCACCTCCCTTTCAGCTACGATTTGAATATATAGCTTATGCTTCACATGTAGTTTTTTGTTAGGTATAGGGTATTATCATAATGTATTGTAAATGGATTTTTCCTATCCTACACATTATTTAATGTTTATTGAAACAGGCCTCACTTACGTAGTTCACCAACAAATGTATATAATGATAAAGGATCAGTAAGTATAACTATACACGTAACTCGTTGTTCGTATCACTTCTATTTAGTGTTCACCCATGTGAATATTAAATCTGTAGCATCAATTATCAATTATAGTTTGAATGAAAACCAACTCGTGATATTTTCTTCAAAAAATCTGGTTACACTGAAAAACTTCCTCCGAATCGATTTTCTATCTACATATTCAACCAAAGAATCTGACAATACTTTTATGCCATCGCATACTGTCTCTCTCCCATCAATATGCTTTTTTTCCTTTGAATTATCATATAAGTAATATCATATATATATATATATATATATATACGCTGACTCAGTAGAACGACTACAGACAGCTCCACAACAAATTAAAAAAGAAAATCTATACCTGGCATGCTGACCCTACCGTATTGGATTAGATGAAGAGTAAGCTTCTGAAGCCTGAAAACGTTACCGTATACGACAGGCATTTCGAAAAGGTAGGAAGGAACGATAACTAGAACAATGTGAGTATAACAAACAAAAGTCAGGACAGCAGTTCCAATAACAAGTGTATAACAATCTGAGTTCTCGTAAGTTTTATGTTGATTACTTCATTAAATGTATTACGACATTTCATGAATACACAAAGAAATTTCATTGAAGACGTTTCAACATTTGGAAAAAATTGACGTTTTTCGATCAATTTTCGAGAGAGTCCATCATCATCATCATCATCATCATCATCATCATCATCATCATCATCATCATTCTTTAATCATCCGTCGTTGGTCATAGACCATTCCCAAGATTCACCACATCTCTCCTTCGTAAATGTTGCAGAGCCAGTACAATCTTGTATTCTGCTGAACTTGGTTGCCGATTGGATCTCTAGAGATCCATGCTGTGAGTCCTGTTATCCATTGTTTGTTTGCAATTCTTGCCACTTGACCAGCTCATTGCCATTTAAGCTTCTTACTAGATTCTATGATGTCTTGGACACCTGTTTTCTCCCTTATATACTGTGCTATCTTGTGATCCATCCATGTGAGGTTGAGCATGATTCTCTCATGCGCACGTTGCATGGTTCTTAGTTTGCAGGTCTGTCTCTTGGTTAGGTTCCATATTTCAGCTCCATAAGTGACTATCAGGAGGATGAATTGGTTGTATACCCTTCTTTTCATGTTGAATTGGATCTTCTCATCTTTTAATATTGAACTTGCTCTGCCGAAGGGTTGCCATCCTAGAGTGATGTTTTTTTCTTCTTTTGTGAGTTTCATAGAGATTTGTTGCCCTAGGTAAATGTACTGGTTTACTCTCTCCCGTTCAGCATCTTCGATTTTGACAGATGTGCTTTCATTACTGACGTTGTTGCTGTACATGATATTAGTTTTACTGAAGTTCATGTGTAGGCTGACTTTCTTGTTCTCTTTGTTTAGTTCATCTCATATCAGTAGGTTGAGAAAGGTTTGGGTGAGCTAGTATCACATCGCCTAACTCATTTCTAGCGCTGAAAGGGTTCAGAGTCTGTCACTGTATATGCTGTAGTATTCTGACTTATACACGGTATAGACCTTGTAGAGTGATGGCCCTCATGATAATGGACATTTCCACGGATCAAAAGCCTTCTTGGGGTCTATGAATGCCACTTTTTCTTTCGGCTGATTTAATGAATGTAGACGGTCTATGGTCGAGTAACTTCATCTAAATCCAACCTGTTCCTGTGGTTGGTTTTCATCTAGTATTCTTGTGATCTAGTTGGTGATTTTTGTGAATAGCTTGTAGCAGCAGTTGCTCAAGCTTATAGGTCTGTAGTTTTTGAGATCTTTCGGGCCTTCATCTTTATCTAAAAGCATTATGATTATCATGTTTCTGTCTTTCAAGACTTTAGTTTATATAGGAGTTGAATAGGATAGTTTATTTATTGACAATCCTACCGGCTTTTAAGTAGATCGATGGTGATGTTATCTTGTTCTGGGGCTTTTCCTTTTTTTTTTTTTTGTTAGTTTGAGAGCTTGTTTTATTTCCCATGGTGTAACTTCCGGGAAGTTCTCAAACAGATTCTTTACGTCTTGCATATCCCGTTCGTTGTTTTATTGTCCATGTATTAAAGGGTAGAGATCTTGGTAGAATTCTTTGACGCATTGGACAAATCTATATCTGTCAGTTATCATATCTCTTCGAGTATGCTAGTTATTCGTTTCCATCCTACATTGAGAGCTTTGTTAATCGCTATAAAGCCCCAACGAGCTGTTTCGATAATAACTCAGGCTCAAATTAATTGATTTGTCAAAGCAAACACAAGTTTCCGAAAAAAATCATTATTTACTCAAATTCAAAACTATTCCAGGAGAAGGATAATCTATGGCGAAATTATGCCGAATTCAGCACAGCCATTGCATCAAAAACTGACCAGATTTCAAACAGGTCACGTGACTCGCATATTCTTGCAGCATGTGTTGGTGTTAATCAATTTTTTTTAATGTATAGGGGTTGAGGGTGATCAATGACGAAGTTTCTTTTTTTGCCTTTTGTTGAATCAATCAAAAGGTCCAAATTTTCAAAAACAAACGTTAACGCTGTCAAACATCAACTTAGGGGCTATTTTAAGATTGGGTTACATTTCAAATTGAGCCCTCACTAAAACCTTATTTAAGATTGGAGTGTAAGAAAAAACCTTGTTTTCTCTCAACATAATAAAGAGTACATATTTCAATCTTGAGCCCTGTAGCTCCAATGCAGTGGCTTGTACGCCTGATACAAACATAGCTAGCTAGATCAGGTTACAAATTGAAAACAATTATGTAGACAGTTTTTGTGACAGTTTTCGTGACAGTTTTCGTTGACAGTTACTAATTATATGACATTGGGGTCTATGTGGGACGGCTTCACTGTTACCAACACTAGAAATGGGATTGATAATCCGGTTTCGAATCTTGACTCAGGCTGTTCATATTCATTTTGCGCTTGGGAAGGTATGGAAACACCCTGCTTCCGTTTTTTCTTCACGAAGTTTGTCATTACTGGCGATCCACAATGGTTGATGCAGTCCATGAATAAGTGAGCGCTCGATGAAGCGATACATCTATAACTACCATATCATTCCAGACACTAGCATCAAAAAGCTGCTACCCCGATATTCAGTCTTGACGGGGTATGATAATTGAAGCCTGTATTGTCATCATCATCATCATTATCATAACTCATCATGTCAACCTCTGGATAGAGATCTTTCTTATCGCCTCCCACGCGATCGCACTAACCTCTGTCATCCTCATCTATTTCATCCTTCCATTGTGTGTATGATCTTTTCCTACTGTCCCCTGGGTACCAACCATTTAGCCGTCTGTCCCATAAGTTCTCATCACTTCCTCTTAGGTGTCCAGCCCATAACTAATTTGATTGCTTAATTATTTGTAAATGATCATTCACTATAGTCCTTCCTCTGATCCATATTGATCTTTTTTCCCCCTTATAATTATGCCTAACACTGATCTTTCCATGGCTTTCAGTGAAGTTCCGAGTTGGTTCTCACTCTGTTCAAAATGACGTAAATCTCAAGATGCTCCGAGTCTTTCTATGTGAATACGTTAAGATCGATATCTCCATCTTAGTTGCTTCGCTTTATCTCAATGTTTCGGCCAATTAACCTTCTGGCTATTCTTGGGTGCCTCTCTTGCTCTAGAATGTCGAATCTAGCTCTTAGAGGCGTGCCCCTCCACGCTAATACATGTCACGCCTGGCCCCTGAGCTTTTTTTGCGATTGCCTCTCCCTTATTGAGAGTGCAGACCCGTTGACCTTCAAATGACCCCGTTCAGCTTCGCTTTAGCCATACCCCATAGGATCTCAAATTCATTGTTTGTTCCTACACAGTTATCCCGGACCTTTCAACATAAAATATTTTAAATAACTTGAGAACTACCAATAGTCTTTATGTTATCCTTCTTCCATCGTCTCTATCAAATCAAATTTAATATCATTTTGTCACGGTCGTAAAACCTGA
>OY735225.1:6648843-6693843 GCA_963457665.1 Thysanoteuthis rhombus
GCATATTTACATGCAAAGTACACAATGAGTTCAAAAATATTCAGATATCTGAAAAAAGTTCGAGTGAAGTTTAAATATGCCATAAATAAAATGAAGTGTTTGTTTTCAAATGAACAACAAGAAAAAATTGAAATGAATTAGAAAAATGAAACGAAACAAAACCTATCTTTCTCTCTCTCTCTCTCTCTCTCTCTCTCTCTCTCTCTCTCTTGTCTCCGCTGAATAGCTTCAAACTGATCAGTGTAAAAACAGAAGATTAATTCTAAAGTGGACATTCAAAAGAGAGACGGATTCTGAAGTCTTTTGTGGCGAATGAAAGTCGTCTGCTATTGGTTATTTATACTCACAGGCTGCTGCAGAAAATGTAAAGCCCGTTTATAAGGCGTAAAATCTCACAAAGACGAGATGAAACGTTCGAGATTTCCGCATGGGATTTGACAAAAGGCAGTGAATTGAGAGAGCGCCTAAGGACTGGACAAGTGAAATCCCGGAAAGAACACGACGGAATGATGATCGAAAGGTTGAGATTCATATGATGTGATAATTTGAAATTGTATTGAATAGAATCTTTCTTTAAACAAATGCTTTGAGAGTGGGTCGGCCAAGCTGTTAAAAGCCCGGATAATGGACACGGCGAGGAGCTGGATTCAAACTCTGGCTGAAACAGTTCGTGTTTGCTCAAAACAAATGCCTTTGGGAAATGCATGACTCTATTTTCAGTATTCCAGCTCTGTGTGATTAGTAAAGGAGACGTGGGTTTTCAGACAAGGTTGGCGACCAGGCTCGGTGTCGAACAACTCAGATTCCAAAAACAGCCTGAAGAAGCATAGGCCCTGTCTGGTTGAATCGCCCTTGACACACCCATGACACGTGGATAAACGTGGATAAAAGTGATGTTGGTCGTGTGTTCAATCCCTGAGCCAGACGGGGCCGATAAAGTCTATGGGAGAAGCAGACAAAGGCCATCGCAAGGACTAAATAGCGAGGAAAAATTAACCGTACCTCTGGCAATAATATCAAGATAAGAACAATCTAATTGTGTGGGTTGAACAGAGGTTCCCAAACATGACATGGGTTGAGTAGTCCAAGGGAAGGATGGAGCCATAAGGTGAAAATAAGAGTTGTGATGAATGTTTTTGGTTTTGGGATTGTAGGAACGTGCAAGATTCAAGATGGAGTGTAACTGTGTGATCAAAAATCTTACTTATGTTGTTTATTGAAATGATTTTAGATTTAGTTATTGCTGCCGCCATAGAGAATTTATGCAATTTTGTAAATGAATTGGAATTCCAAATGATGAGCTCTTGATTATTTTCTATTGTTCGTGTTGAGTAATAAATACGCAGCATCATCGGTATAATTATATATTAAAAAAAAAAGATTAAAGGGCTATCTAATCTTAAACACAAAAAATTAAATATTTATTTGTTGCAATTCACTTAAATGCAGGGGCTATTTAGTTATTTTATTTACAAAAGTGCGGAATTATTTTGAAAAAGTCGGGAATCACTGGAGTAGAGGTTTCGATTCTAAATCCTCAAAGGTTCACCGGGAACTATATACATCTTGGCTAAAGTTTGAATTATCTAAGATGGGTGTCTATTATCACACCTTTACCTGTGCCATGGATACATTGAAAGGTTGAACATTTATATCACACCGCTCTTCCAAGAGAGGAGAGACTGCCTTCAAAATTAAAATTAAAAATCCTGCCTTCAAACCGGGTTTTAACACTGACCACTGAATCTGCTGGATAATATCCAGCCTCGAATAATGATTCGTGTATTTTATCCAACCGTCTTGATGTTCCATCCTCGGTACTCGGATGGAGCAAGGATTTCGAATTTTGAGTTCTAAATAAGTAGTCCTTGACTAATTAGGAGACTAGTGCAACACATTTTTCCTACCACTGCTCATGTGAATTTATCCAGTTGCTCCATCATCGTGGTCTTGTACCAAACAAACGTACGGTAAACACTGTAGCATACACTGTCATACATCTTATATATATATATATATATATATATATATATATATATATATATATATATATATATATATATATATATGCTTCTCTCTGTGTGTGTATGTGTGTGAATCAGGTACAGTGTCCAATGGAACAAGTAAGCGAAAAGGAAGTTTGTCTCGAAAACGGCTCACCAACTATTTCTATTTCCCCAAGATCATACGATGATAACTCAATGCCATAGCCAAGTTCTTCTTTCATTATGTACTAAGACTTCCCATCACAGTCAATAAATGGACCGACGTTGCGTCCGAATTTAAAGTCTTCTAAAAAAGTTCATTGAAGAATAATTGAATTAAATAAATTAATGACACTCAAAAACATTTAAAATAGACTAAAATAGAGGATTTATGATTACTGCATCAAAATAAGGCCATGAAAAATTCAGAAAAGTTTCCTTCTTTTTTTTTTTTCAAAAATTAAAAAAAATATCAGAAACGTTCTTGTGGAATACTGATGCAAATTTTCAAGTCCTTAGACTAAACGGTATTGTCAGGGGTGCTGGGACAATCATACAATTACATGCAAAAAAACATCTTTGAGGACTACGGCTGTTTAAATAGCTTATTCTTGCACGAATCCACTAGATGACAGGAAGTAAAAACTTTGTCTTACAATAATCTCCTAATAGAACAAAACTTGAAATCAGCAATCAAAAGCCTAACTTTTACCTAGGGTTACAGCATCGACAACTGATGTTGCAGGGGAATATACAACTGCTTTGGCCACAAATCACACCCAAATAATGCCATACTCGATTAATCGGTTACATAAGTACAAATCTGGGAAAAAAATCGTGAAAAAAAATTTTGGTAATGCTTCAGCTAATAGATACAAATAACAAGTATGGTTGGTCATCCAATAGAAACTGTCAGGCTTGTTGGAAAAAAAGGGGATGGTCAATGAAAAAGTTACTTTTCTTGCCTTTAGTTCAGCATTTCTCACTAAAAGTATCTACATTTTAATAAAACAAATTTGAATGCTACCGGGTACAAACTAAAGGAATAATTTTGTATGAACTAGTATTGCAAATAAAATCCTGTCCAAGAAACCTTTTGGATCAGGCTGTTTCATTTGAGAAAAAAAGAGTTAAGACATAATAAGAAGTAAATGCTTAGATTTTCTACCCTCTAGCTCCATTGATATATACATGGCCAGCTAGACTGACGGACAGTGCAACCTTTAAACTGAAAAGAACTTGGTTAGCAGTTTGGACGACAGCTTTGGATTACAGTTTCTAATACGGTCAAATTGCTATAGTTTGGCATAAGGCTACAGTAGCATTGTGCTCAATAAGGATCGAAATCAGTACAAAAGCCATGACCGATTGGCAGGTTTCCTGTTCACAATATTTAAACGTGCGTCTGACTGAGATAAGCAACGCGGAGGAAGTTTGCCAAATTACAGAGGTATTTGAGTATTTTTCACCGGCGCCAACGACTAGGGTTCAAGACTAACCTAGCCTTGCTGGCTATCTCCTGACCTAGGGCAAGCGCCCTTGGAATAATTCGATAACTCCATTTGAGAATTATAAGCTACTAGTGAGAGAACGACAACGTATATTAAATTTGAAGATATATACATTTTATGTACGTCGATAATCGAGATCTGAACAACAGAGATTTTTCTTATAAATTCTCCAGTGACATATTCTGCCTCGATATTTGGTTACTAGTTTATTCCGCCCACAATGTTACTTTCAATTAATCTTTGTCAAGAACCTTTTAGTTGAAAGACAAAATGTATCACTGTAGGTAATACTCCTAGATCAGAATACTGCATAAGCATTAGCCCTCTTGAACTAAATCTTGAAAGACGATGCATCGCTAAAGAGAACAAGCTTGGTTGCAATAGAGTTAAACTCTCTATTTTAATTAAAATCTAAAAGGTAAACAACTTCTCTATACTTTATCATTCCAAAATTACGAATCCCATTTCGACTAATTTATCAGTGGGTTCTGAAATGAAGCTAATAGATTTGATTTGATAGAATGAACTAATCATCGGTTTCTTGGTACGTAACTCTTATTTGTGCTGTCATGACGTCAGTAGTCTTTTTTGTGACGTCATTGTAATTGACACCAATGTTTTTCATAACAGAAATTGAATGTTTACAAAATAAATACAGGAAGCTCTTAAGTGCAATTACTTTATGGCATCACTTATTTGTTTTTCCTCTCTCTCTCTCTCTCTCTCTCTCTCTCTCTCCTCCTCTCTCTCTCGCTTATTCATGTCTTTGATTCCACAGTCTTAAATTCAAATGTCTGACTGATTCATGTTGATTAAGTCAATTCTAGAAGTTTGAAAAAAGGGAAAAAAACTATAATATTGGAGATTAGCGTTTTTTTTTTTTGTTTGTTATTTTTACTACACACGTGTTTTTAGGATTTTTGTGTATTTTCTTAGTGCATTTGTTCATTGTTCTTAAGATTCAACATTTTTATCTCGCCATTAGAACATGAGTGACATTGTATTTTACAACATCTGTTATACATGTGGAATTTTAATGCACTACATCAGTTACATCCCTCGACCAGAGAGAAGGCATCTGCAAATTGTTAATCATTATATGTGCAGATACTTATTTTGAAAGCATATTTGTATTAATCTGGATTAACCTGCTTTATGTGTGCAGGGATTGAACCATAGGATGCCCCCCCCCCCTGCAAGGAACTGAATTGATTTTATCTTAGGAAAGCTTTTGTTGAATGTTTTCAAAAAATTATGAGATAAAGAAACAAGAAAAAAAAACAATGCTTAGAAAGAAAGGGGAGTCATAAAAACAAAGATGGCGGCAATGATGAATGTACGTTGGGAGAAAGCAAAAAAAAAAACTCCTTAAAGGTTGAAGGGATTTCCAGAAAAAATAAATTGAAGTCTTGATCATGAATGATAGACAGAAGCAGTTAACATTTATTTGGATTTCAAGAAGAATTCGAAAAACAAATTAGGACAAAGAATATAATTCATTAAATGCTTTTTATCGTATATTCATTTGACGAAGTATTTTAAAATATTATTATTTATCTTTTGGTAACTGTTTTACTTCATTTTGATCTTGTTTTTTATATCATGATTCACCTGAGACCATCGATACTGATACAACTAATACAGAAACTGACACAATTCTTAGGATATAGAGTTGGTATAAGTTTGGATTTGGACACCGAAGCTCCCGTTGCAAAGCTGTTATACTGGCTAAAGTGTTCAATCGGGCTTTGTTTCTGAGACTAGCTTTCTAACCCTCACTTTATCTCAGGCAGGATTTGGTTTAAGTTCATAATTTTTTCAATCAAGTATAATCTGAGATATTTTTCTATACCTTCACATAGATCTAGTTCTTAACTCACCAAATCAAAATTTTCACTGATCTATTTCTAACTACATTTGGATAAATCTTGGTGTATGCACCACGATAACTAGACACCTGACCACTGTACAATGTTGCCCTTTGCCAAGTGTAGTATTCAGCACACAAGGCAATGCAGTGTCGAATTTGAAGTTTTTGGATTAACGGTATTCAAAGAATCTGTGCTCCGTGATTACTTGACCACTGGTTAGTTTACGAAGTTGAAATACGTCAGATATATCTGTCAATGCACATGGCTGTGTAGTACTGAGTCTTTTTCAGATCATCAATTCTCAAGTAATCTATGCACCGTTATTGCCGAAGATAGTCAACTTAGTCAATTCACAGGAGTATTTTGGGGGGTTTTTCTTCACTTATTACTGTGCTTTATATTTCAGTCTGTATGTATACAGTTAGCAAAGCAACAGGTAATCATCAATGTTAATTAATATTCACTTTGGGATTATCATCGGGTCACTATTTATAAATATTATAATCTACTTCCTCATTATCTCAACCTTTTAAAATCTACACATCTAATAATTATCTATGCGCAGATGCTTTCTAATACTTTCAAGGATGCACCTAGAGAAGTAAAAGCAGTTTCCAGCCCTACAATTAACAAAGTGAAATTGAACTTCATTCATGTCTTAATAACGTAATGAAACGTCGAATTCAGAGAATAGTGAAAATACAAAAAGCTATAAGGACAAAATGAGTAAAAAAACAAATCTATTTTTGGTCAACCGAACGCTCTAAGCTCTCTGCAATCAAATTCTCAATTGTCCACGTTTATAGAAATGTAATGCATATCCATATATTTCATATATATACCTTCATTTTTCGACAGTAAGGGTAAACTAATATTAATAATAATTAGTGAGCATCTCGAAGTTTATTCATTCATGAAATATGTTTCTTCCTGGCTTACGGCTTCGGCCCAGACTTGTATATTCATTAGATTCAATCGGCTACACGTTTCCTTTAGAAACGAAGAAAGGCGGCGTATGAGAATAAATATGAATTAAGAAGAGGGTTGGTAGGGAGAGGACAGAGACCGGAAGTATCTAAATCAAATGATTGGCTGATGGCTGTGGTCGTGATCATCAGGGTGGGTACCGTCTGCAAATCTTTGGCTTCTCGGGTAAACGTTGTGTCGTGTGAAAGGAATGGTTACTTAATGAATGGTAAAAGAAAATTAATCATTCCTTTCCTTCTCGTAATAGTCATACCCCACTCACTTCCATTACTTGGACATTTATCTCCGAACGTTTATCTACCAGACCGGATCAAAGAAATATCAACTGAGATATCGAACTCTACCAGCAAGACGTTTCAGATAATCCAGTGACCAATCAGAACTCTCCACCCTCTTTGAGATCGTCTTGTGATCTCTTCCTTTATTCATTTGTTTTCTCTCTCTCTCTCTCTCTCTCTCTCTCTCTCTCTCTCTCTCTCTATCTCTCTGTCAATCATCCCCTTTTCTCTCCCTCTCTTTGTTTTGTTTTTACTTTCCAACTTTTCTCCTTCCATCGTTCTCTCTCTATTTATCACTTTTTCTCTCCCTCCACCTCTATATATATTATCATGCGTCTCTCTTGCTCTTAATCATTTTATCTCTCCTCTCTCTCTTTCCCTCTCTCTCCCCCTGTCTCTTGTTCTGATTTTCCCACTTCTCTTCTCTGTATCTCTATTTATTTGTTCATTACTCTCTTTTCCCGTCATTCTTTATATATTATCGTTTGTTTCTTTTACTATGACTCTCCTTTTCTTTTTGTCTCTGTCTCTGTCTCTGTCTCTCTCTCCCCCTATTTCTGTTGCATTTTTATAATTATCTCCTTTCTTATCCGTATCCCTTGTTTTGACTCTCCTGCTCTTCTTTTCTCTTTTTGCTCTATCCCCCTTTCCGTTCTCTCTCTCTCTCTTTCTCTCTGTCCCTTGCTCTCTCTATTTATTTCTTCATCTCTTTATTTTCCCCTCCACCTCCTTTCACATATTATTGGCCATCTCTTTTACTCTCTCTTTCTTCTCCTTTACCTCTTTTACTTCTCCTCTACCTCTCTTTACTTGCGTTTATTTTTTCTCTCTCATTTTCGCTTATATTTCTCTATTTTTCCATTTTTATCTTTACCTGTGTCTCTCCTCTCCTTCCCCCTCTATCTCTTTCTCCTCTAGTTTTTATCCCTTTCTCTTAAATTAGTTTTCTTTCTCTCTCTCTCTCCCTCCGCCTCAGTCTCCTCCCCCGTTTCCCTCTATCTTTTCAGTCCCTCTATCTCTCTATTTGATTCGCCCTGTCGATGGCAGACCCTGTCCAGAATCTCCATTGTTAACACAAACTTCTTATATGAACTTTCTCTACAATCGTTTGGCTTCCTAAGCTTTCAAGACAAAAGAACTTTGCAGAAACATGTCCGTTCAGTCGCTCAGTAAAATAGTCTCGGGACCAATGTCTCTTGGCAACAAGCCGTGTTGGGGTTGATCAATCAAATTTCTCCCTCTTTCTCCCTTCTTCTCTCTCTCTCTCTCTCTCTCTATCTATCTATCTATATATCTGTATATTGATATATATATGTGTGTGTGTGTGTGTGTGTGTATATATATATATATATATATATATATATATATATATAGTCTAGAGAGCATAACATTTTTAAACTAGACGTATAAAAAACTCCAAAAAAATGCTTTTGTGTCACTTCATTTGATCACTTCCCAATACAGTGATTTAATTCATGTAATTTTCTACAGTGTTTTATGTTTTACATATTATTTGTTATAATGGTACTCCGCCTACATTTTCTCTCGTCGGAATCAAGATAGTAGATTACTAAGATTTTGAAACGTACATGGCAGATTTTCTCCAGAATGGTTTACAACTGAATATATATCGTTACTTATATTAGATTTATATTATTTTGATGTGAATAATTTATCACACGTTTTACTCAATGGTGGCCCACAAGGAGTCACAATAAAGATTTCCGCGAAATGAACTCAATTTGCAATTTCGGGAGAGGGAGTTCTTACGTCGGTACTTAGAGTGACAACGGCATTACCCTGTTGGGATATCCTTGATCTCTAATTGGGGAGAGCCCAAGAGAAATATATATATATATAAATATATATATATATATTTATATATATGTGTGTGTGTGTGTGTGTGTGTTCGTCTGTATTCTTTGTGTCTCTTTTCTGTCTCTATTGCTATCACTTCTTTCCTCCATCTCTCTCTTTCTCTCTCGATTTATCTTTTTCCTGTCTCTCTCTATTTCGTACCCGCTACTTTTATGATTCATTCTGTCTATTTTATATCATATTCGAGCCAGCTATTCACAGAAAGACAGGCAAATGGCAAGATCAACAAGTATACAACTTTTTTTCCTAATTCAAAACTGCCTTAGATGAAAGCCATGTCTCTTGTCTCTAAAATCTGCACACCTGATAATTAGCAAGGTGTGTTTGTATTCTGTCACTATAAGGGACGTGACTGAGGCAGCAAAATGATGAATTTGGAGAAAAATGAAAAAAATGGAGAGTAATAAAGACTAGAACAAAGAAATACCGGTCTGGTTAGTCATTCTATGGTAACCGTCATGTGATCAACACATTCTGGCATCATGATGTGTTGGGGGTGATCATTTGAAAAGTTGGAAAATTGGTGATCAGTGAATATTTTACTTTTCTAACCTTTTGTTCAGCAGTGATCACTAAAAACAGTCTCGAATTTCCCAAAAGCAGATGTGAATGGGGCTAGAAGAGTTTTTAAAAAAAACAAATACTTAATCAGGGTTGCAGAACGATGTTGCTAGACATAATACAGGGTAAATGTTGAAATCTTCCGCATTCTAGCTCCTAATTTGCGACCAGTATGCATAATAGATACTTAGCCAGCCAGCCAGCCAGCCAGCCAGCCAGCCAGACCAACGTGAGAACCGAAAGGCACATGCCGACAATGTTGGTTGACAGTTTTTCATACAATGTGTTTGTGGTCAGTGGAACTCTAATCCCAAAGATCGTTGCAATAAAAAAACTTGATTATCTATGTAAGTAGATTTGCATTGTGTATCCGTACATTTCGTTATTTCTGATAGCACGGTTAAACTAATTAACTTCATAATTTGTCTGTCCTAAATAGAAGCTCCGAGATGATGCCTCTTCCTTCGCTCATAATCACCAGTATTATTTTGCTAAATTCAAATTTTTTTTCTTTCAAACTCTTATCGGTAGGAAGGCTGTTCAAATACCAAAACTATGATTATTAGTCTAGCTATGCACATCATACTATTTTTTCTTGTTTGTTATCTGAATATACACGAATAATACGTCATTTGGCATTTAAATATCAGGACTGGGCTTAAGCAAGTTAAACCACTGAAATTTGCTCTTCCTGCACTCTTTTATCAATTGGTTTACTTACCGCTGTAAGAATTATATATATATATATATATATATATATATATATATATATATATATATATATATATATTACATGTAAATTATGTAAAAAGCTTATAATAAGGTGATCATTAATTCAAATAAATCTTGTTACATTCTGCCTCAAAATAAAGCATAACACACGATAGAGAATCATTCATACTTAACCAAGGATGCGGATCAAAGAATCCAATTTAGTCGCAATTTATTTCAAATCAGGCATCTTTTGAATCTACAAAAGATATACAGGGAATCTTTGGAATATAAAAAGTAAGAATACAATCCATATATTTTCTCGCTAGCTGGCCATAATCCTGGCGCTGACCGAATCTTGCCCGCGAGCCGTAGGTTGCCTATGCCTGACATGAAGCAACATACCATCGATTTTTATTATCTGATATCCCCTCCTTCTTCTGCCTTTAATCTCTCCGATCCCTAATAGGGTCCTGTTTTTATGGATTTAAGACACTCCTGTTTAATACCCCCCCCCTACTTTCTTCCTTATTATTCAAATCTTTTCTCCACTCTTATGCGAGGGGGAACCTCTCTTTGTCTCACTTTTCTCAAACTCAGTTCCTGACCCAATGTCAGTTCGTCTATCTATGTGTGTGTGTGTGTGTGTGTGTGTGTGTGTGTGTGTCTCTCTCTCTCTCTCTCTCTCTGTCTCTCTCTCTTTCACCCCGAATTTATGCACTTTTCTACCCCGTGCAAGGAGACAATTGACGTTATTCCTAATGGCCCCTATATCCCTTTCCCCAAACAATTTTCTCCCATTGTTCTTCTTTTACAATCTCTCTCAATGATTCTTTCTGTCCCGTAACCGGAACGCCAAGACCTTCACGAACCAACCTATCCTCATATATAAGCTTCTTCCTCTCCTTCCTTGTATTTTTCATCGAATTCTTTCATATTCTTGTTCTTTTTCTTTCTCCCTGTTTCTCTCTTTCCTCTTCTCTCCTTGTCGCTGTTTACCTCTGCTATTTCTTTTTCCTTCTCTTCCTCTTCTCTTGTCTCCCTTCTCTCTTTTCCAGCAGACTGTGGTCATCTTCTCAGCACCACTTAATCTGCACCCCTCTTCTGCATTTTCTCTTCCTCCCTCCCTTTTGTCTCTGTCTCTCTCCCCCTCTCTCTCCCCCTCCATCTCTCTCTTTCTCTCCTTCTCTCTCTCTCTCTCTCTATATATATATATATATATATCTTTATTTCTCTCTTTTTCATCTGCCTTACTTCATATATTATCAACCGTGTATTTTTTTCTTTCTTTTTTCCTATCTTTCTTCCTCTTCTTTTGCCTCTTGTCACATTTCTTCCTTCCTGTTTCTCCCCCCCTCCTTCTCACTCCCCTTCTTTCTCTTCATCTCTCTTCTTCTCTCTTTCTCCATCTACCCCCAGGAGACAAGTAATCTTATTACTAATGTACACCCCTACCCCACTGCCAACCATTACTTACGTCTGCCTCTTTCCCCCACCCCCCACTCATCCAACCCCTTCCTGTTCCTCGCTGGACCACGGTCATCCCCTCAACCCAACATCCCATCCCCATCTCATTACTCCCATCACAGGAGCCCCCCCCCCACACACACACACCTTCTAACGTCAACTCTGCTGATCAGGTCACACGCCGGGTCGATATTCCCGAACAAGAACTGGTAATTATTGGTGTTCGATTTTCACTGCCGAGGAGGAGATCAGCGAAGAAGATATTTGCAGTCTGATATGTGACAATCACCAATGTCACGTGGCCAAGCGACGTGGTGTGAAAATCATATGACGACTCGCTTCTACATTGAATGGCCGAATAGAACATAAAGGAGTTTCCTGAATGTGTAATTAACACAAGACGACAGGATGTCGAGAGAGAAGAGAAAAAGAAAATAACGATAACAGGTCCGGTTAATCAATCAGTAGAAACCGGCTGAAATCGTTTTGGGATGATCAATTAAAATTTGGCCTCTTGCTGGGCAGTAGCAACTGAAAAATATCTGAATTATAGAAAAAGAATTAGTGGCCAATTTAGCTTAAATTTGCATTGCAAATTAAATCCCTCCCCACTAAAAAAAGTACTTAGTACCATAGTCAACCAGCCAGACATCATTTGAAACCGAAGACCTATTTTGACCGTTTTGATGACAGTTTTAGTTGACGGTATTTGATATTATCAATAACCAAAAATAGGTCTCACTCACTCTGACGGAACTGATAGAATAGAGTGTGAGGACCTTTGGTAACAATAGTAAACTACAAATTACTAATAAAGATTATTCCGGAAAAGATGAGAGAATAATTTTGCAATTCCGGAAACTAAAGCCGTGTCCGTTCCAAAAGTGAATATTTGGCCGTGACCGGACTTTACTATGAGAACAGCAACCTACCATAATAGTCATATAAAATTAATTCCCATCTGTCAAGAAAGTCGGGCTTAGAAGTATTTCAATTGATTCTCTCCAGTGTTTTCAATTTAAATATTCCATATCCAAATTGAGATCTTTTGCCATTATAGATATTTTATATCGAAATCTGTATCGATAATTTTAGATAAAAAATCTATAATTTTTGATATTTAGGTGTATTTCAATAGATTTCTCGAGAAACCACAGATCTTAATACCTGAAATGCCTTGTGTACTTACTAGTATATATATGGCAGATATCAATTTTGCACACTGGCCAGTTAGTTGTCAAGTTAACTAAGTGCATACACACACAAATATTTCTTCAATTATTTCGGAAATGCGAAGGTGACAGGGTTATATACCAATCTAATAATATGATAAGCAACGAGCCTGTCAGTATTCCCAACTTTTCAAATCATTTCTATCAAGGGAGATAATTATAGATGCTAAACGAAATAAATCTCCCCATTTATGTACTTGCAAATGCGTAAAAATCTATTTCATTCTGGTTAGATGAGATTGCAATAATTCTCTTGATTTACAAGGGACTGAATTTTGGAATATCTCATTAGATCGAAAAGGATGCGTAGATGTCATAATGAGGAAGAAACTAACAAGAATCGTTCTGCAAAGAAATATTCACTTGATATAGATGTAAGTAAATAGCAAAATACAGCTTTGAAAACTAAATGCATTGAGATTTTTCCTTCAAAATTTTATATCATTCCCAATATCTGTTCATGTAATTTATGCAATCTTTTTAGGTGTTTTTATGCTTTACAGAGAATCTGATATCATGGTACTGTGTGATTTTTTCTTGTAGAGAACATCAGATATTCTCAATGTAACCGTTTCAGAGATTTAAAAACAAAACATATATATATACATATATATATATATATACATATATATATATATATATATATATACACACACACACATATATATATATATATATATATATATATATATATATATATATATATATATAATTATATATATATATATATATATATAAAGCAATGGTCCTCTCAAGGTATATGATGCCATTAAAGTGTACATCTGTTCTTTGATTAGCCTGAGACAATATATCAGTTTTGGGTGTTTTCCATTGAATATAGCATAAACTAATCGTAACCATCGATTAACCAATCAAGAGAGGCCTAAGGAGAGGTAATTCAACCAGCAATGACCGCCGTTGAGTGATTTAGTATTCTATGACCGTCGCATCCACAAAGACCAATTGAGTCATTTTTTTCAAGTTTTTGGACGAAATATCCCTTGACTCATGTTTGTCAGAGTCAAGAACTGGCTCCCTAAGACTTATAGATTTTTCTGAAAGAGATTCAGACTTCGGACGAGAGTCAGGGAGAATGCACCGAGACAGCTAATGGAGAAAGAAAACTTTGGAAAATTTAAAGTGACGCTGTGATGAATGTATAAGGTCCCAAGGGGACCGTTTCGGAGCTTAATTAGACACCATTGCCATAGATAATTTTTCCTGCTAAAAATAAATGTCTAGATAATTCCTCAATAGATCCCGTTGAGTAATACACTTGGCATAATCTGGCACAGGTTATTTTAGTAGGGCACCCACTCCGACTCGGATCTCGGTATTAGCTAATTGGCCCAAGAGACAAGCATGCTAACTATAGCATCACGATTGGTGCTCCAGTTCTGATATGCAGATGCAGAAAGGTGATGTACGCTATTGTCCTCTCCAATGTCTAATTCCTAACCTCATTTACATTGGATAAACAAAAGACTGCAAAGTATTGTTACTTACTTCTATCAACGAATTTATTGAGATTTATGTATTCAGTGGAATCTTTCCGTTATCTATCTGTCTGCGTGTATGTTTATTTATCCACTTGATATCTCTAGAAGTACTCCAAGGATATCTATGACATAGAGTTGACTATACGGTAAGAGAGAAATGGGACAATTTTGGGGAGGATCAAGGATATTTTTTTCTCATTAATTTATGTATACACTCTTGACCGAATCATACGATGTATCGAATAGTTCGCTATGAATTTCTAAGAAATTATTCGAAAGCATCGGCAATATGCTATGGATGTGAAAAGATTCGGTATTAATCGATTGACTATTCCCTCCTTTATGTCGAAGTGATGTCCTCATTACATAAAATCAGCAAAACTTCAAGTCTCCTCACACAATATCTCCAGAAGTTCCCAATTGATTTCAGTGAAATTTTTCGGGAAAGTTTAGATTATGGAATAGACGATTAAATATCGGGGCTAATCCTCGCTCAGTTGCGTCCCCCAACGGTAGAGTTGACTAGGGCATGTGCTCACTGAGTTTATCTGCGTTAATCCTGATGGTTTAATTAAAAATAAACAACAAAGATCTCTATTCTCCGTTTAATCAATGAGCTTCTTCTATGCAATCTCTGACATTTAAAGACTTTTTTTTTATTGCAGTTTGGTTGAAGTAATTTGTAGCTTTAAAGCCACAATTTAAAATTAATAATATATTATGTGACCTAGTATTAATCTCATGTCACGTGGAGAGGAGATGGGCTTCACAAAGAAAGCCCTTGAAGAAACAATGAAAGACTCCGCATGACATGATGACGATCTCATTGATTGCAGATGCAATCAACCAATTCATCATGTTTGAAGTTTCCATTATCTGAGAGAAGAGTGTTCCTATAAAAACCTTTCAGTAATATTTGGTTTAGCGTACACAAACCCATCGTGGTGTTAAGCCACCATATCAAGGCTCAAATACAGAGACTCCAAAAGTTGGATCTTTTAATTAAAAATCATGATTAAACAAAATGATAATTAGAAATTAACGCAACTATGAAATTGAACGTTTGCCTCTCATTCTTCATCGAATCGGCCTCCATTAATTCGTCAAAGTTCACCGGAGACAGTAATTATACTTCTGAATAAACAAAAAAAAAATATTCACTTACTGGACCGATGGATTACTCTGGGATCCTGTGTATACTAGTTAAACACCGTCATGTGTTTCTTCACGTAAAACCAAAGATTAATTTCTTAGGAACACTCTAAATGGGATAAAGTGAAGATGCAATGACCATTCATTTATATTGTAATCATTTTTAAACTTCTCCAGACCCCAAAAATATTGATGATGGAATGTTAGGCTGAGTTACTGAAAGTTATGGTGCTACGTGTTCCCTGTAGATCTTGATGTGTATACAAGAAAAGAGAATGGTCTCTGATTTCATAATTGTTTGGTGCAAAAAAAAAAAAATAATAATAATAAATGCTATTTCTGCATTTTGTCCTTTTTTAGGGAAAAGAAAAAGTAACGCAAATTTTGGAGAAGCAGTAGAAGCCCGTATTAGAGCCAAATATTTTAATTAGTTCAATTTCGATAAGAGTGATTTCATATGGTGAGAACTGATAGGAATGTTTGTCCTCGGCACAATATATTCATGAGAAAACATGTCAGAGATTTCATAAAAACTATTATGAAACACAAATGGCAAATTGCAGGCTATGTTGCAAGACTGATAGACAACTGTTGGACATCACGACGCACAATGCGGACCCCCCCCCCCGAGCTCTTTTCGTGGGTACCTAACGTTGAGCAATGATTTATAACTACAACTTGTAGTTCATTTGATTGGTGTGGTTATTTTGGCGACCCACTACAGTTTAAAAAAAGGCGAAAATCATCAAATACTAATGTGGTTGCTGCAGGGTCAAACTTTGCTCCTACCTACATTCCAACTGAAGTTGATTACAGCAAATCTTGTATTCTATAGATCTTGGGGATAAATATTTTCAAAATCCAAACCACACTATTATACTTCCCGAAAAATATCATCTCAATGCGTATTTCAAAGCCGTGGGAATCTATGATCGTCGACGTCTTCAAGAAATATGCTACAAGAAGAAAGTGGGTTCGATTTTCACTTGGAGCTCTATTTCTGTGTCCTTGTACCAGACTAAGCAGAAGTTAATACTTGATATGACAGAATATTATTGGAACTGGAGACGTAAGCATCCTGACGCGAGACTTGCATCTTAAGATGAAAAATTTACATAAGAATTGTAAAAACGAAAGGTAAAAATAACAATATTTCTTATCAAGTCCTTCTTGGCCAGGCTATCGATTTTTCAGCACCCCTGTCCGCTGTAACCCAGCTGAAGAGCGACAGGTCTGGCTTTATCTAAAATTAATCGGACCCGTACGGAGGTAAGTAATATTCATGAATAATTTATTGCAAGTCGGCTGCTGTGGGGCCTGTAGTTGTGTCTCTTTCAATGTAGCCTACCCGGGAATCTGCACACAATTATATAGACATGTGCGATGTGTTCAGACGACCCAGGGACGGGCTGAGGAAACCGGGGTCGGTAGGGGGACAAAATGAATAAATCGCTTGAGGCTTGAAAATTTGTTTAAGATGGAGTTTTAGATGTCAGATTTTATGAGAACACATATCTATGGGAGAAAGGAAAAGGAGCGCATGGCGTGAGAATACTTATATGCGAGGGGGATGTAGGTATGTGCCGTGAGAAAAAATATATACGTGTTGAGGGGTAAAGAGTTCGTACTTATATATATCAGGAAAGGATAGAAATGTGCACCTATGAATGGAGTCGAAAAGACTGGAAGTTGGTGGTTTGAGAACATTTGCTTGAGGGTAAAGTGGAGGTGTGTATTACGAAGACACCTATGTATGTGAAAGGAGTGAAAATGGGTCATGAGAACACCTATATGGGTGATGGTAAGGGATAGAGGTCCGTATCATTGGAACACGTATATATGGGGGGGGGATGGAAGTATATGTGGTGAGAACACTTATATATGTGAAATTGATTGAAGGTGATTAGAACATGTCTGAATGGGGGGAACGGAATGGGGGATGTATGCAACTGAGTGACCAGACGTGAGTATATTCGTACAAGTGTGTAGATAAAGATAAGTATGAGCAGGGGGCAATGAATGGGTTGTAAATCGTTGCTTTCAGGTACAATCCGCAATAGATACACTATTTTGAGTTTGGCAAATGCTCCACACACACACACACACACACATATATATATATATATATATATATATATATATATATATATATATATATATATATATATATATATATAAATATATATAAAGAAAAAGAAAAGTAAAGGGAAAAAATCTTTACTTGTTTTAAAACAACTCTGCTATTAGTATGGAGACTTTCTTTAAAACTAAGATCTATTTGATACATAAATACACATACACACGTTTGTAGTATATTTCATTTCGTTTTTGCTTTCAGTTTTCTTATTGTTCTTCGTTCCTTTGTACACGTGTACCAATATATATATATATATATATATATATATATATATATATATATATATATATATATATATATATATATATATATATATATATATATATGTGTGTGTGTGTGTGTATATATATTTAGAAAACTTTATACCTTTGAACACTAAACATTAAAAAACTCTTCTCCGGAATTTGTTGTGTCACTTCAGTCACCTATCTCCAGACATCTGTCAATGCAATTTATGTAGTTTTACTGAGTGTTTTTTCCTTGCTTCACCTATACTTTGTTATTATGGTACCATGTATCAATTGTCTCTTTTGGGATCCTCAGTTGTTTACTATATAACCGTTTGGGGGATTTTGAAAGACTAACAGTTATATCAACGTGGCACCCCAGTAGTGTTGATCAAACACCACCTCCATATCTCATTTTATAGTTCAATTCATACATATAGTTCGTCATTTCATTTAAGTTACAATTTTAAGAACAATGAACAAAAAATCAAAAAGTAGAAAAGAAAAACCATAGCAACACACTTCATTTGCATAAAAAGACAAACTTAAAACAAAAAAAAAAGCAAAAAAAACATATGTCTGTTGATCATAATAGCTGCATGAAACTGATCAGTAACAAAACAATTGTTAATATCCATCCGTATCATCATCATCGATGTTGGGTTCACGGCTGGATAGATACATTTTTCTAAATTCTTCCGTGTCAACCGTGACCGTTCTAACCTTTGTCATGTCTCAACAGCGACCATTTCTGTCTCATCTCTCAATCTGGTTCTGTGCCCTCCTATTTCTTTTTTTCCTATCCCTTAGGAACCAATTGTCTAACCCCTGACGATATATGCTATCGTTCTTTCTTTGTATGTGTCCAGCCCATCTCCCAGACTTCATTCTTCAACGATGGTACTCTCAGATTCATGTTCATCCCTTTTATTGCTTAGAGTAATTCATAGTAATTCATGGTATTGCTCATTGATATTCAAATGACTCTGTGATTGTTTTCGAGTGATTTTGCTAGTTTTGTTGGTTCACATTCGTACATAATAACCACCCCATAGAAACAAAAGAGGAAACGGAGACAGTGGATGAACATGATGAGATTTAGACACATGACAGTTGTTGGGACTTTCGACTTACCAGCGAGCTGTTTTGCTCAATGATAAGAGTAACGCTACATTGAAGCGTTATCAGTCGGAAACCCAATTCTAGCAGCAAGCCATTTCTTAATTCATTTATTCTGCTTATTGTTTATTCTAATTATATTGTTTATATTTATCTTGTTTGTTTTGACAATATAGGTATAATTGGCAATTTGTGAATTTGGGAAGATGTAAAAATACAATATTCTCCCTAACTATGGACAGTTCAATAGCTATAGATATAATTTTCACCCAATTATTGCTGGCTGCTTGTAGCTGTTTACAAGAAACTTTAGAGTTGCGAAATATATATATATATATATATATATATATATATATATATATATATATATATATATATATATATATATATAAGCAACTATGCAGTGCTCTTCCAACTAAATACAGTGTTGTGGTTGATGGAGAATTATGCATAAGTAAATATATTGCCTAATTTGGTCCTACTGACCGTCTGGTTCTGCATAGGGCAGAGGTAGAGCGAAGGTTTCAACCCTAGTTAGCGCTACTGGACGGGATATAGAATTTATAAGCACACTGAAGAGTTGTAATATTACGAGATAGCTTTCAGTTGGTGACACCTCCTCTATTCAGGGTTGAGCACTGTTTAAGTGAGATAACTCATCCATTGTAAGTTCATGCAATGCAATTCCACAGGAATAGAGCATTCAGAATTTCTGCGTAAATAAATATATCGCTTAAATTCAGCCTTACTGACCGTCTAGTTCCATAGCCCAGTGGTAGGATATCGGCCTCCGGGTCTGAAGTGAGGGTTTCAATCCTATCTCTCAGAACTCGAAGGGATAATGGAAAGTCTATAGCCACACTGAAGAGATGTAATACATCGAAACAGCTGTCTGTGGATGACACAATAATATTTATAAATATGTATATAGTAAATTATAGATTGTATATGTGATACAATATCCGATTTATGATTTTATTTCATAAAGTGCTCAATTTATTCAACATTAAACATTTGGTTAATTAAAAGTAGAGATTAGAATATGATAGAGAAAGGATTGCCTACCCGAACATGTTTATGTTTCTGCCTTGTTTGGCTTTCCTCATACAAACGATTCGATTCGTTTAAGATCCCAATAGGGGAGATTTTCGTGGGAGAGGTGTTTATATTTTAAGTTGTGGGATCTTCCTTTTATCCAGTTTATCTACGTTGTAAGGATTTGTGTTTCGATACTGCTTGCAGTATTTTTTGTTTTATTTAATGAAGATGTATGTCTGTCTGGGGTTATGAATAAAACAGAATAATATGGTCGTTCGGGGTCGAGTGTCTTTCTATTAATTGGATGAAAGTTTTTCTAATTTAGTTTTTACTTGTAAGTTGAATTGAGCTGTATAGCAGATTATCTTCCTACCTCTATTTTTTTTCTTGTTGCTATGTTGTTCTCTACTGGATTTAACTGTTTTTATTATATCTAAAGCCTGCTTCAGTAAAACTGTTATTCTTTAGGGCTTTAATATATTCATTTCTATTATTGCAAAACATCCTAGCTCTATTACGTACATATATATATATATGTCTGGAACAGTCAGTGGTTGACCGAAATGGACTTTGCAGACGATATTACATTACTGTGGCTACTGAAGGCTCGTAGATCAGCTTCAAGATCTGCATTGAGAGGTTCAAGATCATGCATCTCGCACCCAACAATCAGACAAACCTTGAGAGGAGATATGACATCTTCCATCAAAAATGTCTGCCCAAGGGCCTCTCGGTGTCATGGCGTGACAGGGCAGCAAACGAAGATGGAGTATGAATGACACAGCAGAAGCCACTCAGTAAGCAGGTGCTGTCTCCACGTGCACGATTCCTTGGACACGTACTGATGATGTGTGAGTCACTACCTGCTGGTCACTTCATTGGACAATCGAGGAGAACGCTGAGATACCCCTCTCTCTCTCTCTCTCTCTCTCTCTATATATATATATATATATATATATATATATATATATATATATATATATATATATATATATACAATATAAAATAATATAATTTCTTATCCGATGCGTGATGGCTTTATTTCATAAAATGCTCGATACATTCAACATTAAACATTCAGTTGATTAAGAGTAGAGCTTAAAATATAACGTAGAAAGGATTTGTTACACAGATATGTTTATATTTTTCCCTTCTTTGGGCTTCTTCGCCCCCCAAAAGCCTGAACAGGATGAAAACATAAATGTGTTTTTGTAGGGAATCATTTTATATTTTTTACTTCCCCTTCGGCTATAGGTTAAATAGCTGGGAAGATGAAACCCCCTTAAGGCAGATTAATGCCCAGATAGGAGTCCATCCGGCATCTCCCGTAGCGAAGCTAATGCCAGAGGTGTTACTTACAGCTTCCCTCATGACCATAGCAGTAAGGTCAAGAGAAACTCCATATGCTTTGCCCAAGTGTAAGCCCCGGGTATGTGGGACATCCCATTGTCAGAACAGACTAAACGGAGACCACCGCACTGATTTCACGTCTTCTCAATTAATCTCTGTCACATCAAATTTTTTAAAAAATGGTATGCAAATTAAAGGTATAAAATTAATAAGGCCAGCGAATTGACAAATAAGGCAAATATATTAAAAATTGCAACAAATAAATTAAAAAGAGAGAGCGGACCGAATCATCAAACTTGACTAATCACATCCACACTTTTCCCTGCTAATGTTGACTTTTCAAATATAATTACTTCAGACTTTTTCTCATTATATTTTGTTTAAATAATAATTGATTTTCAGGGAAAGGTGCTGCTGTAGTTTGATTCTCACGGGAGTTTAACAGTTACAACCGACTTTCGAGCACTCACGCATTGTTTTCATTCCACCTGTAAAAAAACTCAAAAACCAGAAATAAAAACATCTATTATATTCTAATGAATTGATCGTTTTTTAATAGATTTGCTAAATTAGGGGGTTCAAATTAGGAAAGAAAATTCAGCAACAAAATCCGCAGGTTTGAATCGTGGCCAAAAGTTCGTTTTTTTTTATTACTAACCATCAACTAAAGGTATCACAGTTTCATCAGATTTCAAGTTCGACTGGCTGATTGGCTGGTTGTATGAATGGTTGATTGTCTATATATGTATCGTGTGCAAAGATGCTAGTCACATGACGGTCTCTCCTTAGTGACTTGGCACACCTGTTTATTATTCTATCAGGTCCGACTTAGGGACAAGGTATATTTTCCTTCATTTTTTGTACGATCTATGACAGAATTTGGTGTGTTTTCCAGGATTAGTCAAACTCTTTGAAAGTACTCGATGAATTTCGCGGCACACATTCCGTACTAATGAAGATAGAAGGCTGAAAATTCAAACGTTGATTCCTTATCGGGTATAGAAAGAACTATTATTCGTTTTTAGAAAATCCCCTCCCCAAGTAGGATTTTAGCGGAGGGGATCAATTTACTCTGTAAGTTTATGGTATATTATTCTGTTTCTGTTCACGCTTGTGATTTGAAACCATCTAACAAAATGGGAAATATTTCATTCATTAATTGCTCACCCCAACGTAGCATGTTGTCAAAAGACGTTGGTCACGTGACGGTTTCTTTTCATTGACTTGATTCATCTGGTCCAACCATGCAACAGGACATACTGAGAATATTTTTTCTCTTCATTTTGAACGATCTTAGGAATTGTGCATGTTCCCCGAGGTTTTTATTCAGTCTCTCTCAATCTTCTTATCCGGTGTAATGCACTTCATCGCTACAAAAAACATTGCATTTTTTTTGCGTATGATTTAATCGTGTCATTGTGATAGTATCATCAGCATTAGCCCTTCAACGTCTGTTTTCCTCTTGATTCGCCAGGCCTCCTGATCGTCGACGTCACTGCACCAATATATTCTGGACTTGTCTAAATTATGACAAAATCTTATTTTTGCCGGGAAAAATTTTGCTTCTTATACCCCAGCATGCACATTGTGAATCATGATGTCCTGCAGTTTTTTGACATACTTGCCGTATGACCAGCCCATTGCCATCCCAGTGTTTTGATGGATTCAATCATGTCTTTTCTTCCTGCAAAATCTCTTATACAATTTCCTGGCCCGAGATATCTCCATGTTTAGTATGATCATTTCATCCGCACCTTATTTGGGGAATATTGATCTTTCCCAAGATCTTTAATTATTTTCAATGTTTCGCTTGCCTGGGTGGAAGTTGTGATAGATTTCGCTTATAATGAGCCTACGTCGAATGTAATTAAACATATATTAGCTTTGGAATTCGCCGTTTTACACAATTTTCTTTTGTCAAGAATTATTGCAAATGATCTTTACTCCCCCTTGCTATCAAGGAGAGACATGCAGACGCTACGAATTTTATACCCTGATGATTTCTTTGACTAAAGTGCCCAGAAGGTGAATACTTTAGTGATGGCGATGTTTTGCCAGATTCATGATGTGTCTAAAAGCGATAATGTTTGCCAGTACTCTCACGGTTTTAACCTCCTGGCCACGGATATAGCGTGCCTTGAAGCAATAACTATGTGTGCTTATAGACGACACTAGCAGAGCCTTTTATTTTCGTTCCCAAGTGGGATTATTTCTCTTTCAAGCAAGACACAGCGATGAGTGATGAAAAAGACTAACAAACAAAAGAAAGCAACTTTAATGTTCTTTTATTTATATTATTGTTGGGGACAACAAGATCTTATATATATATATATATATATATATATATATATATATATATATATATATATATATATATATATATATATATATCGGCTGTCACGATTTTACTCACAGTAGTAGCGATCAGACCATCAAACTACCTAACTTTATTCTGTCCCCTATGCCTTCCTCTTTCATTATCAAACTAATTTTAATTTTTCCTTTCCCTTCTTATCTTCGAATCAAATGGTACAAACATTTTTCTTCTAAAATGTAAAATGTCTTCGTAGTATTTTTTCCCTCCCTTTGGACTAATTCCCTTGTATCTTTATCACTCTCTTTCAGTCGTTATACGCTACGGCTTTCTCCGGTTGTCTGTTGTATTTTTGAATATCGAGCTTTGCTTAGAAGTGGGTTAGCAATCTCCTCACTATATAACCCATACCGTTTACACTAACTTGCAAGCTGTGAGCTCTTTCCTACCCTCAACCCATCCTTTGAACATTTGAATTAATGAGTTAAATTTCACCAGGTCTGCAGTGATGCTTTTTTTTTCAACCCTAATCGTTGAAAATTAATTGTTTACTCTTTGTCCGTCAGCAGTTCTTCAGAGCTCTTGATAAGTACGCTTAGCCTGCCGATAGGATGAGTTAAGCATAGAATGTGCCCCGATTCAATCAATAATCTCATTATCCATTGTTGATTTCCGTTCGTAATTTTGTCTTAAGTCTATGGAGATTTACGTATCCATCTGTCCTGACACATGTGATCTGATATAACTGATTTTAAAATTAGCCCTACACATTAAAACCACTCATTTTTTTCTCATGTTGGTTTAAGAGGGTAGGAAGTCTCAACCTGATAATGCTTTCCATGAAACCGGTTAATACACATGTATCCCTTTCAGTCCGATCATATGTATGTCCAGCCATGGATAGCTTTCTCTGTCTCTGTCTGTCTGTCTGTCTGTCTGTCTGTCTGTCTCTCTCTCTCTCTCTCTCTCTCTCTCTCTCTCTCTCTCTCTATATATATATATATATATATATATATATATATATATATATATATATATATATATAGTTTTTTCATATATTTCTATTCCGCATGCATGTTTATATGTATAAATACTGGTGGAAGCTTTATTTCAAGACACATCCATACTAATTATCTATATCATTTCTAGTATTCAACTACTCAACTGTTTCTCCATCCCCTTTTTTTCTTCTTTGGTTCTGTGTGCAGAAGTAGCACCATCCTGACAACAGTTGTGGGAGAAGCAAGCAACGAGCACTCAAAGACCTGTCTCTCCCTCTTCGTACAGTTCGAAGTAGCATGACATTTTGATTAAGCAGAAACGCCAAGAATATGGCCAGACTCCTGAACTCAGTAAGCGTCTCCAACATGCAAGTAGTAAGAATTTTCTCCATGGGGATTAGACAATGACGCAAATCGTTTACATCTCTCGTTTGCACCATCTTAACAAGAGTCTCTCTTTGGTTCGTTCGTTGTTAGAAACCGTCAACCAAAACTGTCACCAAAACTATCAAAATAGGTTTCTACAATCTTCAGGTCAGTCTATCTATTTCATTTTTTTGTTTAAATTCTGTGTCAAAGTCGACTGATGCCAATTTCAATTGTTTTTTTAATTTTTCATATTTGAGAGTTACTTGTCGAGAGATTGAAAAATCACATCTAAATTGGTAACGCTGGTAAGGATTGCACGAATTGAACTCGTGGTCTTATTGTTTATTTGTTTTTTTTCATGTACCCCGCCGAAATATATTCACTTTCCAATGCGAATATATGGCATTTGTTACTTTTATGTCTCTGGTGATCTTCACGCAAGTTCTTTTGGAAATTCAGACTTTAGTGATCACAGTACAATAAAAGGCGAGAGAAGTAACTTACTCAATGATTACCCCTTTTTTTCCAAATTTTTAATTGTAATCAAAGGAAATGTTCATACGACGGTTCCATGACGTGACTAATCATGTTTGTTTTTAATTTTACTAAGGTTGGTTTGACTTGAGTGATACTCAATTACAAATTATTTACCATAAATGCCTCTTTTGCTGCCCCAGGCTCCAGTTAGTTATATTCTTCGATATCAGCCAGACATCTTGAAGAATGGGTAAAGACATGCTTGTCTTTTGTGCTGGGCAAGATGCACTAATAAACCGGTCAGTATATGCCTTTCACACAATCACTCAGCTTGGATTATGCTCAATTAGCTTCTGAGTGTAAAGAGAAGTCTGTTCTGGGAAGTGTTTTCCACGCTCTCCGCACGTACACGGAATCAAACCCGTGACCCTGCGGCCCGTGAAACATACGTGCTAACCATTACACCATCTGGGTTAAATATATCTAGACAGGAATAGACTAACGCCAGTAAAATATCCCTTCTTACCCCATCCAGCCTGAATCCCTACAAACTTTTGGAAAGAACTTTGATGATAGATAAAAATCTTTTCTCCCCAAGCTGTTAAATCACATACAGCAACAGATTTCACTCAGTAGGTTAAAGGTTTAAGTGAAATTCAGCTTGTAGCTCCCAGCAGTATACGTAGGCTAATAACAAAGAAGACAGAAGGCAATTTAAGATCACTGGCTGCTGTTTTTCCTTTCCCTCATTTATTTTTTTCTCATTATTCACCAATTTGAAACTATCAACCAAAACTGTCAACATAGGTTTCTTCAGTTTTCAAGTTGGTGCGACTGGTTTGCTGGGTGGTTATCAATGAACATCTCTAGTGTTCAAGCAGCGCCAGAGGGATTAGAGGACAGAAAATTTTAATATTTTCTTATGACTAAAAAAAAAAGTTTCTTATGCTTGTTTGTCTGTTCATTTAAAGAACTTCCCATACAGAATTTTAGTGGGATGATCCAATTTGCACTGTGCGTTTCTGCTAGATTGATCACTCAATCAGTGTCCAATTACTTTTCGAATACTGTTCCTTTTTTGAGTGTGGCGGCATTTATGCTTGTTTTCATTTTTTTACTTTTCCGGTGATCACTGCCCACCAAAATGCAAGAGAAATAACTAATTCACTGATCACCCCTTTTTCTGATTTTTTAATTGATCATCCTCAACAAGGCAACGATTTCTATCGAATGAGTAACCAGACCTGTATCTCTTTCTTGTCTTTCTTATCACTCCCGTTCAGAGAAACGAAGGGCACATGGATTCCTGCCTCTATTATCTCAGTATCACGAGCACGGACTTCCCATCAGGTAGAAACCACGAGAACACGGCCCGGCCAGGCTCTTCAACCCACTAAGCGTTTCCAACATGCAAACAGTAAGAATCTTCTAGAATGGAGATTAAATGAAGCTGCGAATCCATTCACGCTGCCCTCTTGACTGAACGTTGCAAAATGCAAACGATGGTATGATGGCCATCGAACGATTGTTTGAAAGGGACTGGCGGAAAAGAAATTCAATTGATACGTGAAGATACGTTGTTCTTAACTATTTGTGGAAAGATTAATTCACTGAGTAATGAACATTGGATGTTAAATGTTCGTCTAAGAAGAATTATGTTGTCCATTTGGGTTCATTGAAAGTTTGTGCATATATTGTTTATGACTGATGTTAATTCAGTCGAATATGAAAGAAAACGAGTTTTGCTAGTCAGTAGATAGAAACCGTCAAGTAACTAACGTCTTTTGGCAGCATGCACCAAGATCATCAATTAGAAAATGAAAGAAGGGCTGATAAAGAATACGTTCCTACTTCCGGTTTTTTAAGCAGTGATAATTAAAAATTTTGATTTTGTTTCCAATTAAAAAAAAATGCTGGACACAAACCAAAGGATTAATTTAGCATGAAATTACATCATAAAAACATCCTGAACTGAAGAAAAAAACTGCTTAGGATAGAATTTAACAAAAAACAGTTTATTAAGACATAATAGGGGATAACTGTTAAACTTTTCATTCCTCTAGCTCCATCAGTGCAGCCTTTATGCATGATATCTACATATTCAACCAGACAGCCAGACAAGCTTAAAAGCTGAAGAGAAACCTTTTTTATACGAAGGAGACGTACAGGAATGGCAGGCTATTGAACAAGGTTCGAAAAAGATTGGTTGAATTGGATTTTACTTGATACTGAAGTTTCAATTTGTTTTACAGATCGGAAAGTAATCAGTAGAAGTAATTTTATTTCCTTTCTTTGAAGCCTTATAAAGACAGCAAGGGTGTATCTGGAATGATTTGGGGTTGGTTGTAAGGTATATTTATGATAACGATGGTGTCTCTCTGAACGGGTATGGTGGGGTCTGAAGCAAATTTCAGTCAAAACGGGCTATTCAGTTTGAGCTTTACAAATTTAAGTTGCAAAGCAAGGCGTGGGGTCGAAAGAAAGTAAAACAAATTTGCCTCAGACGCATACTCACACACACACACGCACACACACACACACACACACATGCATACGCACATACATAAACACACATGCATTAACCAACAGATACATACACAGAGACATAAGCACCCAGAAGGGAGAGGTCAAGAATTTCCCACAAATTATGCTGAGTACGTTTTGCATATATTACGTGGTTTGGAAAATAATGCTTTTTTTATTAATAGATTTTATCAAGTTCATATGGGACCCGCAATTTGCCTTAGATGGTCTGATATTGTCACTCTGCCAACACCACAGTAGCATTGAAATTTCCCCGACTGTTTGGCGTGGGTTTTATTCAGCCAACAATGATCATTTTCACTTGCAGATGGACGTCATCTGCCCATGCAATCTCCCGAATTTCCCTTGCAAAACATCTGAAACCAACGCCACACCGTCCAATCGGAGATGGTTCCTTTAACCCCTGCTAGCTTAATATTAAAAGCTATTTGAGACGCATTTTGACGGTTTATACATAGGCAAAAAGGATCATACACAATTCCTCTTTTCCAATCTTCGGGTCCAGGGGTCAACACTGTCTATATGTAAGTAAACTGTTGATATTAATGAGAAGAGTATACATCGATTATTGAATAGAGTTACATTTATGAGTAAAATACGCTATAACAATGTTTTAAGACACGACTAAAAGTTGATAACTAAAATTGGACAATTTTTTCCAAACAAACAAACATCAAAAGGACGGATAGTTACGATATGAGACAGATCCTGAGGATGTCCACGTCAACCGATGGACTCTGATAGAGGCATCACTTGACTGTCCCACGCCAATATGAACGCTTTAACACTGTAAGGCAATTCATCAATAAAAGATCATTTTGACCGAAAGAAACGTACAACTTGATATTCGCCATAGCTGATCCCCAAGACCAGATAAAGGAGAGCTACAAGTCCACTCCGTTAAAAACCTGCTTGGTATGGAAACTGCAGGATACAGCTCCATGGTTAACTAGTAGCTTACAGGAATAAAATCATTATTATCATGTCTGCTACAATTAACCTGAATATCAGTTATTCAGTGGTCTATTACGACAACTAGCTCAGGCTGGGTTCCTTCCAGTAGTGAATAATTAACAGGGTGCATCAGAATGAAGAATATTCCAAGTGAGAATTGAACTCATTCTTCTCTACACCAAAGACTGGCTCACTTAACATGCAACTGTTTTTGCCATTAAACTTCTGGGGTTCAGTGACATGCACTTTAATTCAAATCCCCCGGTATCGACGGCTGTGAGTTCGATTCTCACCTGGAACTAATTTTCTAATCCAATGTGCCTTGTTAATTTACTTACTCTCTTCGTTTAGCTGCAATGAAAATTTCAAAAATCAATTGGGATGAAGGTGATTTGGAGCAAAGATTAATAATGATTATTTATAATACTTCATCAAATAAGATAAATTCAAATTTTGAATTGTGTTTTCTTCAATGTTCCTGTACTTTACAGATATTGAAGTTAATTTTTGGCAGCAGCACATGAAAAATATGCATGTTGTCAAATTCCAGTCCAACACGGAAGGTTTAGTTGACTTTTTCTTCTGTCATAAGAAAAAAAGACTAACAATAAGAATAATCCTCATGTAATATAGGGGAGTTAACTCTTCACCGGTAATCTGCTCAATCAGGTTGCACTAACCAATAAATGAAATGAACATTTCCTAACTGTGTTCAAGACTCAGTGATCGGTAGGCAGTTTTCTTATCGACATAGCCAAAGTGACAACCGTTACATATCTACGAAAATTCATATCATACTTTTTTTTTCATTTATAATGCGTAGAATACAAAGATTGTAGGAATCATATTCAGTAGAAGTAGGGGTGAAGTTTGACCCTGCAGCAGCCGGCCAAAACTCAACCTGCTTAACGTGTAAAAGGTCCCTCAGGGAATACTCCGCCATTTTTTAATACTTCGAAGACCAGTTGCGCTGTCTTGATATACCTAAGAGGAATCCGGTTGCATATCTGACGTACTGGAGCTGATTGCCTTCTATCTAAAGTTGATTATTGGCTTTAGTTTTGTTTTTATTTATAAGGAAGTAATTATCAAAATATAATATCTTTGGGAATTTCCCCGAAAAACACTTTCAAAGTAAGAAAACGTCCCCTCACAGTGCGTGTGTTTTGAATGTATGTAATTTTTTTTCAGTAAAGACGTTTTCTTCTTTTCCTTCTTCTCATGTGTAAATACATACTCCCGTAGGGTGGCTCAATCACAATGGAATACCACTGAGTTTTACAATAGCAAAGTTTGCCTTTACTTCACATCTTACGCAGAGTATTTTTATTTAAGAGGAGCAATGCACCGTATCCTGCAGGTATTTCAAGCCCCTCCTCGCCCCTAAACATTCTGAATTTACTTCTGTGCGACCCCCACCTTTCCACTGTTGAAAATGATGAGATTTCAGATTGCAGACAAAGTTAAGAAACATTAAAGAGAATATGATAAGGCAGCTGATGGTAGTCCTGAACGAAGAAATTGCATGCTGTTTTAAAAGAGTACGAGGGATGCTGGGATCCGTGTATGGTCCCAATGGGAGGATGTTGAAGTGGACTAAAGCGTCATTGCCCTAAGTAGGCTACTGTTCCATTAATATCAAATAACTGGATATACAAATATCAACGAAAAATATCATCAAAAATGTAAATGTAGGTTTCTACGGTTTTAGATTAGTCTAGCGCGCTAGCTTACTGGTTGGTTTTTAGAGCACCACGCATACAGGCTTTTTAACATTGACATCCTTATCATATCTCAAATAAAGATTTTTTTCTGATTTTTTTTTAACCCTCTCCTATTAGTTCTTTCAGATGGGGTTCAATTTGCAATGTAAATCCACGCTTAATTGATCCCTTAGTTTTTGTCAGGCAACATTCACGTTTGTTTTCAAATCAGACATTTGAAGTGATCACCACACAACAAAAGGTGGAGAGAAGAACTTATCCATTTTTCCGAATTTTGAAACTGATCATACTAACATCGTACGCTGCCAAAAGACGATTTCTATTGAGTGACTAAACAGACCTATTCCAAATTATAGATTCGTTTACTTCGAGAAAGAGACCAGTTTTATAGGGAGGATTATTTCTAACAGACCAGTGAGTCTGTTTGTTTTGTTGTGTTGTTTTTTTATCAATGTTCCCACAAATTTCTGATAAACGAAAGCCGTTGGCGAAGAAAAGCTAGATTATATTTCAACAACATCTAATTCGTATTTATTGTTTCCGGCTCTGTAACCAGTTCTGCAATCTGAAGTCAATGACGTGAGTGGGATGCCTGAACGAATGATAAACAGGTTTTTTTTTCTTATAGAACGAACGAAAAACGTTATATTCATTAAGTAATTTGATTTTCTTATCCTAATTTCTGATGGCTTCTTTTTTTCCATACAAATAACACTGTGTACAACTTCTTGAATGCAGAGTAACACAACACTAAATAGCAAGAAGATGAAATCGGCGAAGTAGGTTCGAGTTTCAGCCGAGGCTGCTCCTGTCCACTTTGAACTGATGCTCTCTCCTCCGTGCGCAGGGTAAATAATTTGGCTGTACTATAGGTCAGTCCCACTAAGAAGTTAATCTGAAAAAAACAAAAAAAAGAATCAGGTCTCCAAAGCAGATGGGTGGTAAGTTGTGCCTTCTTTCTGGCAATTTTTGTTGCCGAAAAGTCTACCAGTTGTGATCATACCACTGGGAAACAATCTTGGTGGGCAGAGAAAATGGGATCACCCTTATACAACGACCCTTCCACTTGAAATCCAAATCCATATCTCTGCTCAGTCATTAGGATTTTTCAGAACATTGATCAATCAACAAAGACCCCTTGAGTTGAAACGTGTGAACCGTGAATCAAATACATGACACTTGGCCAACAACAACCTTCCATCAGGCATGTGTTTGAATGTGGTTTATGTGATATCGGGTGCTGATTCCGAATGTATTCTCTGTTTTCTTGTGTCACGTCAAATTGTCATGTTGAGATGAAATCTGTATTCAAGCATATACCATCCACCATATAACATAGGAGTCGAAAGGTCAATGTTTTTTGGTCTATACTCCAGCTTTGTATCTTCTGTGTATATCTTGTACATTGTAATTTTCCTGCATTGAAAATTTCTGACTGATAAAAAACTTGTTTTAATTTTATCTTTCTTTATATTGCTTCATATACAATAAAACTGAAAACTAAAAGTGTCCTGAGCAAAATAAAGTCCACGCTAGAGTGTAACATAATCGACATTCTTAATTCGCAAGAAAATCGGTTTTGAAAAATTTTACAACAACCTTGATTGAAAAAATAATTCCAATTTTATTGACCGATGTAATCAAATAATGTCTTCAAGTGTGACATTATATCTAAATCAGGGGTTGCCAAAGTGGTCACTATCAACCGGTTGGGATCGATGGGACGATGCACGGAGACAATAAATGTCTAGAGGGCGAAAGGGTATTTGTTAACGCTGGGAGTCTATTGATTATTTTTGGTCAAAAATCGACGTTCATATAAGTTGTATATGATATACTGACTTAGAATTATCTTATCCGTTGATACATAATTATATAGTTTTTTAGGATAGGATATTGGTAGGTCTGATGAATTTGTTTTGGTAAAATTTCCTGGGGGTCGATAAGAGATCAGATATTCCATTAAGGGGTTGGTGGTCTGAAAAGTTTGGCGACCCCAGGTTTAAAACCCTTTCCCGCTAGGTAATCTATCGAGTGTTAAATATTGAAATCGGTAATCTGTTAAGTGTTTAATAGTGAAAATTAAGATCTAGAATTTACCTAAGATGAAGGGACCTCCCGTATGAGTTTGTTGAAGCATTTTGACTCAGTGCCAGTGTTATCCTTGTAAAGTCTGAGGAAGATTGTGCCTGACAAAAAAATATGTTCAGTTTCGAATTGATTACAATAAGTAAATTTCGATTGGCAAAGTATCAAATAGCAAAGAGGTCATCCCATACAAAAGATTCTTCGGATAATTCATTCTTCTCGTTAATTCTTAGGTTCACGCAACGTTTTGGCCGATTAATTCTCAGGCCTTTTCAAGTGTTATATATAATATCCGTAAGTGTTATATATAATATCCGACAGGCACTCCATTCATATATGAATGCTGAATACTATATGAGTCCTTTGAGGCTGAATCGTTTTTCACAGGCATCGAACCCAGGTGAAAAGACCGGACATGGATTCTCAATATTGGTACAACACAATATAGCTATGAATTATGGATGCATGAATGTTGTAACAGTTAGGAGCGCGCTCAATGTAAATCTTCTTGTCACACGTTATGATGTAATGAAATAATGAAAATATTATTTTATGTTCTGATGACGTAGGAAGCATAGAATTTTGTGTCATGCTGGACTTGATAAAAAATTTGCTGATCTGTGAAACTGACATATATATATATATATATATATATATATATATATATATATATATATATATATATATATATATATATAATGTGTACTGTACAGAGTGTGACAGACTCGGGGGTGAGGTATTTAGTGATAAGGTTTATTAATCCTTAAAAGTAAATTGTCCAGGCATGTTTCGGGATTCTTCCCATCTTCAGTGGTGTGTGCTGTGTGAGTCTGTCTTGAGGCAGATTGCCCATTGTCACATTGTCTGTGTGTCCAGTGGGTCTGTGTGTTTATAAAAATTATAATGTGTTGGATACTCACATACTATATATATATATATATATATATATATATATATATATATATATATAGTATGTGTTGAATACTCACATACTATATATATATATATATATATATATATATATAATACTCACATACTATATATATATATATATATATATATATATATATATATATAAATATATATAGTATGTGAGTATTTAACACATTATAATTTTTATGAACACACAGACCCACAAGACACACAGACAATATGACAATGGGCAATTTGACCATATTTTAATTATATTCTCTCATTTTTTGTATTTCAATTCAATTCTCCCTTTAATTTAGCTTAACATACAGTAAATATTAAACATAAACAAGCAAATGCTTGGTGACATGATTTTTCAAATATTTCAATGTTGTTTTTTATAAGTATAATACAATTTCAAAACTATGTAAATATCATCGTCATTTCTGACAGGCCAGTGTAAACTAGTACTTAGTAATTCAAGTAGAAATAAAAGAAAAAAAATTGATGTTTCCAATAGAGTGTTAAGGAATTACGAATAATTCTCGACAGCAAAGAGAGAAAAAATAGAGCCCCTAGGGAAAGTTAAGATTCGAACTCTGATCTACCATCAAACTAAAAACACAGACTAAAATCACACATAAGTGTTAGGAGCTTATAGGTCGAATAGTGAATCTTTTCGCCAGGGGTTGAATCTGGCTTCTCATCCATCAAAAAATAGTGAACACAAAAGAAAACTTAGAAGCCCATTTATCTACCACTGAAAAGAAAAAAACAACAAATGAAACGGTAACTCAAAAAATGAGACATTTTTCATCCATTATTTTACAAAAATTGGTTTCATGATATGTTTTCTTTTCGTTTAAAGGAAACAAAAGATGAAAAAATCACTAAATCTCTAAAATCACTAAATCTCAGTAATTTCAATGTTGCTTTTAGCAAAAACAATTCCAAATAAATGATTTGTAAAACCTATTCCGTATTCGGTAAATATTTAGTGTTGGTTCCAAACACGTTGTTTTATAACAAAGATCGAACCGTAAGTTCTTTATAGAAAGGGCAATATTTGTGTTCCTCCACTCCATATTTCGATTTGACTTTGTTCTTCACGCATAACAAGAGCAACAAGAGCAATCCTCACCAAATTTAAGAGGATTAAAATCAACATACCGATACTGCGATTTGAAATCGTGTCTTACTGATTAGTAGGCAGGTATCTTACAGGCTGAGCGGAATTGAAAGATTCTCCATTAGATTTATCTCACAGATATGCCAGAGGTTATTTCATACAAATAAATGAACGGTTCATACTGAAATGAATATGTTTATATTTTCAATTTTATCAATCATCTATAGCATATGAAAGTTGCAGTTGGAATGACAATTAGAGTACAGCTTGACCCTGCAGCAGTCGGTATACATTGTTTTTCTCGGAGTGGTTTCCTCATCTTGGACGCCGTGGAAGTAAGCAACTTTTTTCAGGTCTCTTTCGTTGTTAGTAACCGTCTGTAAATCTCGAAACCTTCATTAAATCCACATGATTGACTTTTTTTCATTCAACTCCCGATGTCAACGGATATCTTGTGATTGATTTTATTCCAGGCAATTACTCTTTGTGATGTCGCTTACCTGTCTTAACTAAATTATGTGGACAGCGGGATATGAACAATCAGCCCCTGTAGAATGGATGGAAGGTGTACTTCAAAGCCAAAATGTTGTATCTAGAAACACACACAGACACACACATACATACACACAGACACAGACATATATATATATATATATATATATATATATATATATACATATATATATATATATATATATATATATATATATATATATATATATATATATATAACCATAGCTGATGCAGTACGGTATATATATATATATATATATATATATATATATATATACAAAAGTAAAGAAACAAATCCTTTACTTGACTATATGCTGAGCTCTCCTTCAACTGAACTTAATTTTTGATGCTGAACGTATTAAGCACTTTATGAAATAAACCAATCATACATCGGATATTGTATTATATCATATCATATCTCAATCCTGATTTGTATTGTGGTATATATATATATATATATATATATATATATATATATATATATATATATATATATATATATATATGTGTGTGTGTGTGTGTGTGTGTGTGTGTGTGTGTGTACATATATATATATATATATATATATATATTTACACACACACACACACACATATATATATACATATATATATATCAATGTATAAATCTACAATTCAGTATATGGTATGTGTGATTAGTTTATTTTCTTGAGGTGCTCTGGTTTAAAGTTACAAAAAACATTTTGTAGTTAGTGGAATCGGTGAACTGGGTTTGCAGAACAACACTGTTGGTGATCACTCCACAGTAATACTCTTAGGAAAGGCATAAATCCATCTCTTCTTCCCCTCCCCGTCACAACCAATAGAACGTCTTACATCAAACTGTTGCTCAAACTGCTGACGTTCACTTCATTCAAATAACTTTTGGGAAGGCATGAATCCATCTCTTCTTCCTCTTCCCGTCAAAACCAATAGAACCATTCATATTAAACTCTCACCAGGACTGCTTATGTTTATTTCACACCAATGGCTTCGGGAAAGGCATGAATCTATACTCCCATCCCGGCCAATAGCATAGACTTGAATCACTAACCTTGAGAGGTGACCAGTCTAGGAGGTCAAAACTACTCATCACAAAAAAGTAGAAATGTGTGAGCTCAATAAGTAATTACATTCCAAAAGAATCAAATTCACAATACAATCACCCTAAAGATGGGTTGGGAAAGGCCTTTGTCCAGCAGTGGATCCCAAATATCGGATAATGATACCCTTATCTATTCATTTTTTATTTTTTCGATCTCTTCCCTGGCTGAGGAGTCTTTGCTTACGAAATTCCTTCCCTGGTAGCCAAGTTCTTCCTGGTTAAGAATTACTGATCTGGAAGCTCAAACGAATATCTGAAGGAATATGTGTTGCAGCACTGACAAAAGACTCACCTAACGCATCTCACTGAGAAGTTCACAAGTATAAATTCAAACTCACGTAGAATATGAGTTTGAATCTCACTAAACGCTCAATTGATTTTTACGAGTGCCAGACTAGGTTAATCATTGCCAATAGTTTCTTCCAATGTGCACCTTCTTACCCATATAAGAGGGCCGTCCATATATAAACCGAACTGCCTCAAAAAAGCGACGAATAATGAGATGTTTCAGGGTACTCGCTACTGTTATGCAGTGTAGCCGTGACTTCGTTTTTTGTATGGAAGAACATATTCTTACCCATTCGAGAATTCCCAGGACAGTCAGACAGCAATTTCCACTGATCACAGAATGCAATTCCTCAATGAGATCATCTTCCGTTGAGAGAAACAGAACGCCAAACACACGAGACACACGTTCATTCTAGGCGTTGTCACTCAAATACTAATCAACGATGCAGCTTAATTATACAATAATTATTACACAGCATAATACCAGGGAACAATACGTAATATCACATTGTTCGGTAACTTTTGGGACAGCCCAAGTATATTTGGACGAAATACCAAAACATAAGCACCTGGATGTTCCTATGAATATTTGTCTTATAGACACACAAAAGTGCACATGCATACACACACACACACACACACACACACACACACACACACACACAAACATACACATACACACACACGCACATATAAATATGTATATTTGCGTCCTCAGAATCCTTAAAGAGACAGAGGCACTGGTGCACTTGTATAGCGAATCTATTAATCTGTAATATATGATTACTTATACAAAACGTTTTGTATCGAGCATTCGTATGAAATAAACCGATCGCCGATCATAGAATTAGATTTAAAAACTGATGAACGACTACGTTGTGATGAAGACTGAATATAAGAGTCTTTGTACTTCAAATGAATAACTACTATGTTAGATTAGTACTCCAATATATATAAATATATATATATGTATGGAGTTACCGGGTGCCCCTGATTGATGGGTTACCACAAAAAATATCCATAGTTGTCATTTAATGTTGATATATATATATATATATATATATATATATATATATATATATATATATATATTCTTATACAGTTTATCGTCCTAACTGCATTAGCTGTTTCTAGCCAGCACTAAACGGCAGATCCCCTACTTATCTTCACTTGAATATTTGCACAGACACACAGACACACAGACACGCATTCACTCACGCACACGTGCACACACACACACACACACATACATACATACATACATACATACATATGTATATCATGTAATAGTGATCGTGTATGTGCCGTGTGTCCTTTTGGAAAGTGCTTATCTGTACATGGAGAAGACACTGAATTCCCATTAAAGCTACTGGGAAGTCCATCGTCACTTGGAGGCATATTTATTTGCTTTTATTTCATCTCTGCTTGTTGGCTCTGTAAAAGCCGTCACGGCCTTCCATCGACATTTTCTTCTTTGTGCTGGATCGATATGCTCAATGCAAAAAGGTAAATATTTCGCCCATGCCTCTGACGTCATAGAATGCAAACAAGTCAATTCCCAGCCCAGACCACCTTTGTCACCAAGCCCCTTCTCAATGTTGTATAGACGAAAGACTTATTTCCCACCAATACCATTCTGGGGGATGGGGAACAGTGCGTCCATTCTGATTCCTAATGGACGTGATATCACGTGATCATTCTATTGAATGAATCATTGTTATCCAGCCTTGAACAATGTAATATGTTCTGCAAATACACATAACCCCACATAAACGTCGTGGTCAGGTTCCCGTATGACACTTTGAGTGCCACATAGTTTACAAGCATATGTTCTTTACTTTTACATCCTGAATAAAAAAAATAATTCATACCATAAATTTATCTTTTAAATTTCAAAATCCCCAGATTTGTCTAATCAACATTAAACAACAAGTGGGAACTGAGCAAGAAAGTCGGCCTTCACGTGAACTTCAGCAAGACGGAAATCATGTGCAACAACCGCATCGGAGATAAAAACACTAAGATCAAAATCGAGGACACAGAACTGGAGAAAATAGATCACTACATCTACTTAGGACAACGAATCTCCATGAGACCCTCAAAAGAAGAAATCAAGCAAAGAATTACACTAGGATGGCAAGCCTTTGGCAGAGCTAGCTCAACCTTCAAAAGTAAGAAGATCCCAATAATCCTATAAAGAAGGGTGTATAACCAATGCATCCTCCCAATAGTCACTTATGGAGCTGAAACATGGAACCGAACCAAGAGACAGACCCGCAAATTGAGATCCACCTAACATGCACATGAAAAAATATGCTTGGCCTCACATGGAAAGACCACAAGACAGCACAGTACATCTAGGAAAAGACAGATGTCAGGGACATCATGAAATCCGTTAAAAATCTCAAATGGCAGTGGGTTGGCCTTGTTGAAAGAATGTAAGAATCCTCTGAGATTACATGCGCAACCGACGCCGGCAAAATATTAGATGGAGAGATGAGCTTGACAAATTTGGAGAATGCTGGCTCTGCGACACCCATGATAGAGAAGTGTTGCGAATCCTGAGGAAGGTCTGTGTCCAACGACGGACGTTGAAAGATTGATGATGGTGATGGATATTTTTTTCATGGTAACCCATCAATTAGGGGCACCCAGTGACTCCACAGGTGCCAACGGATGCCTGGCTCTTTGGCTAGAGGCCAAATAAGCACACAGCATGTCATTTATGCGCAGAAAAATGACAACAGATAATTTGATGATTGTGAACGATTTGATAATTCGTTATATTGATCCATGCCACCGTAAGGGGAAGATACTTTCATATTACAACTTCTGAGATGGAAGTAGATTTCAAATTTCTTTATTCGTCTCTGTAAAGCCTTTGACTCCATAAATGCCTTAGATTTTCGGAAATGAACAGGGATTTGCGGGAATCACAAGGAAGAGGGTCCTGAGACCTGTGACATCTGATCGGAGCCATGATGGTCTGCTGTTTCATCAACACCCAAATTCTAAAAACTAAAGAGCAACTGCATTGTGAATAAGACTGGACATAAGAGACTATGTACTTTAGGTGAAAAAATACTTTGTTAAACTTTTCACATTGGAATGTCATTCCAATCTTTGGGGCTTCCAGAATCATTGGTGACTTTGTTTTGTAGTCACAAAACAAAGTCACCAATGCTCTGCTTGATGAAGACCCGAGCAGCCCCATCAACATTCCTTACATCGATCTTTGAAGATGCGACGCAGGCGTAGATGCTGGCAGGGAGATATCTGCCCATGCAAGTTTACGACCATATCCGGGATAAAACGCTCTTTAACTACAACAACGTTAAATGAAAACCGATTTTACCATGGACACAGTTATATGAGTAAGGGTATTCTATCCACTTCAAAGTAAGAATTTTCGACAAAGTCAGAAGAAGCATTCAATTTGCAATTTCCCACACGATTGAACATCTGTAGCCACAATTTTTTTTAAATACGTTTGTCGTTGTGTTTTTTGTGTGTTCCAGCTCTCTTGGTGATACTGTTTAGTCTAGAGGCTTAAAAAATGGCATCAGTTCCCCATAAAACTTCTTCTGGGAGATTTTTCTTGATTTTTGGTAATGTAAATTACACCAACGATATCATAAAAAGGATGACTATATTTATTTTCCCATTGATTTTTGTTCATGTCTTCAGAATTTGATGCTTTGATTGTTCAATTATTGACTGCGTTTGCAAGTATTTTGAATCATTATATATATATATATATATATATATATATATATATATATTGAACTAATATTGTAACAGAATTACATTGTATGAATTGCTGTTATTGAGAGATTCAGTGTGCTGCATGTGTGTGCATATGTGTGCAGTGTAGAAATGTGAGAGAAATATTTGTCTTTTCCTACAAAGTTCGCTATGAATTTAAATGACATCAAAGAATTGTTTAAATCAAATTGGACATTTTTTCTCAAAAGCTCAATGTGTGTCACTTACAAATAGGAACTGAGATTAGATTCAAATAATTATATATATATATATATATATGTGTGTGTGTGTGTGTTTGTGTGTGTGTGTGTGTGTTTGTTTGTGTGTGTGTGTTTGTTTGTGTGTGTGTGTGTGTGTGTGTATGTATATATATCCTAGAAAGCTTTATAGCTTTAAAAACTAAACATTACAAATTTTTTTCAATTTTCTTTTGTATCACTTCAGTCACTTATTTCCCAATATCTGGCAATGCAATTTATGTAATTCTCTTCGGTTTGTTGTTCCTGTTTTACATATATTTCTTTAATGGTACTATGCATAAATTCTCTGTACTTCGAATCATCGGTTGTTGACCATGTGACTGTTTTGCAGATTCCAAAGACAAGTTTTATTGACTTGGCATTCCAGCAGTGTTGATCAAACACCATATCCCTTTTTTACTATATTACTTATGTCATACACGTAGTTGGTCATTTTATATGTGCTATTATATGAATTGTATGTTGATATAATTCCATATTACATATCAAATTTTTTAAACAGGGTTCGCTCATGTAGGTTATCCAGAAACGTATTTAACAATGAGAGATCGGTGAATATAACAACAGATATGGCTCAAAGTCCATCTCATTTCAATTGAATATATATATATATATATATATATATATAGAGAGAGAGAGAGAGAGAGAGAGAGAGAGAAAGAGAGAGAGAAAAAGAGAAAGAGAGAGAAAGAGAGACTGAGACAGAGACAGACCGATCATAAACACGATTTTATGATGTATGCAATAAATAATAATAATAATTATGATGTATGCAATAAATAATAATAATAATAATAGATAAAAGTATGCTGTAATCATCTCCACTCGGAGTAGAATTAGGAGTAGAATCTGAGCCTGCAGTTGTTATGCTTTTTGATCGTCAAATACGTTTTAAAGCTAAGCTACGTAAATGAGTCCCTTGTTTCGAAGATTAAATGATGTTTGAAAGAACATCAACATACAATACATTGTGATAAAACCCCATTGAAACTGATTAACAAAAAAATTGCGAAAAAAAATCAAGTTTTTCAATCCCTAAAACAGCCACGTGACGATCCCACCCACCCAAAAATCTCACACAGTAACATAATATTTGATTCTGAATTAAACATAATTACTACTTGAAATATATGGAATATAGTAAAAAGCTTATTTTCAGGTTTTTTGTTTGAAAAGTCATTCAGAATATCTTTCCATGAATCTTTGCAGGCATGTTATATCATTAGAAGCGATAGTATTATGTATCTTCCAAGGCATGTTACATCTATTTGAAGCAATAACATTATGAATCACTTGTTAGGCATGTTACGTCGGTTTGAAGCGATAATCTCATGGATCTCTTTAAGCATTGTACATCTGTTTGAAGCAATAATCTCATGAAACCTTTAAAGCATGTTACATCCATTCGAAGCAATGACTCTATGATTCTTTTCAAGCATGTTACATATGTTTGATTTATTAATTCTATGAATCTTTTTAGGCATGTTACAAGCAATAATCTCATGTAACCTTTAAGGCATGTTACATCCATTCGAAGCAATGAACCTATGAATCTTCTCAGGCATGTTACATCGATTTGAAGCAATGACGCTATGAATCTTTCAGGCATGTTACATCCGTTTGAAACAATAATCTTACATTGTCTGAATTTCTATCCTCACAGATACGATCAACAACATGTTTATAGCTAGCAATAGCTTTGAAAATGTAGATACATTTTATTACTGGCTGCGATATAACATTGATTAGTTAGAATAACTTTGGCAACAAAATTCTCTCCTTAGATAACAAAGTGCACAAGTATAATTTCTGGATTGACTTTCCTCATTTATTATGAAGAGACATTTTTGCTGATTATCACAGGAAAAATATCGTCAGTACAAGTTGTAGCGCTTTTCAGTGGTATTGAAAACCATCAACCAAAGCTGCCATGAAAACAGTCAGAAAAGATTTCTTTTATTTTTTTAGATCTATCTATCCATCTATCCATCTATCTATCTATCTATCTATCTATGTAATATGCGTACAAGCAGCACCTATGAAGCAACATGGCCCAAAATTTAAACATTCAATCCTTATGTCAAGGAAAAGGCTTGTTTTTTCTAAGGAGGAGGGGTTAAAGGGTTCTAATGGGGCTTTAATCGGCAATGTAAGTTTTTGATGAATTATTAACTTAATGCCTGTCCGAAAACATTTTGCTTTTTCTTTTTTTTTTTTTTTAAATTCGAACTATTAGGTGATCACTGCCCAGCTAAAGGCGAGATAAGTAACTTTTTCATTGATCATCCCTTCTCCCAATTTTTCAAACACAGCATGCAGCTATTTTGACATTGACCCTTGGGCGACTAACCAGACCCGTTTAATTTTCATCCAAATAAATTTAAGACTTTTATATAGATCACTGGTAACTGTAGTTTTGTCGATTTGCAGAACATCTTATCAGAAACATCATCATTATTCATATATCGTACATTTACCGACAAAAAAAAACCTCATAATCTCTCACAGTAGATTTGATCATTCGGCAATCATTGAATTTCTTTTATTTTAACTTTCAAAAAAACTTCTTAGCCTGTCATTTCTTCTTATCGTCAAACAATTTCAATTTTAAAATTATTTCGTTTGTCATAATAATAGCAAATACCACAACAAAAACTGATGACGTTGTGCACAAATGACTGTGACGTAAGCAAAAACTGATGATGAAATGATTCTTGCTCTTGAGAGAGTTTTGAATAATATTGTAAAAAACTAATTCTCTTTTGTTTACCTTTTAGATTTTAATTAAGCCTGGGAATTCAATCCTAGCGAGGCCAAGTTTATCTTATCTCTCCTGCAGCAAAGTTTATTGTTATTCAGCGGAATACTGTTGACATCCTGGAGTTGTTAGTTTAATCAAATCGTCTCCAATGATATGATTTTTCCTAATCTTTGCTATAATTGGAGTAATTTCAAAACTAAGCCTCGAGAGTGAGATTTTCGTTTGCAGTTCGTCTAGAGAACAATGAATTGATTGACCTATTTTCAAAGTTCACAACTAGCATTCCAAAATATCGCGGGTTTTAGTTGATATGACTGCATCAGGACCAACGATTTTAGACCCAATGATCAGCTGGTCAGATCAACCAAACAATTTAATACACAAAACACAGAGGATTTTTTTCCTCGGTTTAACGGGGAAATACTTGCATAAACTTCAAAAAGTCAAGTCACTTTTTACATTCAATCTTTTTCTCTATTTTTTTTTCAATATTTTTCATTGAACTTGAACAACAAACTAAAATATCTGAAAGATTGTCGCTAAAAATATAATTATAACAATTCTATTATATTTACTTCCTATTTTATAGAATTTGGAAGCACTGCTGCTTGGTTCAAATAACCGGAGCATTGGTCATAATAAAGGAAGCATATTAGCTATGATTATATACGTTCAAATCAATTTTCACAAGGCTGGTCCAATTGTGTGGGAGGTCCTAATATCCTTTGGTTCTATAAAGCGGATTTTACACCATTGCATTTTGAATTGACGTGGCACTTATGTTCTACTTTGGACTGTGCTTCGAGGCAGTCACATTTTATTGATTCACTGACCAAACATTGCTGGCAAAATAGACTGAAAGGTAACTGTTCTTCGGTTACAGTTGAAGTACCCCCACAAAAACTCTTCTTTTATTAGCAAAGCTCATTTCAGATGGATTAATGTCTGGACTGAAATTTTGCTCTCATGAAATAAGAATTCAATATATAAACAAGAGGTCACCTATAAAGAATATTTGAAATTTCTTTATAGTGGGAAATTTATTGATAAAAAACGCAAGTATCTTATTGCTTTCATGCAAAGTTAATGAGTTGAGCATTTGTTACCAAAGAACATAGAGAAACTTTAATAATTGATATCAGTTTATATTGAAGAATTAATCTGTTAAGCCTGAATATAACACAGTTTTCAGTAGAAGGAAGTTTTCACTTTCCACAAGAAAATTCCAAATCGTCTCTCGAAATATGTTCAAATTGCTCCTATTTATATGAACTGAGATAGACGCATTGATATGAACAAACGGAGATTGGTAGATAGATATGAACTAAGTCTGATCAATATCTACTTCTCTCAGTGAAATTGAACGTTGTGCCCGCGGTCAACACAAAAACTATACATTTTTTCTCCGTTTATAGAGGGGTCGTCCAAATAAAAGGATCGAATTTTCCCTGTCTCTTCACCAAGACAGGGATGAAAAAAAACTAAGATTAAAAAAAAAAAAAATCAACTGGCCTCATTATAAAGTAAAACATGCGATCTTAATGATTAAAAGACTATTTATTGGAAATGTTCGAAAAGGCTGACAAAACCATAAGTGGATGAAAGACTTGAAACATTTCTTATGCAGACATTTTTCTCAGTCTCGGAGAATTATCGCCCTTTAACAAGGAATGTGTCACTTGACGTTGATTACAAGATTAAGTCTTTATTATCATAAAGTGTTGAATTAATTTCCAACCAATTACTAGATACGCTATTAACAAAATGTGCGTACACCAATATATATATATATAT
>OY735225.1:6698843-6743843 GCA_963457665.1 Thysanoteuthis rhombus
TTTGACTGACAAGGAGAGAGAGAGAAAGAGAGAAAAAGAGCAAGAAGGAGGTATGATGAAGAAGTGAGAGAAAAAATTGTGTAGAGGTGTGAAGCAGAGATAAACTGATAGAGACTTAAAGAAACAGTGCGAGGGGGAAAAAGAGATTAAAAAAATATATGAGGGTATGTAAAAGAAGAGAGAGAAAAAATTGTGTGGGGGTGTGAGGTTGAGAGAGAGAGAGAGAGAGAGAGAGAAGGAGAGGGATAGAGATAGAGAGGATGTGTGTGTGTGTGATAAGAAGAGGGAAAGAGTGACCATGATTAGCAAATCGATAACAGCGGAAAGTCCAACGACTTTGAGTGAAGAGATCGTCAGGGAAGGAAATGGTTTAGTGGAAAAGGAATGAGAATATCATAAGAGAACGAAGTGAGATGCTGAATGGAATGATGAACAGGAAGAAACGAAATAAAAGGAGCAAACAAAGGTGAAAAAATGTATGGGAAAAGAACAGAGAATGGAGAAGTGGTGCAAAGGATATATATATATATATATATATATATATATATATATATATATATATATATATTGATCGAAGAAATGGAGACCAAAGTAAGACAGAAACAAAGTGAGATAAATACTTAGATATTAACATATACCGACAAATAGAAAAAATTATAAGTAATGTGTTATCAACAGACAGCTGTTTTGTTGTATTACATCTCTTCAGTGTGGCTGCTGACAATCAAGTATCCCTCCAAGTATCGCTAGGTAGGGTCGGAGCATTTGTTTCAGACCCAGAAGCAGATGCTTTAACCCTGCCCCATGCAGAACTGGACGGTCAGTAGGACCAAATTCAGCAATATATTTGCTTACGCATGATTCCCCATCTACCAGAGTGTTCCATTCAAGAATAGGGAGAGCATTACTATAGAAACTTATTGTAGACGAGTGTCCTACCAAAGAGTGCTCAACCCTAAAGAAGGGAGAGTTAAGAATAATATATATATATATATATATATATATATATATATATATATATATATATATGTATGCATATATATATATATATATATATATATATATATATATATATATATATACCAGTTTGTTGACCTATTTAGGTGTATATCCCCCATTTGCTCTATCAATCTATTTATCCATCAATATATATAGTATTATCTTTATTAATTTCACACCAGTTGCCAGGTGGTTAATGCTGGAGGTTGAGTGACAATAAATCTCCTCAAGTCTCCATCCTTCCTCTCCAAACTCTCATAATTCACAACAATGCCGTGGTTTAAAGTTTCACACCAGTTGCCTGGTGATCATCGGTGAAGGCTGAGTGACAGTAAGTCTCTTTAGGTCTTCACTGTTTACTCTATGGTCTGCAGGCACGGCTACGTCTATTATTTTGTAGATTTTGCTCTTCTCTTCTACGATTTCCAGGTCCTGTGTTCTTGCTTAGATGACATAGTCTGTTGGATATCAAAGTCCAAAAGTAATTCACGGTTTCAATTCTCCAGGGCTGTTTCTGATTTGTGCTGATACCACTTTTCGAATGGTTAAATCCCATTCTTTCACTCAGTCCCCAGTGTATCACTGTGGCTACTCTATCATCTGTGTTACACTCCTTTTTGGCTAGTCGAGTACATTCACTAGTTATGTGGTTTATGGTCTCATCTCTTTCACCACACAGGTGGCACTTGCCCTGCGTGTTCTGTTGATATTTTCCTGATATCGTTCATTCTGATATTTTGAGCTGCCATGAAGAATGATTCCGTTTCTCTCTTCAAGTTTCCTTTTCGGAGCCATGCCCATGATCTCTCGTCTGCCACACCCTGTATCCGTCTTTTAAATTATATGTATAATTTTCTCTGTTCCCATTTTTCTTCCTTTGTTTGTTGTGCTGCTTCATTGTTTTCTACTTTTGGGCTGTTCGCTGCACAATTTCGAGCACTCTTTATGATGTCTTCACTATTCGCTTGCACATGCTTTTGTAGATCTATTTTGGCCCTCTGGACACAGTCCTTTACGCTGATGAGTACTCTGTCGCCTTATCTATAGTCTATCTATGTCATCTCTGGGATGTAAGGCTTAATGTATTGCCATAAGCTTCCTTCTTCGCCGGTCCATTGATTGGAGTTCGTCCTTACTTCATCCAAGGAATGGTCCTGTATATCTCACAACCGATACAGCCCATATGTTCATGCCTTTTGTAAGGTTCCCGTTGTTCAGTTCGGTCTGTAATATTTTCCTTATCCCCCTAAGGAATTCTCTTTTTGTTTTCTCCTTCCTTTCTTCTCGTTTCATCGTATCACATCTGAGAACTCCTGTATCAGTCTTGTGCAGTCAGTGCTTTAGTATTCCTGTGGTCTGGGAGTTCCATTCCTTCTGCCATTGTGAGCCTCCTTTAGTGCATTACCATAATTGCACATTTTTCTATTTCGAATTCCATCCCAATGTCATCACAGTATTTTTTCACTTTGTTAAACAGCTTCTCGAGTTCTCCCCGAAATTTTGCAAATAATCTGATATCGTCCATGTACATTCAATGGTTGACTTTTCCTTTTGTTTTGGAAAAATATTATCTTTCGCTGTTTTTTCTGGATTCTATTGAGCGTTATCATACTTAGAACAGATAGTAGTGAAGACAGCGAATCACCCTGGAAGATCCCCCTTTTTATACTTATGTCTGCTAAATTTTCTCATGTGACTGTCGAGCCTACTTTCCAGTTTACGATGAATATAACCACTGCTTCACTGATCTTGAACATTCTGAGGCATTCGAGTATCCAGCTGTGTGGATTCATGTCGTACGCTTTTTTATAGTCTATCCATCCCATTGCAATGTTCTCTTTCCTTTTTCTTATTTCTTTTAAGATCATCTGGTCGACGTAGAGCAAGTTATTCGTCCCTCGGTTTTTCTGGTAATAGCCCCTTTTTTCCCTTATATTCTCTCCACTATTTGTCCGGTCAGTATTTTTCACGTGAATTATAAGCATGTGATTGGCTTTTAATTGCTTGCAACGTTCCCTCTATTCAGGGTATTTTTTGATGAGGGTGGTTCTACCTCTGGTTATCCATTCTACAGCATTGCCTTCATTTAAGCAACTTTGGAGTAGGTGGGTGAGTCTGTTATGTTGTGTGATGAATTTTTTGAACAAATATCCGTGGATCCCGTCAGGTCCTGGCGCTCTCCAGTTGGCTGTTTTCCAATGTGGTTTAATACAATACTTTTTGTTCTCAATTGTCTATGTCTTTGAGTTCTCTTTACATGTTCTCTAACCATTGCAGGGTTTCGTTGAGTCTTTTCAGGTGTCCCCATATGTTATTCCAGTAGTTCTTGGTCCCTGTGGCACCCAGTATTATGTTTTGTCTCCTTTCTCTGTTCAGATCTCGGTAAAACTTTCGTAGTTTTGGAATGTGCAGTTCTATGTGTATTGGGCAGAACTTTGTATCTCTTCAGCTTTGCTTCCTTAACTAATCTCCTCTGATGTATCTCTTCCACTGCTACAGGGATACCTTTTTGTTTTATCTTGTATTTGTCCCATAATTTTACACGTGGTCTGTTCATGTGTGGAGTATTTCTCCGTAGTATTTTATCTCTCTGGAGTTGTGGGATCTGTTTTTCTAATTTTCTTTCCAAGTTGAGTTTTTCACTCTTATTATTATTTGGAGTTCTTTTTTGTGTTGTGATAAGTTCTGTTACTATTTTTGCGCCAGCATAGATTGGGTTGTTGAGCTTAAAAAGGCTGTTGGTTTCAATATGCTGTAGGAGGCCTGTGACATGTTTGGTTGCTTCTCTTAATTTCTTTCTGTCCTTGTCTCTAAGAGTTGGGATTGTTGTTTTTCTTCTTGCATGATTTCTCTCAAAGTTAAAATCTGAGTTTTCTCTTCCTTTGCTGGGGAGTCATTGTCTCTCTCTGGTGTGTACCTTTCGCCAGGGATTTTGTTTTTGTTCAGATTTCCTTCAATGTTGTCATTTACTGTGTTGGTTGTGTCAAAAAGTTTTTTCTTCGGGTAGGTCACCTTCTTCCTTCTCTATTTTATTTTGGATTTCTTGTAGTTCAGTCTCTGAGAGCTATCTATTTTTCAGAGTTTGTTTTACTTGATCAGCTAGACGCTGGCTTGATAACTCCTCGGCGGATATTTCCCTCCATATTGTGAGCTTGCGTTTGCTATAACACCGCACAGATGGTTTGTTCTTGAAGTAGCAATATATTACTAAACTGTTCTCATCTCTTGACCATTTCCTCTTCTTGGTCGGTTAATAGCTACCCGATCGTGGCTGTACCCTCCCTTGGTGTCCTTAGTGGGGCATGAGCTGGGGTTTTGGCCAGCAGTCACAGGACGACAACCCGGTTCTACCTGGTGGCTAACAAGGGAGCACTTGTCGGTTATGACACAAATCTTGGATCCGTGCATATTTTTTTTTTTTTTTGCTGTAAATTGATTTGGTTGTACTGTCATGATTGTTTTTTGTTTTTTTTCTAATTTTTTAATTTTTTTTTTCTGTTCTTTAAGTTAGTACCAAACCTTGGTTGGTTGGTTGGTTGGTTGGTTAAGACTGATGTAGTCCAAAAAATACCGCAGAGCACCACTAGCTCTTAGCACCCACGGTATATTCTCACTGGGAAGAACCAAATGGCTGTATACAACATATAAGGGTGGAAAAGTGTTAGTCCTTCTCCTCCTATTTAACACTTGAGGCACTAAGCTTGGTCTCTAAGATAATACGTATAACTAGTAAAATCATAACTTCCCCATATTTCTTCTAAGTCTTAATTTAGTAAGAGTCCACATTCTAGTTGGGACTGAGGCCAGCCAGTGATTGTTATTCTCAACCAGCTACTTTCTAACCCCGTTGGAATTCCAAAGAGTCTGGCCGATTCATACACGAGGATACCATGTGAATATTTACATGAAAAAGCATTAGTTTTGTGTGAGAGAACTTAATTTTGTCAGAAGGTGGGTAAATTTAATTTCACATAAAAATATCTCGCACGCTTACAGGTCAGAGGTAAACCTAGAACTTGTGGTTTGAATTGGCTGTTGTCATTTCAGAAGTCGAAAAATTTTAAGCAGAAATCATGAATAAATCTAAAATATAATTAAATAATCAAAAATGTAAAAAAAGTAATCCTTTGCCAAGACAATGCTTATGCCATTTCATTTGAGCTACTTTTTTATCCTTCTGCATTTTAGTTTGTATTATTATTATTATTGTTATTATTATTATTATTATTATTATTATTATTATTATTATTATTATTATTATTATTATTATTATTATCATTATTATTATTACTATTATTACTATTACTATTATTATTATTGAATTGATGTATAACCATACAGAAATAATTATAAGTTGGTTATATTACTTTGAAATCCTAATTAGAATGATCTCCTGTTGTTATGCAGGGTATGTATCATTTGGCCTAGACAGCGTAGATCGGATAAGTGATAAAAAATGTATGGATTCAAATAACTGGCATAATATGTTTCAAATGACATTTTTGTGCAAGTGATATTGTTTTCTATGAAATGTCAATGCAATATTTAGTTGAAGAAAATGGAGAATAAGTCGGCCGAAATATTCTATCGACCACAATAAATATATAGTCATTAGTTAGATACACCTGGCTATCGTAGATTTCCATATTCTATTTTTTTCTTTAATTGGTCGAATCTTACCAAAAATTATTTCTGTCCACTCCCTCATTAACGTTCCTTTTTTTTCTTCCATTGTCCCCAAAAATTGACCAAATACAAAAGTTTACTTCCTATCCCAACCAGTGTAACCATGTATGTTTTTTTGATGATCGCTGAAACTGTCTTTAAAATGGCTAAAATCAGCTATTTTTGATTCATTATATCTAGCTATCTTATCAAAGAAAATAATCATATACTAAGTATCAAGAACAGAAAACTTTACTGCAAATCAAATTATCAGATGTAATTGGGCAGATCAAGTCGCACATGATGAATCTAGCTGGTCAGTGTTTCTCCCACTTCCCAAGTTGGGTTCCAAGCCAGGACTGCCAGGCATTCGAAAAATACGGCCAAATCTAGTCAAAAAATGACTATTCCAGCCGGTTTACTTTCTTCCCACTCCCTCATTGACGTACCCACCAGGGATCAACAGGCACATCTTTCCTTTGTCTCACTTTCCCATTTATGCTCCTACCCGGGCCTGCAGGTTCTTCTCTTTTGCCTCCTTTCTCGTTAGAGACGTGACATACTTATATTCAAATGTTATAAATATGAAAATAACCAGATTTGCATACAAGTTTATCGCTATTCCTCTGGCGTCAGACGCAGTATTTTAGACACGATGGAACGAAAGGTCACATTCCCCGTTTTAGAGAAAACATACAAATCATTCCCAAATAGATACCCAAAGAGGGGAAAAAAAACAATAAATGAATTACTGACAATAAAAACTGACAATCTCAACCGATTCTGCAAATGCATATAAATACACCTTTAAAAAGTCATATTTAACTTTTCGCTGCATTAGAAATCAGGAAAAGCTCCCACGTCCCCTCTGGACATCTTCTTTACTCGCAATCATCAATAGAAATTTTTATCAAACATGATTTTTCTCAACCATATATTTTTTTACAGACATTTTATCCTTGGATGGAATATTGTAACATTATCATTATTAATTTTGACTAGTTTTAATCTTCATCTGAACTTTCAGTTATTTTTTACAAAGCTTTCAATCGTTGCCGTTAAATTACAGCCCGATTGCGATGGAAAGCAACTGAAAATAAGATGAAGGTAAACATTAATCAAAATGATATCAATGTTTTTTATCGAAATCTATCTATTTATTATTTATACAATTATCTATTGTGCCTCTTCGGGAATCTCGTATCATATACCTTATCTATGCATCAACTTCAAAATATACCCAGAATTCATTTAAAAAAAACATATTCAATGTTCATTAATACATACAACATCTACTATTTAACACAATTTACTGACAGATCAGGCTCTCTTGAAACTCTCACCAGAAATGTCTTAGTAATCTCAAGGTCTTTCCATACTTCCTAAACTTATCTAAATTATTTTGAAAACTCTATGCACTACCGCTATTTTCCGCTTGACTGGGCAACTCATTCAAAAAATATATTGCTCTATTAAAAACGAAATCTAATCGTTCGGTAATTCTAGCTTTTAGAATTAGTTCTGTCAATAGATTTCCAGTTTTGAGAAGAGATATTAATGAATGGTGTACCATATTTAGAAATTCCATTAATCATTTTGAATATCTCAATTAAATACCATCGCATTCTTCAGTATGGAAAAGTTGTTAAACCCAAGGACTCCAATCTTTCTTTATAAACAAGATCTTTTATTCCATTAATTAGTTTGGTCACTTTTGGGAGAGGGGCGTCGTGGATGTGAAAAGTCGCAAGTTGAAGAATCTATAACAGACACGAAATGGCAAATCTCTCGTTGGGAAATTGATTTCAGATTTTAGAAATTGGATTTATTTATTTTCGAGGTTGTCGAAAATCTCTTCTTTGTTTGGAGTTAATCTTTCAGATTGCTAGAAGCACTTTAAGCTTTCTTATCTGACAAAGGAATCAATTAATTGACTGTTCAGCAAAATTTGAATAGAAATGAATCAGCAACAAATGTTTAACGAAAAAAGAAAACGAATGATTTTTCCAAAGATATACGGAACAAATAGAAAAATGGGTGTCTCTAGTTTTCAGGCAAAGATTAAATGACGTTTACATGTAAAAGGATTCTAAGATTGGTGTGAACTAGGGCGGTGCAAGTTCTAAAAGTGCACGTTTGGATGAGACTATACTTGAGGGGGTGGACTTATTTGTCATAATTGTTATGGAGAGGAATTCCCTTGCATCGTATGAAACTATAGCTCCGGTGTCTTCTGGTCACTTATTTCCGTTGTTGCCTTTTTAGAAATTTTATAACTAAATTCAGATAACTCTAGAGAGCAGGAGTCAACTGAGATGATTTATAGAAAGATCAATAATCTATACTTATCTATTCATTTATTTTAATAAATTTCTCGAGATCCGCTGACCCAAACAACTTCAAACTTATCATAGGACGGTCTTCAGTATTGAGTGAAACGTAAGGTATGGATATGATTTGCCAGTAAAAATACGGAAAAGCTATCAACAAAATTCGAAATTTTCTGTGCACATTGATTCCCGTTGTGCGCTTATTGATTCCCGTTGTGCGCTGATTGGAATACCTGGGAGTTCAGATTATACGATGCTCTTCCACAGTCTTCTTTTTCTAATCCAGGGTGCCTTAACCCATATCATTTTTTTTATTGCTCTATATTTAGATGTTTCAAAATCTTTTAAGTTGTTTCAATTCTCTTATTTCGCTTTTTAGTCATTTTTCGTCTTCAATTGAAACATGGAATTGTTTAGCATTTCCAACTTTGAGATTTTAACATTTACTATTTTAACGTGTCCGAATTTCGGGAAAAAAATAATTCTATTTTCACAAACCCTTGTACGTTGAGAGCGTCGGAAGGGGTTTCGTGACCAAAAGTAAATTAGAGAGAACACAGAGATTTTAGCTTGCTTTATACCACGAGTGTGCTCTGGCCTATGGATGCACAAAAACGTAAAAAAATATGTTACAACGAAAGTGTTTTTGCTACAATTTAGGGAAAGTGAAGTAAAATTGCTATTTTTTCAAGCTGTTCACATTAATTTTACGCAGTGTATCGAAACATTTTCCAGAGATTTTGCAATTTACAAAATATGACCATCTTCCTTACATCGTGCCAAAAAAGGCTTTTACTTTCTATCCCAGAGCACACCCATGATACAAAGCACTATACGTCACTCGATTTTCGATTGCATTTTTTCTATGATATTTTTCCAGGTTTATAATGATTGGAGTATTATAAGCTTCACTTCCGAAGATTTTATAACACACTTGCACATCATTTCGTTCCCTGCACCCACTATCTGGTCTCTGTATTTGTCTTTCTTCTTCCTCCTCCTCCCTTTCCTCAATTTCTGCTCTCTTTCTCTCTCTCTCTCCCTCTCTACTTCTCCCATCCTCCCCTTCTTCCTCTCACTTTCGAGCCCCTCTATTTCTTTCCTCTTTCTCTTCCTATTACCCTATTTTTGCCATCCATCATTCCATCCTCCCCTTTTCCCCTCACACACACACATATATATATATATATATATACATATACATATATATATATATATATATATATATATATATATATATATATATATATATATATATATCCTCTCTGTTTCTTTCCTCTTTCTCTTTTTTACTTTCTTATTTTTGCTTCCCCTCCTTCTCCCATCCTTCTCTTCTCCCCCTAGCATATTTCAAGTCTTTTCCTTTCCCTCTTCTTTCTTTTCCAACTCCTCAGAGTCTGCTGCTCCTCCCCTTCTTCCCCTCAATTGTATATGTCCCTATTTATAATCCCTCTATCCATTTCCTCTTTTTCCTCCAACTCCTCTATTTCTGCTCTCCCTCGTTCTCTCATTCCCCTCCTCTCCCTCGCTTGTATACATCCTCCTACTTGCCCTTCTCCTTCTTTTATCCTCTTCCTCTCCTTCGGCTCTACACACTGATACATATCAATTGATTCTCTCCAAAAGAGCAATTGAATTGGAAACCTTAATACTTTCAATCATGCACTATATGCCGATCTATACTTATAGATATCTCTCAAGAGAGGAATTGGAACTTATCCCTGTTCTTTTTTTTCCCATATTCCCCAATTTTTCTCTTCTTTTCTATCTCCCTTGTCACTCTTCCTGCCTTGATATCTAGATTTTTTCAATTTCCCCTGAATCTTGACATATTTCTGCAAATATCACGTATTCCTTTATGACAAAACTGTTCCACTTTCAGCATTTTTTTTAATGCTGAATCAGGCCGTTGCCAGAAACATGGTTAAACTTCTTCCTCCCCTTCTTTCACCCTCTCTCTCTCTCTCTCTCTCACTGCCCTCTTCACGTTTTTCTCTGTTTTTCATTTCCTGACGTACCTCTACAAATATCAACAACGATTTTCCCCTTTTTTGACAGCCATGTTTTCCTATAGTGCAAAACTGTTCCATTTTCAACAATTTTTTTCATTGCATTCATTTCCTCGACTTATTTTTTTCTCCAAAACTCAAACATCAGAATTTTGCAGCATTTTGCTTCCATTCTAAACGAACCATTTGTTTCTGTCATTGTCTTCAGCACATTAACTCTTCCACCATCATAATTATATTTTCTTTTGGCAGATTTTATGCTGGTTCAAATAATTATGAGCAGTTCTTTTTATGTAAACGATAATTTATCTATATAAAAAAAACTATTACTGATAAGTATTTGACAAGCACACAATCATGTTTGAAGCATCTTCCGTTGGCCGGTCCACAAGATATTGACAATATTCAACCGGTCCGTAGTATAGAAAAAAAGGTGGAGGGACCTCTGATTCCAGCAAGAGAACTTTGAATGAATCCGAAAGAATGAGGGAAAAAAGTATTTAGCCTATTTCAAATTTATCCCGATCATGTTTGCTTATAGATATGTGATGTTTTTCCGGTATCAATTTTGATATGTGAAGACTTATGTTGAATTATCCAAGACTTTGTTCAATTGACCTGCATTCTAAGCTTATGCAGATTGTATAAATCTACATACACCATTGAAGAATAACGTACCTGCACACACAATAACTGACTATTTAATAGCACAAAACAAAAACCGTGACACCGCTTATATTTTGAGATTACTGTGTCTATCATATATGTTCGGCAGAGAAAGATCGGAATTAACTTAGAGGCGAATCAAGATTAACTTACTAGTTGAGATGTAGTTTTGTCGATATATATATATATATATATATATATATATATATATATAGATTGGGTGCAACTTCACTTTTTTTAACATTGTCATCGATTCTTAGATTAAGATCTGGACTAAGAACTGTATAAAACGATAACTTGTTTTATTTTCATTCTACAATTCGATTATATTAAAAAAAAGCATTCCTCGTAACATTTAGCACTGAAAACGCCAAAAAATGATTAAATGCATCCCTAGTTGTATTGACTGCAAAATTATTTTGCTATTTTTGCAGAATGTCCTTTTTTTTCAATTTTCAAAGGTATGTGATTTAAAAGAAAAATGCGCTTCTTCAAATACTCATGACTAGTACCATATATATATATATATATATATATATATATATATACATTATCCAATGTGTGATCGATTTATTTCATAAAGTGCTCGATACGCTCAGCATTAAACATTATGTTGCTTTAGAGTATCCACTTAAAAGAAAACCAATCACCATAATAATCTTAGACATGTGGAAACAGACTTGACCCAGAATTATTAAATCAACAACTGAGGTCATAGAAAAAGGAATCCTTACATTAGGAAACAGATTTAAATGAGAACAAAATACTCTCAGAGAGGAAACATACTTCAAAGAAATGATAGATTAACTGCCTACTGATAACGAAAATACCTACACTATACTCTGCTAATTTATTACTACTGACAAGCACAGTCTCACCAATTTATTAAACAGAAAAACTTCACAAACAATGAACAACCATTAATCAGTTTGGTACTGGTCCATGGCCTGGTCACTGAGGACCACTGGCTTAAATAATGCCCTGAAGACAAGGGAATAAATGTCAAATACTCTAAATAATACTGTCTTTGAATATTTGAAAAGTTCCAGATCAGAACATCTATTGTTATGATATCAGTTCATTGGAATTAATACAGAGATAAAGAATAAGATTTTCTTGTGGAATTATTCGAAGTTCTGTTGCTTAAATAATGACCGGGGGTTAATGGATAAATGTTCGGTCCTGTAAACAATACTGTGTTTGAAGAGTCCAGGCGCATTAGTAAGCACAGAATCTGCAATATTAAAAACTGTCATCAAAACTGCCACCAAAACTGGTGACATAAGTTTCTTTACAGTTTTCAAGTTGGTTTGGCTGGCTATGAATGTTCGTATCAAGCGTATAGACCATGCTGATGGAGCTGGATGGATGAAAATCTTTTAAAACATGAGTCCTTATAATGTCTATAAAAGAAGCTCATTTGTTTTCTTTCAAACCCTTCCCCTCCCCCTGCACACATACAAACTTATGCTAAAATGATCCCTTATTTTTGTGCCTGCATGTTTGGGATGAAATTTGTGATCACTGCCCAACAAAAGGCGAAATCAATAAATAATTCATCGGTTACTATTTCTCAATTTTTTTTTGGTTGATAAACGCCCAACATGGCCTGCTGCCAAACTACGTTGGTTACGCGATAGTTTCTGTTGTGTGACTAACCAGACCCGTTATTAGTTTATCGAAATTGGTTGGATATGAAAGAAAAGGGTTTTCTATAGGATTTAGTCATGAATCTGTCAATGAAATGATGCCTGGGAGGCAAGGGAATAGATGTCTAATCCTATAAACAACACTGTGTTTGATGATTCCGGGCGTATTAGGTACAGCGTACACACACACACACACACACACACACACACATTAATATATTTATACTGCTATAATAATAGTTTATTGAAATTGATAGCGAATAATGGAACATGATTCCGTTGCTTGAATAAAGTCTGGTTGGTCAGAGGATACGTTTCTGATCTGGTAAACATTATATATAGCTATATATATTATTTTATCCGAAACTCTATTTGAAATGACGTCCTGTTGTTACACAAAGAATGAGTCACTCGTTCTGAACAGCGTAAATAGACAAAAACAATTGAAAATAAAAAAAATATTCTATCAGATTATACATCTTTCAATTCATATATATATATGTGTGTGTGTATGTGTGTGTGCGTGTGTGTTTATTGATATTGATGGAGAATAAAGAAACGTGATTCTGTTGTTTAAATATTACTTGGTGGGTCGAGGGATTCAGCTATAATCTTGTAAACAATATATATATATATATATATATATATATATATATATATATATATATATATATATAAAAACTATTTGAAATGACCTAAGTTATCATAAGCAGAATGTCTCTCGTGGCTTGAGACAGCGTAAAAAGGATAAACTAGAGGAAATGGTTTGCTGCAGGAAACAAATCTGCGACCAATCGGTAGACGTGGAAAATGGGCTCCTGCAGGAATCAAGCCAGTGACCGATTTGTAGTCATCTTTATCCACCTGTAGGCTGTTTGGCACTGTGGAGGGAGCGTCTGTCCTTCAGTGTCTGCCTATCGGTCAGATATCCAAATCCTGCTGCTGCCCATTTCTTAAACAGTTTAATCTATTTACGCTGTCCAATTAACATTATTCACTTCTAAGATGTTACTTTTAATTTAGATAACAGCACCTAAGAACTATATCAAAAAAATTCGTGTGATTAAGTACATCAACATTAGATCTAACCATCCAAACAAATTTATTAAAAAGATCCCTGAATCTATAGAAACGAGACAAATACATAACTCCTCTAATGAAATAACATATAACAACATTTGAAATGACTATATGAGAGCTCGTAAAGAACCGTTGTTTCACTGAAACAGAATTTAAATATGATAAAGAAAGTGAAATCCGATGGCAAAAAACAAAGCAACGATAAAAAAATACAGGTAGAAAAATTATCTTGTATATATCATCGTTAAATCTACAAGTAATAACTAATTCAGGTGAAATATTCATCCTGTAAATAGAAAGCACTCCTTCTCGAGCAACCGATTGGGTAAAATATTCAAGAACAAACTGAAAATTAGCTTCAATTGTATTGAAAATTTTGATATACTTATCACAAAACATAACAAGTGAGTAATTTGAAATAATACGAACAAAAAAAACATAAATAAACAAGACTCCGCTTCTATAAACAATGTGACCTTTGCAAAACAAATGTCTTGAATCAAATATCGTGTACCAAGCTGAAATATCAACCCTACAGAAACCCAAGAAGTGAAATATTGAAAAAAAATATCAAAAACACCAATTAAACTCAGATCAGCCAACTATATATCATCCTTTATTGATGGAGGATATGAAAATAGAACATCATTATCTATATCTTACAGAAAAATGTGTGAAAAACATTTCAAACAAACTGTAAAATGTAAAATATCAGAATGGTTTAAAATATTCCAAAACATTAAATAACCAGGCCACCTATTCCTGGATGAGAAATTTGAAATACTTACCTTGCCCACCCCCCAAATTAGTGCAGATTTATCAAATAGAGAAAAATGAAATAGCTTTGAAATGCCAGTTTTCATTTACGAGGATAATTTGATAACCTACGTTTAAATACAGCAGCAATAACTAACATAGATATTTCATTCACAGAAACATCTCAAAATCAACATAATTACCTTGAACGAAGGGAGGTAGACTTAGAATCGAACAACCCAACATGGCCATAAAGGATCTTAATATGGGTAATAAATATATTCAGTAAAGTGAAAATAAAATATCATTTTATTGAACGCATAGTACCAGCAATCACTTACTGATAACACCAATACCCATACCGTACCACTTGGCATTTCATTTAGAAGCACCAGCAAGAACTCACAAACTACAAATCTAATGGAACATATATAATAAAACAGGACAGAAAACTCCTTCCATCTAGTGAGACCTACGAAAAAATTTACCCAAATTTCTTTAACACATGCCTAATCATTTGCCTGTCGAGGTCAACACTGGGCAAAAACTTAAATGTGTTTGTGTACAGAATACCTATTCTGATATATATATATATATATATATATATATATATATATATATATATATATATATATATATATATATATATATATATATATATATCGGTGCTGAAAAGAGATTAATTCCTTAACGGTGACTCCAAGTTTCATGTCAGTGTAATCGTCCAACAGTCTGAGGACATTATATATACATATATATATATATATATATATATATATATATATATATATATATATATATATGAGTGTGTGTGTGTATGTGTGTGTATGTGCGTGTGTATGTATGTGTATCAGTAAATGGCAAAATAATATCTGACAAAATCTTCCTAAATACTATGTATATAAGCAATACAGAAAATGTTTATACCTATTTAGATATGCTGTATCACTCATAGATAACTGTAAAGAAAGTTACTATATATATGTATATATATATATATATATATATATATATATATATATATATATATGGATATATATATATATATGTGTGAGTGCATGTGTGTGTGTGTAAATATATATATATATATATATATATATATATATATATATATATATATATACATACATACATACAGGGTCAGTAAGGCTGAATTTAACCGATGTATTCTATTTTTTGCTCAAATCCCCCATCCATTAGAGTGCTGTATCCCTTTAGAAGAGCATTATATATATATATATATATATATATATATATATATATATATATATATATATATATATATATATATATATATATATATATATATGCCATTGTTTGTGTGCGCGCGTGCGAAAGTGAAAGAGAGAGAAATCCCATGTGGTATTTGTTACTCTACGAAGCTTGTTAAAATCAACGAATATCCGTGTAAGAGAAGTGAAAAAAGGATGGTAACTTTTTATTCGACTGATGACTTGGCTTCGAAATGGGAGAGAACTTTACCTGAAATAAATTTTTAAAAAGTGAAAAACTGTTTTATATTGTCCATAGATGGATCTCTACGAAAGAAGGCAAATAATTGAAGAAAAAAAAACAGGATTATCAAAAACCAGTGAAAGGGGAAACGAAAAACGGAATGGGAGCTTCCGAAGTGAAAAACTGAAAAATTGATTTTCTGAAATTTTTACGCAGGAATATTTTCTAAAATCCACCCATACACCGTTAAAAATCCAATTCACTGATAAATGAGTCTAAATCTCTACGTGGTCGGCCAATGCTACTTTTCTTGGGGAAAGGGACATGAAAACATAGCGATCAGTTGCGAGGAGATGTAGACCTGGGGTGGGGATAATTCAGAGTATATCCTGGCGGCAACCGTGTTTCGATCAAATAATAATTTCGTATTTTGGTACATTAAGTTGAGATAGCACGGAGTCTTGGACATCATAGAATCCATCAGAAAACTCAAATAGCAATGGGCCAGTTATGTTGCAAAAATTGGCAGACAACCGATGAACATTACAGCTCATAACGTGGATCCCCAGAGATCACATCCAAAACTGCACCCGCAGAATATAAGATGGCGGGACGAACTACACAAATTCAGAGAGTACTGACTCCATAACACACATGATAAAGAGGTCTGGTAAATCCAGGGGAAGACCTATGTCTAAAGATGGTCGAAAAAAGACTGAAGATGGCATGATACAATTGTACTGCACCATTATCTTTTATTGACTATAAGGTTACAACTTCTAATCTCCCTCGCTCTAGGTGAGAAGGCCTGATCTAAGGATAGAGTTGCTCCGTTGGCGTCCCATATTTGCCCATGACTCTGTCTCAAACCTTTCGACATTAGTTGCCTATTTCTATCTCTTTGAGACCTTATTAAGGTAAGTGATATCTTCAATGTGATTAAACACACAAAAATGGGGCTGGGCAGGACACATAAGGACTATGGAAGATTACAGATCGTTGCAAAAGGTTGCTTAAATGCAGTGTTTGCAACCTCAAAAAAGTTTTGCGCCATCCTGATTCCTAAAAAGCTATAGATACACCCCCCCCCCCCAGTAATAAACGAAATAATGTCCAAAACTTCAAGAAATCACTGAAAAATGCTCCAAAAACACGCCACTCAATGATCAAAATGTTCAAGTAAGCCCATGCTGAACAAAGCGCGAAAAACACTACATCGGCAACATTGCCTGAATGGCATCCTACTAATAGCAAACCCAGTAGAAGACTAGCTCAATCACGGTCGTCATTGGAGCTGTGGGTGGCTTTTATCCAGCAGTGGACAAAAAAGAGGATGATGGTGGTGTTAAATGTGCCCGGGCAAAAGTTCTGATTTTGTGGTTGTAATGAGATATCTTTATTGATATTTCGGCATCTAAACCCGACGACGGCCAACCGAGATAGCAATTCAAGCATTTCCCATGTCAATTCTTGGCACAAAAATCGCTTAAACATTAACCATAAAACCAATTAGATAATATCATGTACTTAATAATCAATACACTCCGAGCTTAATTCAATTTTATGCTTTATGTGGTTCCAAATTTAATAATGTTGAAAGACAAATATTAATACTATCTTGCATTAAAACATGCTCGAATCGAGTAGAGTAAAACTGCAGATAAATACCAGAATAGTCCTTTATTCTCTTAAAGAAAGGGATACAGTGTGACCAAAGACGGTTTGGTGTAGCTGAGAGGACGACTGCTTAGAGAATGGATTTGGGAGTTTGGGCTCAGACCCAGGCTGGGATAGTTCGAGTTCCCTTCGTACTTAACGCCATAGGAAAAGCATTGATCTATCTGTCCTTCTAGCTGTGGTTTAAATAGCGCAATGGGAAGTGAGTGAGACCTCTTCGGGTGTTTGGTGCTTTAAGGTTTGATTCTCATTTCGCAAACGGGTCGAGTGAGCAGTAAAGTATTGTGTTGAGGCGAATGAGGGACAAATGAACCTTAAGCCACGATTAGGGATCTAGTCATATACTAGCTTGTATTTAGTCGATTACTCATATGCAGACATCCGTCTATCCTGTGGAGATAATAGTAGCGATTAGTTGGTCAAGACCCACCCTGTTGAGAACAGCGTCTTGAGTAGTTCAGTGTCGTAGTCGGTACTTGAGTAAGCTCTACTGTTTAGGGAATCCCGTCCCATGATGATCAAGCCCAGCTGATTCCAATGAATTAACGTAGAATGTCCCTGGAATGCTTCAAGATATGCCTTGTTCTTGAAATAGAGGTTCATCACACAGAGGTTGAGATAGCTGGAGAGCTCAAGGAGCCAGTCTAGCTCATTTTCCTATTACTACTGTGAATTAACATGTTATTGCCAGGGCTCTCGGACCCCATCGACTCTGGAGTCGAAGTCTTCAAGAAGGTAAATATGCTCTGATGCTAGGATTCTATTGACGACGATGTTTTTTTTTGTTTGTTTCGTTTTTTTTCTGTTATTGTTTTTTGAATTATTCATATCGGACGAGTTTCCTCTGCACCATTAACCTGATAGAAGAAGGTTTAGCGTTCCTCTTTCAGTATTTTTTTTGTTTTTTCAACTTTCTCGTAAACAATTGATTAGTTATCATACGAGTTGAAATGTGATATGTAGTCTTGGAGTATTTTTATGTGAAGAAATAAATTCTGTTTTGTTTACTTTTCAGATTTCAATGGAGCCTAGGAGTTTGATCCTGACGCAACCAAGCTTATCTCTTTTGTTGTTTGTGTTGTGCATGCTTAACGATCTGCAGATTGAGCGAAAAAAAAAATTCCAAGCTCCAGACACTTACTGAAACTAGCAGACTGTATAGGCCACAACCGCTGGGTTCAAGGCGGCTGGTAGCTGAGACCAGTGGTGTGCAATGATCCCCCTAACATCGAAGACAACCCGTGTCAATCGATTTTGTGCCAGTGAAACAGGGACATATAACCTGTAACTTCTATCTTCCATGTTGTGTTCTCAATGGGTACAGAGATTAGAGTCTATAGGGGTCTTGCGCTGCTCAGATATCAGTAACACTGCCTGGATCCAAGCAAATGCAGGGCTTTACGTTTTGGACCGACTTGGCTGCAGGGGTTGCTGTTAGGAGGTCAATGTTGACAGACAGCCACCTTAGGGACTCCTTACCATGGATTTCCTGTATAGATTTAAAGTAAAGTTCCCCCATCCTAGCTGTACTGCTCACCCAGGCTGCCAAGCTCTGTCCACCAGAGACAACTATTGTAGAGGCGCTAGGGACCTGCCTTTCACTCCTAATACTGTTATTTAACACGTAATTGGAATAAATTTGACGAGATACAAGAATGTGTCCACGAGCAAGCGGACCATGTTAATGAGTCTACGGGGATTACCCCATCGGAGATTTCTATCAGAGGCCCCACCTTAAGCTTTTGACGGAAATAGATATTCTACAAGGCATCAGAAGATTTGGTTACAGGGTTGTTGATCAACGTTGCTTATATGAGTTGTAAGAAAAAAAATGAAAAAACATGGACAAATGAAACTGCTCAAATGTAGATCCCTATATAATTACTCTTTCCGGTCGTATAATCGTCGTATTAAAAGGCTTAGATTGGAACTGTCAGTAAAACCGTCAAAATAAGTTTCTACAGTTTTTAAGTTGGTCCAGCTGACTATGTATGTAAGCATCACGAGCACAGGCTATACCATTGAAGAAAGAGGGCTGAAAGTTAAAAAAATTCACTCATCGTCATGTTTACAAATGAATGTTTTTGCGTTTTTCAACCTTCCTATATATATGATCAGTTTGCAATGTACGTTTATGCTAAATTGACCCATGTGTTGTGGCCCACTTGTTTTTGTTTTTTTTTAATTCAGACTTTTTAATGATTACTACCCAACAAATTCCTATGGAAGTAAGTTATTCATTGATCACCCTATCTTCCAATGTTTTAATTGATCACACTGAACAGAACATGCTACCAAGAGATGTTGGTCACGTGATGTTATTTTATTCAGGGAATAACAAGATCTCTTTACATACTAATTGATACCTGTGGAAAGAAATCAAAGATATATTTGAATTCCGAAGAATTTTTTTTTAAGGGAAAAATATTATGAATTTATTCCAATTAAGGAATTCATAGTTTTAACTGGTTGGTCAATTAATATTGAGAGGAAGACATAAAAACGAAAATGTGACACTGCTCATTATATATTAAGTTGGCATGAGTTGGTATCAGGTCATCTATACCGGGGAATCTGATAAGGATCAGAATCACTAAAAATGGTTAGTAGGTTTAGTTAGCAGATAATTACTATTCAACATGTGTACTGATGTTTTCTATCCATATAGTCTACCTGATAATAGCAGCATTTTAAATTTTCTGATATATTTGAATCGAGTAGGGTTTTTTTGTTTTTATTTTTTCGTTTTAATGGGGTTTTTTTGAAAGAAAATACTGAATTCGATTACCGGGAAGAGTGTAACGTTTGCTATGATGGGTAAGAAGTATTTTCTTCAGTAAATTTTACCAAAGCGGAAGACGAAAGAAATCCTAGTGTTTATTATCAGAGTCGATCTTAATCCGACGGACATTTTTTTTCAAACTTTTGCGTACATATTTCTGTAGACACTTTGTGGAGCACAGTATCTTCAGAACTTTGTTGCAGTTTCAATTGGGGATAGCTTTTATGAGGTGGAGTTGCTATACTTATGTCAAACCCCTCCTCCTCCCTGCTATCTTAATCGGTAAACATTGGCAGGCTTTCAGGGTTTAAATGAGTGTGCGTGTTTGAGTCTCACCTAGAGCTTATCCATGATGTTTGCTGATGGTCGTAGACAGACAGCCTGGGTATTTGCGATGAAAAGCAAATAAAATCAACTTGTAAGGAATACTGATGAACAATTTGAAAAAAAAAAAGAATGATGGTCGACTATGTTTCATTGAATGAAAAAATCAATAGGTCATTACTTCTATAAGTCTTCTTCTTATAATCGTCAGCCCAGCTTAGTCTGGTACAAGGGTGTATTAGTGAGGCATTTAGCGCGAATTGAGCTCAACGACGTCTGCAAATTGCTTTACTAGTTAGTTCACTGATTCCTGCCCTTCAAATAGTAGCCAGTCCCTTTCTAAACTATACTATTTTATTAGTCTTAACATTTCAGAATGCTAAAGAAAATTAAAGTACCAGAAAAAAATTCTGGAGAACTTTTCACTTTACTAGTACGCATATAGAATATATCCCCCAATAAGCAGCATGATGGAAATCAGGCATTGCACCTTATCCAGCATTGGTTTGGAATAGGACCAAATGTTGATGGAAATAAATTGAATTCATGTCTTTATAGCAGATACCCAAGGCTGTCTAAGGGTGCTGCGTCTAAAAGAAGATTTGGCCAGAATGTTCACATCGGGATTTGTGAAATAATAAGAAAATTCTAAATAGAAATTAGATGGTAGCATTTTTGTTTCCAGATTAAACCCCCCAGCGTAATACTTTTGTACAAAGTTCCTTACGAGAAGAATTATTTTGGCAGTGTATGAAATTGGATGAACTTTTCAAGAAATATTTATTCAGAGTACGATTTCCAGACACACGTATCTTTTTTTGCTTTTTTTTATATCTAGAGTGATCGGTTGTAGAGGAAAACAATTTACAAATAGAAATCAAATCAAAAATAGAAGAAATATAGAATAGAAATGGTGACGAATATTTACTTTGGGCATCTTAAACTATTTCTTAGAAAAGTAATAGGAAGTTCGCCCGAGAAATATCCAGCCATTTTGAATATCCTGAAAACTAGTTGCGTGGTCTCAATGTTACTAGGCAAGCCAGTCAAGGGCGACCTCGTTCTGCATGCGCGAACAGAACCTCTCCTGCAGAGTTATTCAGTCGACAATGCAACGCAATGGAATGAGCTTGTGTACTGTGTGAAAATCGTATTTACACAGTACCGGAGCCTGTAGATTTTGCACGTTTCATGCAATTTATTTTTTGATTTATTGGCAAAATATTACACCAGCTAGGTCAGTAATAACCCAACAATCCTGCCCCTCCAGATTTGACTACCTGAAACTTCTGCCGTTGGAAAAGAGGAAATTTCTGATTGCATACAAGATTAAGAAAAACACAAGGCAGCTGATAGTGATCCCAAAAGAAGACTCTGCTGACTGTTTCGAAAATTTGGATGGAAGGGATAACTGTGTGAGGTTCCGAAAGCATTTGAAAGGGAGAAAGGCACTGTTGTCCTAGGTAGTCTATTTTTCTGATTATATGTAATGACCTGCTGCTTTCCGGACGGACCTAATAGTTAATAAATCAAATTCTTTTGCGAAAGTGACGTCAGTTTATTTCTCCAAACGTACACTCCATTTATTATGGCCTTTTGCTTGACATTGAAGCATCTGCGTCACTCTGAGGTTGAAAGAAGCAACTCGGACAACGAGAAAAAGGAGTGTTTAGTTTTGCTTTCGTTTTTGTTTTTTTGGCAAGTTTTTATCTTATTTTTTTTCCTTTCTTCCAACGTTTACACACTTTTCGTCAGTATTATTGGATGTTTAGAGAGGCAATAACGTCACGAACCAAAATTGAAATCGATTGAACATGCCGAATTTCATTTTGCTTTTCGTTTTAAGGCTTTTTATTTATTTATTCATTTATATACTAATCCCCGCGCCTTTCACCTTGGAGCCCTTCCAAATTTGGGTTTGTTCTGTACTGTGAGGATATTTTCTTCGTCTTTCCTCTCTTTCCCTCCCCTCTTCTCTCATTTTCACTTTTATCTCTCCCCTTACCTCTCTCTTTGTCTCTTTCTATCTCTCTCTCTTTCTACCCTCTCCCTCAATTTTTTCTCTTCTTTCTCTTCCTTTCCCCACCCTTTTTCCGTTTATTCTGAGTCTTCTTATTTATTTAGTACCTTGGGTACCCGGTAGTTGCACGGGGTAGAAGTAATCAATACTGAAATGTCATGTAGTGGAGTTGAACACAGGGCTTCTCAAAGTTGCGAACACATCTGTTCAGGTGGTTAGAAAATGCCAAAATTGACCATTTTTGATAATGCTGGAACTAACTGGAACGTGAATTGACTTTACAGTTTACCAAAAGTTCGTGCTACTTATACTGTGTTCATTCTGAGGTCAACTTACCTTCGTATATAATTTTGGAGTTCATGGGGTGTAGTTGATTCCCTTGGGGTTGAAAAATGCCAGAATTGACCTGACCTTAAATTGACCATTAGATGTCAACAGAAGTTGCACTACCTACACTAACTTCATATTTCGCTGGCACATAAATTTGCAAACCGTAGCCTGCAGCCGTCTTTTTACTTGTTAATACCAAAATTGAACATATGAAAAATTGACCTGACCTGACCTGACCTTCAGCAGTCATCAGAGGTCAACATCATATAGCTCATCATCATCTTTGTGTCATTTTCATTTGCACACAAATTAGCAGACTGTATGGCGCAGCTATCTGTTAGATTAACGAATGCCTGAAAAAATTGACCAGACCTCAAATTGATTACTAAAGGTCACTAGATGTCAGCATAGCTTATTCTATGTTCACCCTGGGGTCAAGTTACCCTCGTAAACCAGTTTCAATCCTCTAAAAGGCAGCTGTTTCCGTTACACTTGGGAAAAATTGACTTGACATGATCCTAAATTGGCTTGACCGCATATTGACTTTCAGAGATCAACACCACATATCATATGCACATCCTGAGGTTGAATTACCAACAATTTTCTCAGTTCGGAGGGTACAACCGATTAGAAGTCTATGTAAACATTGGAACACATTTTGAGATAAACATTCGACATATTTATATCATTATATTTCTTTATGCATTTACCCACTCATTCTTTCTCTCTTATATCATGCTGTCCCAACATGTTTCGCTTTGTAAAATAATCATCGTAGTGGCTTCAAAAGAACTGTTTATTGACAACTTCCTTCATTCGCCAAATGTACTGATACACCCTTTCATCCATTCGTTTATCTCGTCTGTTTTCGATTTTCCTGTTTTCTTTTTTTGTTCCAAACACAAATTTCCAGTCCGTGTATACCTTGGTCTTCCTGTATCGTCGACGTTGTCTGAGATGAAGTGTTTTGATTGTATCATCTATAGTACTGACTATTATCTCCATTTTGTATCGTTTCAAGACATTTCACATAGCCTTGCTATGCACGATACATATGCCCACCCATTGTCATGTCGGAGATTCCTGATTATACACACGATGATACACATTCCAAGGTTTTATTTAACACAATATTAATAGTGAAAGCAGCATGCAGGACTCTGCCTTGCAGCACGGAATAAAGGGAGCGCTTATTCTGCGGCGATGTAATTTGACAGTATCCAAAGTGATAGGGAAAATGTTTAAGAATGGGGACGTTGTTTTATCAATGACAACGTTTACTGCCTTTAAACATAAGAATTTAGTCACTTCTTTCAATGACCCCGTCTCATCTTTTCACAAAATTTTAATGAAATTCATTTCCATACTTTTCGAGATATCGTGTGAACAGACAGGAACATGGATAAATGGAAAGACAAGAAGATGCTATAAGATACATAAACGCAGTCGATAAAGGTAATGAACAAAGGAAGGAAATAGTACCATAGCATCGACCAAGGACAACGAATATCCATGAGATCTTCAAAAGAAGAAGAAATCAAGAAAAGAATCACTCTAGGATAGCAAGTTCAACCTTCCAAAAACAAGAAAATCCCATTATTCCTAAATAATCCTACCGATCGTTACCCATGGAGCTGAAACACGGAATCTAACAAAGAGACTGACTCTCAAACTGAAAACCATGCAAGGTGCACAAGAAAGAGATCACAAGACAGTACAGTGTTTCGAAAAGGATTGCACGAGTCTAATATATAGTATCCATAAGAAAACTAAAATGACAATGGGCTGGTGATGTTGCAAGAATGGCACACAACTGCTTCGAGACACGACTCACGACGTAGATCCCAAGAAATCATATGCAGGATTTCAACCAGCACGAAAAATTATGGCATGACCACTAAACACGAGATGTTAGCACCACTGTGCCCGCCATAGACAGATCTGGCGAATTCTTCTTGAAGTTATCAGAAGATGACGACAATGAGAGGAGCACCAACGATGAATGGGCCAACAAAACCGAACTCAACACCAACGATTTCTTCCATCATTTGCTTTTTTGTCTTTGTTTTGTCAAACTCAAGTCCAAGTCTGGAGCTGACTTTTTTTCCTCCCTAACGACAACAAGAACAATTGTCATCTAATTTAGATAAGTAAACTTTTCATGAATGTCTATCTTTTTGAGTTAAACCATACTGATGTATAAAATTAACATATCGCTACTGCGATTTGAAATTGCAACCATGTGATTTGTAGGCAGTCTGCTTGCCAACTGCACCAAACTGAGAAACCTTATATGCACACGAATTTATTTATCATATATACAATACAAAAGTTGTAGTAATCATCTCCAATCGGAATAGGGATGAGAGTAGAATTTGACTCTGCAGCAGCCACGCTTAAAGCTTTCTTGCCCCTTCCTTTTTTTTACTTCCCCTTTCCTTTTTTTCTCTCTCTCTCTCTTTCGTGTTTCTTTCATTCCCTTCCCTTTTTTCTCTCTTTTACCTGTTTCTTTCTTTCTCTTCCTTTCTCCCTGTATTGTCCTGTTCCTTTCTTTCTCTTTCATCTTTTTTCTCTTTTATCTTTTTCCTTCTATCATCCTTCTCCGTCTTTATCTTCACTGAGTTCTCTTTATCTTTATACTATATCTCCTTTCACTTTCTCTTTTTCTGGTCTGCTTTATCCTTTTCTCAAAGATACCTCCTCTCTTCTTTTTTTCCATCCCTCATTTTCGTCCATTTTGAGACCCTCCTCTCTTTTTCTCTTCTCTCTTTTTTTTTACTCTCTTCCTGCTATTTTATCTTATTTCCATTTTCCTCTTTTCTCAAACATCAAAGCTCACCATTTTCTTGCTGTTAAATAAAGATGGCGTCATTCATAATCAATAAATTTAATACTATTCGGACATTTGAATCGCATTGCTGTTGGGATTGGTCAATTATTCGCCTGTGATACATGCATATGTATATATGCATGTGTGCGGATATATTAGTGATTATATATATATATATATATATATATATATATATATATATATATATATACACACACATATATATATGTGTGTGTGAGTGTGTTTGTGTATATATATATATATATATATATATATATATATATATATATATATATATATGCAAAGTGCTTATAGATTGATGTGTTTATTCATATAGAAATTATTGTAAATATTTTGTTTTCTTTTTACTTGTAACTTCGATTCGTTTCCGTTGATCATCCGTCACAAATATGAGATCACAAAGCGTTCCATCTCAAAGACATGTACGCAATCAAACAGTTGCATATAACGAACATAGGACCATGATGATAAAAGTTCTATCGGCAAAAGTTATTCAAAATGTCTTTCCTACTTTTCTTTTTAACCCGAGTCAACGTGCACCATACGGACAAAGAATTTCGCCAGTTTCAAAACTTGGATAGAGTTAAAACACAAAACGTATCTTTGCAAGATTCATAAGTATAATACAAAACCAATCATTGAATTCTCCTCCTAAACTTGACAGTTTATTGCGCTTTGAAAATAATTTCAATAAATGAATGTCAAGGATGATTATATGAGTAAGTGAAAAGTTTGAATATATTTTTTTAAAACCATCTTCCGATAAACGTTTTTGACTGAATATTAGGTCGATGTGAATGCTAATCCAAATCAAAGCAATTTTTGTCAGGTATTTTTTTTGTTTTTTTTTTCCACTGATGAGGGTGAAGAACTGCCAACACGCGATGCGGACAGAAAGGCCGACCCCTTCAGTCATAACGAAGCTTGAACTAGACCGGAAGTTCAAAACGGTTCATTAATTGGGTACCTTTGAACAATTCCACTTTTAACTGAAGTGGGCATGAATCTACGCCTAAGAAGGGAAGGAATGAGAAGAAGAAGAAGAAAAAGAAGAAGAAGAAGAAGAAGAAAGAGAAAAAAAAGAAGAAGAAAAAGGAGAGGAAAATACTGTTTATGGCAATGAATTGAACGATATGAAAGTCTTTCAAGTTCTCCTTGGTCGATGTTGCGAAAAACGTCAGCGATGGTGTTGATGGTCTGCCAAGAACAATGGTGACATTTCCTCACAAAATAGACATTAATGAGGACATTTCTATAACTGAATCGCCACAGATCTATAAGAAGGCGCTATGAAAACACGTACATCACTGTCAAAATTGTTTTGCATTTGTTTCAAAATTGACTTATTTAAACTACCAGAATGTAAACATTGAGACGTTTTTATGCATTAGAGAGTCCATATTCATTCTAGAGTTATGTACAAGGAGAAATTGAACCAGTGTTGACCGCATGTGACCTTTGGTCGACCTTGACCAAACTTGACCACATCTTACCTCAGGATGGTTGCTGATCTCAGTATGCCCTTAGAGGACTTTCTGTTTCTAACTGTATTTACATTAACCTCATTTATAAGTCTGAAAAAAACACGTTTCTCTTGCAGTTCTGATCACCTTGTGGCCTTGACCACATTACTCTTTAATGTCAAACGTTTGGCCGAGAGAGTTGAACTTTCACGAACAATAACATTCCATTACTCCTAAAAAGGAGAGTATAAAACCTGATCATAGTCATCTAGGGAGCTGAAACATGGAACATAACCAAGATACTGACCCTCGAAGTGAGCAGAATGCAACGTGCATATGAATGAATCGTGCTCAACCTCACAATTAGATATCACAGAACAGTACTACATAATAAGGAAAATACATGGGCCCGAGAAATCCTAGAATCCATTGAAAACTCAATGACAATGAGCTGGTCATGACGGCTGCAGGAACATCACGCCTCGCAAATTTGATCCCTGGAGATCTGAGGCCAGAAGAATATAAGGTGGCGAGTACCATCTAAACAAGTTCCAAAATTATTGGCAGCGCAACACCCACGATAGCGAATCCTGTGTAAGGTTTATATCATATCATGGTGCTCAGTATTTTGAAAAGAAACGTAAATAGACCGATATTTACAAGTGTTTGTTACATTTTAGTTGATGCGGACATTGCAATCGATGGACAGCAGTTTCTTCTGGTTTAATCCTGCCTTTCTATAAAGTGGCGTTTGCTTTTTTATGGGCTGTTTTTGTTTTGGTTTTTTTAGTTGTTGCTTTTCAGATATTTTTCTGCTCTCATGTATAAGTGTTGGTGGCCAGGGAGGTTGCGTTTTGTTCTGCCAGTACTAAATGAGTTCTGGCTGGGGGAATGATAGAAGTGAATTTTTTTTATGCGTGTGAAGTTGGAGAGATGTTTATGTGGTTGTGTTATCTCAAGGGGAAGATGAGGTGGTTATGTTGCAATCTTAAAGATAGTATTTTGTATGAGAGTATAATTAAGTAAAATGGAGGGGCTTTTTATAGTTTGCCAGATTTTCAACATTCATTTACATCCACACATACAATATATATATATATTGTGTGTGTATGTTGATGTAAAAAAATGTTATATATATATATATATATATATATATATATATATATATATATATATATATATGTGTATGTATGTATGTATGTATGTATGTATATTGTAATTTCATTGAGAGTTGAGCTAGCTATGCGTTAAGAGTACTTGATATCGAGTATAGAACATGTGTAACCAGAATCTTCGCAGTGACTCATGATGAGTTTTATGCCTGAGATGAAATCGTAAAAAAAAAAAAAAAAAAAAAGGGCTCAATATATAGGGTACTTGGGATCACATCAAGTTTGGATGGGATTTGTGTAGCGTTCTGGGTAATGACTTTTCGATTGATTTATTGATTGTTGTATTTTTTGATTTTTCATTGTCTATAAAGTCAAGTTTTGAAAACAGGTTTTATTTGAAAAGATCGTTCATATGTTTTATATTTCGAAGTAGAGTCAGCTGAATTATCATTCATGCCATTATTGCAATTATCGAATGAAACATTTTTGAGCCAAAGTGTTGATTATCTTAAGAGTTCTGGTGTGACATTAGATTTTTGTGGAAAAGCTTTGTTTCATGTCCGTATTTTGATCTCTGATTACCTATTTAGCAGTTCGTGTTGTTGTTTGAAGATGATTATAGCGACTTTTCTTCCATGCAGTGTTTTACTCCTGGCTAGAGCTGTTGTTTTTTGTTTTTTTAAAATAATTTTCCATGTTATATTTGGTGTGTTTTCGTTTGCTTCCCCATATATATATATATATATATATATATATATATATATATATAGTTGATAGCTGAGTCATACAGAAACAGCTGTCTCGTTGTATTACAACTCTTTAGTGTGGCTATAGACTATCCAATATTCGATCCAGTACCACGAGGTAGGATCGAAACTTTCACTTCGGGTTGGCATTTTACCCCTGTCCTACGTGGAACCGGACGGTCTGTAGGACCGAACTTGGGCCTTATTACTTATGCACGATTCCTCATCGACCAGAGAGCTCGATTCCAGAGTCGGAAAAGCATTGCTATTTAGCCTATAATGAACGAGTTACCCTGCTGAAGGGAACGTTAATATATATATATACATATATATATATATATATACATATATATATATATATATATATATATATATATGTATATATATATATATATATATATATATATGTATATATATATATATATATATATATATGTATATATATATATATATATGTATATATATATATATATATGTATATATATATATATATATGTATATATATATATATATATGTATATACATATGTATATATATATATGTATGCATATATATATGTATGTATATATATATGTATATATATATATGTGTATATATATATATATATACATCAACTCTGGTGTATGAGGGATTTGTGTGTAAGATATATCTCTTAAATTAAGCCACGTAGTCCAGAAGTAGTAATTGGGCCTCCAGGTCTGAACTGAAGGTTTCAATTCTGCCTTGCGTTACTGGATGGGATAATGGAAAGTCTATAGCCACACTGTGATTCATCGAAACAGCTGTCGGTGGATTTCATCATAATAATGATATATATATATATATATATATATATATATATATATATATATATATTCCTAATATCTGGTTACTAAGCTGGAATTTTTACATATTTCCCATAGGCACTATCCATCTATCTCCTATACTCGATGAAGCAAGAGAGTCCTTCGAAATTAAATAATTGGCGCGACTCAATTTCCATTCCAGCAATTTTTTTTTTTTTTAGTCAAGATCAACATATATCTATGTAAAATAGATGTGAATATATTGTTAATAAAAGAAAGAGAATTATCCGTTCTTCCCTGCTTTGATTAAAGGGGATCACCTTTGACATCGGGGAAGACCTTCATTACGGTAATAAAGACAAGGAGATAGATTCTACCCTCTCCGTTCTTTCTATCGAACGCTTCGTTTCCTTCTCAACATTTCAATCAATAATGAGAGACAAAAGATACACTCAGAGACAAAAAAATTATTTGATGACATAAAATCATTCCTTTCTCAGTTCACCTTGGTACAATATAGGTTTCAACGATGTTCATGAATATATCAATACGTCAATCCATTTATACATCTTTTGCTTCAACTAGTTTATCTATCTATCAATCCATCTATCTATTTATTCGTAGATATTTAGATGTCAAACTAAATAGCCATCTACCTCGGTGAACACGTATCTATCTGTTCTGACGGCTAGTTACATATCAGTCAATGTTCATACACACATATTTGCTCCCAAATATATAGATGTGTATGTGTGTGCGTGTCTTTTTATGTATATGTTTACTAATCATCCTCAGGTTTTCTTTCTTTTGTAACGTATGTACATGTTTTCTAAATTTTACAACTTTCTTCACACACACTATATATATATATGTGTGTGTGTGTGTGTGTGTGTGTGTGTGTGCGTATGTGTGTGTATACCTTACCTTATCTTACACACGCACCCCTGTTTTATGGTGGCATTGATATGTTGAACCCCATTCCTTTCCTCTAAAGAAACTAATATAAAAAAAAAGGTCTGTAGTTCACGAAACCACAAACATGCAAACAGCTACATTTTTTTCCGCTAGGCTCTTTTGCATCTCAGAAACATTTTGAAAATGATAGTGCAATGCATCAAGCCGATATTCAATACTGATCAAATGATTCGAGATGTAACACACTTGTTCTCAAATTTTTCATTTCCCCATTGTCAAATTATTCCTTCATTTTGACACATTACCAAACACTCACATACACTCAGTAAACATACGTATATATATATATATATATATATATATATTTGTGTGTGTGTGTGTGTGTGAATGTGTGAGAGAGATAGATATTCTCTCTTATTGTTACTCATCTATCGATTATTCTATTGAGATAGAATCTCAATAATTTGCTACTTACGTCTACTGATTTAACTAGTTATCCAACTGTCTATCCGTCTGCCTGCCTGTCTGTTTGTCTTTCTATATGTGTGAGTATCAGCAGTCTTTCTCCTGTCGAGTTTACCAGGATATGACTTCGTAAGTCATCAAAAAGACATATTGATCCCTTCATTGCTTCTCCGAGACAAAGACAAATAGTTGGCTGTGCCCATCTCCTCCCGAGAATTATTAAAGTGGAACATCACTGTCGACATATTATTGGAGAATAACGGAAGATTAACCCAAACCCACAGTAAAATAGAAAAATATCAGAACAAACATACGTATGCCACAATATTGAAATACAATGTTACCTATGCCTGAATGAAAATTCTTACTTCTGTCAATAGAACAGAAAATTTGAAAAATCGGGTATCAAACAGAAAAATGGAGGAGCGTTTAAAAGCCAGCATTAGTCAAATCTTTTATTTACAAACATAACTCAGTAATCTGCGACTAGATACACTAAAAATAACCACTATATATCTTATTCGCACAGCCACTTTAAAGAACAACCCAATCGCCATTGTTATCCCAGACCTGTGGAGACAGACCAAACCCAGAATGATTAAATCAACAACTAAGGTCATTAAAAGGGAACCCTAACATTGGGGAGTAGATTTGTTAGAATATAATACTCTCAGAGAGGAAACATACCAAAAGGAAATGATAGATCAACAACCCACTGATAACAAAAATACTAACATACTCCTAATTTACAGTTTATAATTACCAACAAGCAACGAATCTTCACTAAATGAAACGAAAAAGGACAACAAACAATGACCAACCGCTAAACAATATATATATATGTATAGATATATATATATATAGATAGATTGATAGAGAGAGAGAACAAAAAGAGTTCAAATGAGACAGAAACTTAAACGTAACACTATTATATATATATATATATATATATATATATATATATATATATATATATATAATATGATACCTATGTAGCTCCTTGACCTCACCACCCTTCCATCTACACTACCCCAAACATACCAAAAAATCTAACTCCACCTCACTCCCCTCTACCTTGACACACTCTGCCCTCCCCGAGACCAACTGCTGCTACTTTACCAAAGACCTGATACCTACTGGACATTCCTCCACTCAGCAGGAGGCCTCCAGCAGCCCTAACAGCACAACTTACCCACAATGCATAGCTCCTGGCAGTGGACTCTGGTTCAACATTTTATTACACACTTACACAGCACACACCACTGATGATGGGAAGAATCCCGAAACGTGAATGGACAATATACTTAATAAACCTTACCTTCAAACACCTCATTCCCGAGTCCGTCTCACTCTTTACAGTACACATGATATATATATATATATATATATATATATATACATATATATATATATATATATATATATATATATATATATAGTTCATTGTAAATATACAAAACTACAAAGGGAATTAATTTTTTTGTTGTTAATGATATTCTATCCTAATATTTATCAAAACAAATACAATTATTGATACATAAGAAAAAATTACAAGGAAATTTACCCGTTGAGTGTGATTATTTTGTGTTCAACGTACTCTTCAGCAAGATGTTTTGTTCTTGTAAATATTGATAAATACTTAATAATAAATAATTACACAGACTAGACAAATTACTGGTTAGGGGGGAGTGCATTAAGCATGGAATGCTGACACACACCGGGTGAATATCATTGTAAATTATATACGTATCCATATATATATATATATATGGTACAGATCAGGTTAGCAATGTAACATAATAAAAAGCAATTTCTGATTTGTGATGGATTTATTCCATAGAATGCTCGATATATTCAACTATATTCTTCAGAAGTCAAGTTGTTCTAGAGTAGAGCTGGAAATATATGATAGGAATTGGATTCGCTAAACAAATAAGTTTATATTTCTGCCCCCTCTCGGCTTCATCAGGCGGCTGAGAGAGGGCAGAAACATAAACTTGTTTTTGTTTGTGAAGCGAATCCACTTCCTATTATATACATATATATATATATATATATATATATATATATATATATATATATATATATATATATATATATCAAAGCATCTCATGGCTACTTTTGTTCCACAGTAAACTTTTAACCATCAAATGGCACATACACACCACTCACGCAACTAAAGATGGGAATATCTCCCGAAACATGTCAAGGTCATCAATGGACTCATTTATGGCTTTATAAACTAGCTTTCTATACACTTTTACAAAGCACATATGTGAGTGTGTATGCGAGTGAGTAAACGCATTACTGAGTGTTTTGCAAGTTTCACATAAAAGTCAGGACATTTCGAGAAGCTTTGTTCACCTGTGCGCTTAAATGCTCACGTATTTTCAATTTGTATTTCTTGAATCCATCTTGGTTTATCCGTTTATTCCTGCTGATAGCGATGAATGTCTCTGTTTTATTCCTTCCTGTTTCTCCACTTCGTGCCAAGGTTTCATGAAACTATTTAAAAGAGACTGAAAGAACGTAAATTGAGAATTGCATATTGCCTTCGGCGGTGAAAGAGAAAATTGAAAAATAAAATTTGTGAAAAAAGTAATTACGAGAGAATGACCAATATATACATACGTATGTGTGTGTTTATATATATATATATATATATATATATATATATATATATATATATATATATATATATATATAAATAGTACGGTGTAACATAGATAAATACACACACTACACAAACACCTATATAAATATAAATATACCCTGCACAATAAAGAAAGGACACATTCAACAAGCAAAAGCGAATCCATCATATAACACCAAATTAACATAGACGCATACATATTTATTCAACAACCATACCCAAAACCAGCCACTCAATAATATATATATATATATATATATATATTATCCGTCAATAATATATATATATATATATATATATATATATATATATATATATATATATATATATATATATATATATGTACATCTCTTCCACTTAGCCACAATTTTGCACGTAGGAAGCGGGAATTTCGCATAGCATTATATCTTTGGGGGACATACAATGCAGGAGTTTTCAAAGGATTCGCAGGATAAATATATTTTCAATGAAACTATGAATTTGAATTTGATTCTGATTTTTCTATCCCGGAAGTTTTGACTGTGGGGGCTCTTTTCCAACCGTATGGATCAGACATTACACTGCGTGTCTAACTAAGCAAAGAGGGATACCTTTTAAAATTCCTATCCATGCAAGTAAATCATATTTTTCATCTAATTATTCTGGGTAAGAAGTAATGATTTTTTTAAAGTATTTTGCTATCACAGAAGTGGAGAGCATTATTTTGATTTTTATAATTCATATAAACTCACCCTCTCTCCCTCCTAATCAGCAGTCATACCTTGCTAACGTGAGTAAATATACGTACTATTATTACAATTACAAACTAGTATCATCTTATACAGACGGCCAGAGAATTTCAACACCATTTCCTCATAACAAACTAGTTAGTTTACATTAAAATGTGTAAATTACCTTTTAAGGTAGTATTTATACCTTATCAACTTGATCCCACTCTGAACATAACCACAGATATTGTTATTTTAGTTTCATTTTTTATCTTTTTTTTACTCAATTTTACACGATAAAAAAAGTTACTTTACTGACAATTTTGACTAACTTTTTACGTTCATCCTAACTTTTAGTTGCTTTTTATCCCAACTTAAAATTGTAATGTACACTTTAACTAACCAGTGGGAATAGAGCGTACTTAGTTTATAAGAACTAAATAGAAACCTGAATGTTGTCAATCAGATTCTCAAATACGAACCCGAATGAACTCTAATCGGAGAATATGGCTCAAATATTGAAAATAATAAGAATACCAGATATTCTGAATATATTGAAAACAATCGATTGTCAACTCCTCCAAGAAATGAGAAAGTCACAGTATAGTGTACATTTCCGGTCAACCCCGAGATATCAATGTCTTTCCAAATGCACAGGACTTTTCACGGTCTAATTTTGTGATTTATTTCTAATTCCTATTGCTTGTTCAATTATATCATTGGAAAAGAAATAAAAAAAATTATTAATTCAACATAAGACCCAAGGAAAGTATAAACACTATTAATGTTATTCACACATACTAAAACTCCATTTACTAACTCAGTTAGTCATTTTTTATCGCTTAGAAGAATCTATGATATTTTTATTGTTTGCCCTCTAAGTTGGTTTTGTAAGCTTTCAGGTCAACACTTGTACACAGAAGTTAGTATTATGAATTGTATATTCCACGTTTTAAGCTTGCTGGCAGTTTGCTTTTCAGTATATATCTATTAATAGTAAATGCTTTCCAGCCAATCATAAGGCGAAATCTTATTTTATTTGCATGGTCTTTCTCAAACTTTATCGACTGACCTACACAAATCTTTTCCTCAACTTATTGCAAGGCTTCACCTATTCTTAGGGGTTTTTTTTTGTGATTTTAGTATTAAACGTCCTTTGTGTCTATGTTCGATCCATCTTAGACTCTAATGTTGTTTTTTTCTATTTAGATCAATCAATATGTTTTGTAGAGACTCGGCAGTTTCTGATACTTATGCAATCTCATCACAGAACCTTGTATTATTCAAATATTCCTCCTCCATACTCTCAGCCTATTCTTTGCAAAATGCTTTCAAGTCTTGTTGTTAACAGTTTGGGTGATATTATATCGCATTGTTTTATTATCTTTCCGATCATAATCTTGTCAGTATCTTCATGAAGTGTAATTATTATATTGCCATTCTTGAAAATATTCTCCATCATTTTTATATAATTTTCATACATAGCTTGTTCTCGCATTAAGTCTACGAAAGCTGTTTATTGTTTATTGATATATTTTTGATTAACTGGCTCAATATGTGTTGGTGATTTATGGTCGAATAATAATTTCTAAAATATACTTGTTTGCACCGTTGGCTTTCATCCGTAGTGTTCGTGAATCTATTTGTACGTATTTTACAGAATAATTTGTATATCTTAGTCAAGTACTGATAAAGTAACTGTTGAAGTTTTTATCGTCTCTTTTCTTGTCTACTGGATCACTTTGCTTAGATAGAAATTTTGAACCACTTTCACCATGTATTATGTAAATAGTTGAGCTAGCCCTCTCCCATATCTTCTGATATACATTGTATTGTTATCCTCACCCGTGGCTCTTCCACTTTTTCGTTGCACAAATACTCCTCCATCCGTTGTTGCGTCTCAAACTGTCGAAGTGTCGGCCTTTTGTGCTTTTATTTTGTAGGAGTGGAGGTTCTTATAGTATTTATTCGTAATATTCTGTTTCTATTATTGTTAATTTCGGCTTTACTGTCTTGTAAAGGAAGCATCTGTTGCTTGCCAGTGCAATTTGAGGCTTGAGCTCTTCCTTATTTTAATAGAATCTACTATTAGTATAGGCAATCAGAGTAGGAATTGCTCAGTTGGTGATAAAAGCATAAAATTTCGCACAACTATTCAGTGATAGATACTGATCATTTCCTGATATTGGTACATTCTCAAACAGTCCGTCCATAGCAACAGTTGCTAAGGAATACCTATTGCAACTACCAAGAATAATCTCAACAAGAGTTCCTCAGCGATTTTTTGTTCTTTCAGGTGTACTCAAAGACATTCCTGACTTCTGTTATAATCTGTCCACTAAAAAGTTATAATTTGAAGATAGCATACAGTGGACTTGATACTAACATATTTTGTGACAATGGTTCCCGGATATTGCGTGGACAAACATGAATGAAAACCTGAAAGTATGAAGAAAAAAAAAACGAAAAAAAATTAAAGTTCCTGTTCAGTTTCCTGAATTTGGATATTTTTTCTCGATATGTGCCCTATCTTTCCACAAAATTGCATTGAAATTTTTGAGAACTATTGGATATAACGTATGAACGGACAGGAAAAGAAAACCAACTAAATATCTCTCAATCAAAAACAAATTGGTTGATGTTCCTAAAAGGTTGTCACATCTTCTGTACCCCACAATCTATCACTTCACAAAATTCGATTGACGTTCATTGTGAACTTTCGGGGATATTGTATGGATAAACAGGAACGAATATTTAAATGTAGGAAGAAAAACCAACAAAAAATATTTTTCAATCGAAAACAAATTTTTGATCCATCCCCAAATCACTTCTCCGTTGATGATATATGCCTCAACTTTCAACCAAATAATATCATGATTTATGGAGCATTTCAGGAGATATTGCTCTGACAGAAAAAATATATGAATTATCTATCATTCAAAAATTAATTCCTGAATCCATTTCCAAATTTAATCCGTTCTTCCAATTATTGCGCCCTTTACTCCCGAGTGATTACATTTGGATTCATTGAAAACATTTGACAATCAGGAGCAAATATGGAAATGTAAGAAATATCAACATGGAAAAATCGATCTCAATCCTGAAAAAAGAATTCTTGATCCGTTCCAAAATTGATTTTATTTTATTTTACGATATGCCTTAACTGACAACAACATTCATGAAGAAAAAAAAATTTCCCATTTTTTTTACATTTCTATTTTTGCCCATGTCTCATCAAATTATGTCTCCAAATCTTCTCGACGAATTTCAATGAAATCTGGTGGTAACTGACCAGTTTATAATATATTTTCGATTGTAAAAATACAAAAATAAAGAAATAGAAAACATGAGTGCGTTAGCCACAAAATGTTAACATTCAACGGGTTTATTGCTATGTAATTCTCCGAATATATATATATATATATATATATATATATATATATATATATATATATATATATATATATTATATGTATACATATATATACATATATATATATATATATATATATATATACACATATATATGTACATATATATATATACACATATATATAGATAAATATATATATGTATATGTATATATATACACATATATATGTGTGTGTGTGTGTGTATGTATATGCATATATATATATATATATGTGTGTAAAGAGATAGAAAGACGGACAAACAGTGAAGGAGAGAGATATTAATTTATTTATATATAGTTGTATAGATGATGTGTATGTGTGTGTTAATGTGTGTGTTAGTGTTTGTGAGTGGGTGTTAAACTAGAAATATGGTCTAAAGAAAAAGAATAATTGTTTAGTTCATATCAACCGTACACAAATCCACTTTGATTCAACTAATTCCATCCCACCATATGGCCAAAGCTCGAACTTTTAGAGACATTGTCTGAAAAACACGAACGAATAGAGGAATGTACAAAAAAAACGAAAGATAATTTTCATAAATGTTTATATTTGCACCTGTCTCTTTATACGGTATATCAGAGAGTTCTGGATTTATTCTAATCAACTTCTGTGAAAGAGTAAGGTACCTCATGAAGAAGTAACCGAATTTTTGAGCAGATCTATGAGTTTTATTATTTTGGAGGTATTGTTTGTTGAAAGACTAGGACACTGGCTTTTTTGAATACATACACCTCTTTCAACTTCGTTGTCAGAAGTAATGAAATTTATGCGTAGGTTCTTTCCAAGCCGATTCTTTCATTCTGAACAGTCGATCAACCCGAAATAGCTAAAAAGCATTCAAACACTGATTTCTCGTCTTCATCAAAAGTTAAAATTAACTTGAAATGCTTCAAATGGAGCCGAAGAACAAAAATAGACCCTTTCAAACGAAATCGACTTTTCCCTCTTGAATCATGAAGAGAAGAAAACAATGTAAAGAAGAGTCCTTTCGGTCTGTTCATCCCTGACTTTGAAACTTCTCTAATGGATTGTTTCTCAGATTTTTTTTCTCTTTCGTTTTGTCTCTTCTTTAGAGACTTTATTTAATTTAGGCAAATATCCAGGAGTTAGAAATTGTCAACCAAGTCTGTCAGTAGTACATTTCTACCGTTTTTCATTTGGTTTGGATGGCTATGTATGTACGTATGTATGTATGTATGTATGTATGTATGTTAAAGGTTAGATTAGTGGAAGTAGATTGCTTGAAATCAAAACATTTACTATTTATTATGTCAACAAAGGACCTGGTTCTATTTTCAGCTATCCCCATAATTGCTTTTTTAATTGCTTGCTTGTGATGTAAATTTATGCTAAATTTATCTCTTATTTTTATACACTTTTTTATCTAAACATTCATTCATTATTATGTGTAGAAAAACAGATTCAAGGGTAAAATCAACCCTAAATAGGTTTTTTGCAGGGGTTCAATTTTTAATGTAGGTAAATGCGAAAATGATCCCTTAGTTTGTGTCCAGCAACAGTCACACGTGTTTTCTTTTTAAATTGAGACTTTTCCAGAGATCATTTTCCAACAAAAGACAAGACAAGTAACCTATTCCATCATCTCTTTTTTTTCGAATCTCAATCGATCATTCCTAACATGGCATGCAGCAAAAAGACGTTGGTCATGTGATGGTTTCTAATGAGTGACTAACCAGACCTGTTATTTATGGTTTGGAATCATGATAAAGAATAAAGGCAGTGGAGTTAAAATTGTCCCAAATATTTGAATTGGTGAGCAATCTTATAATTAGGGACGGATCGATATTGGAACGTTATTAGAATGAGTTTTAGTAGAAAGTAATTGGAAGCTCTCTCGATACTCCTCACTTGAAGCTAACGCCCATTATTCCAAAGTACGGATGAGCAAAGAGAGTAAACTGTAAACTGTATTTTTTCTCACTGACTAGAAAATCAGTTCGTGGTGTCAGTACGGGATCAAATTCTAATGGCAATTTGATCTCAGAAAATTGGAACAGCCCAACTTTTCCCCCAAATGGTCAGTCTTGTACACTGTTACTTGGGTTCTAGATCAGTCAACTTGTCAGAAAATAATTGATTTTTAAGGCTTCCGTACTTTCAAGTTATCGGTGTTAGATTATTTTGGTCAGGAATAACCCAAAGAAGAAAAACAAAGCTATTGATTGGTGCATCTCAATATGTATACCTACATGAACGTTTTCCCAATAAGCAAATATCTCTGAACGAATATATATCAACGCATACATGCATATACATACTCACACAGTCAAAGAAGCACACAAAAAAGGCATAGATATATACAATGCACAAGCACATTTGAATTCACAAATCACAGTGGTGGATCAATAATAAACCTGACACTTGGTCAAGTTGAAATTCGATCTGAACTATTCACTGTATTGTGTATGATATGTGCGATTACATTTCATCACTGAATCAAGTTCATTGAGAAGGAAGGAGATTGCGTTGACAAATAAATATGTATTACATGGATTTGACACTCTTCTTAATATTAGGCTACGGACTTATCAACCTGAACACGTAGTCACACGTAAGACAATCAATGGTGAACAAACGCAATGGTGAATATCTACTTATATAAGAGGTGATGTGGCCATTTCTGTTCCTATATCAGTTACAATCAATAGTTTCCACCTAAACGTAACGATGTTGCTGATGAAAATATCTCTTACCAACCTTGTAAAACAAAGGAGTCTTTCGTTGAATGGAGTTCAGTTGTTGCTTTTCTGAGATAAGATCATCGAAGCGAAATTCAAACATATCCCTGATTTTTTCCATGGCAATAAATCAGTACTCATTGGGGCGACAGGGGCTAGTTGAACACAGGGTTAAATTGAATCACTTGCTTTTATTTTTGTTTCCAATTCTCAATAGCACCATGCTAACCTGATGTTGAGCAAAAGTTGTTTGGCCATTTTCCTATCGGTTGTTGAAGAGATACACCAGGACATTTTTCATGAAAAGCACTCCTCCATCCTGATATAGAACCTCCCACTGAAAAAACGAATGCCTAGTTCATGCAGTGCTGTAATGTTGATAGAGTAGTCTATGCTCATGAGAAGTGGTAATAAACAATACATTCATCAAATTTCAAACAGCTTCTGTCAAAACATTTTTTGGAAATGGAATGGAGAGAAAACCTGCAGGTTCGGGGCTGTTTAGTACATCCTAAGTGGGGCTACCTAGTGCGCTATAAATTGTACACGATCGAGGCTAAAGAAAATGAAGAGCCTTGCAAAATAATAACTCAAACTCAATTTTGACCCCAGGAAATGTGAAGAATTTTTACTCTGTGCCTCTGAAAATTTCCACTTGATGTAGACTTATAAAAATTGGAATAAACTTTCCCACTCATTTGTGACAACCAAGAAAAAATGTTTGATATCCCCCTATTCTGATTCTTAAAAGTAAAATACAATTCCTTTGCAATTGACCCTTAAAAGAGGGGAAAAAATCTCTCAATTTGGATCCCAAGGAGTGAACTTTCTGAGTCAAACTGTATCAACTAAACCCACTTGTAAGGAAAGTTGGTACACTTTTTCACAAGTGTTTAAATTTCAAAAAAATGATATAATAAACATGAAAAATGTTTCAGGGTTAGACAAGCTATTCAAACTCTCTATTGGTCTCCGTCGTAATTTTTGGTCATATTTGTGTTTCAATTGAATAATTTCAAAAGACGTTACAGCCATCTAAGTAAAAGTAATGTACCAATTAGCCCTGGAAATCTATATTTAATGCAATGAAAAGGTTTTTATTTTGGAACAAAAGGGACACAAGAAAGGACACGAATGGCTCTGCAAGGTTATAGCCATTTTCTGACGAAAAACTAAGGCCATGTACAACAAACATGTGGAAAACAAACACGATGATGAAAATCGGAAATGCATAACTAGAATCAGTGGACCACTAAATCTACTTTGGACAACGAATATCAATGAAATCCTCAAAAAAAGAGAAAATCAAGCGACGAATCACTCAAGAATAGCAAGTCTTCAGTAGAACAAGCTCAATCTTCAAAAACCAGAGAATCCCACTAATACTAAAAAGAAAGGTATACAACCATTACATCCTTCCGATAGTCACCTATGGAGCTGTCACATGGAACAAAACAAGGAGACTGACCCTCAAACTGAGAATCATGTAACAGACACATGAAAGAATTATGGTCAACATCAAATGGAGAGATCATCAGAAAGCACAATGAAACAAGGCAAATAAGAGACCGACACATCATAGAAGCCTGCGAGAAACTTAAATGGCAATGGGCTAGTCATGTTTCAAAAAATGTCAGGCAGCAGCTGAACATCACGACCCACAAGGTAGATCTCCAGAGATCACCCGCAAACGAACGCAGGCAGAGTATAAGATGACGAGACGAACTAAAAGAGTTCAGAGAGAACTGGCTCTACGACGCCGATGATATAGAGGTTTTGCGAATTTGGGGGAACGTCAATATGCAACGACGGGGATTTAAAAACTGATGATGATGATGATGATGATGATGATGATGATGATGATGATGATATCGATTGGGAATGCAGTTTTATGGATGGGCTTCTGAGGATGCACAGTAAATATCTGTCTCTATGTTTGTTTCGTAAAGGTCAAAGAAGCAACAGAGGGAAGGAAGTCAACAGACCAATTCATCAAGCAGGTGTTGCGCCGACTAAAAATCATAGGATTGTGTATATATGCATACTTATGTGTACATATCATAACAGAAAAACAAATAAAAGTTTCTGAATAAGCATATATATATATATATGAAATAAATTTGGACTTTACAATATTTCATGAATAAATTCCTACGGTTTGTCTTCTTTATCAGGAAGAATGAAGGCAAGATGCCAGAGAAATAAACGCAATATCAATGTATGTATGTTTTGTTGCGCCTAAGCATACCATTTTGTCTGCAGAGTTGCAAATAGATATCAATACTTTACTCGACCATTCCTAAAAATGTTTTCAGGATTTGGCAGAAAAATTTTGGATTTTTCAAGATTTAACTTCATTTTGACAGTTATAGTTTATTATAACAATCAACATTCTCAAAAATCTAGTTATTTTGAGTTTTTTTTAACTCTATTTTAGATGTTTTCCCGTGGAGTGATAAATAAGATTTATTCTGACCTTTTTCATTCTTTAAAATGTTTTACGTTATTTCAAATTTTGACGCTACGGCTGTTAAATCATTGACTGCCATCGCGAGGCTATTCATTCCTCGATACACTCTCACCCCCCCAATATATATTTTAACATGCACTTAGAATCAAAAGAATTTGCTCAATATATATTGAACTCAATGGACACGACCATAACTGACTACAGCATTTCAGTAAACGAGGATATTCACAAGAAGATACATATAACCAAATAAAAAAAAGCCAACTAAGATACCCAGACAATTAAACCTTACACTCTCTAACAATAATAAACCTGACTGCATACCACGTATGATTACCTTCGACAAAGCATTCCCACCCTTAGCACATATCATCAACAATAGATGGAATATCCTCACACTTGAAACAGATCTCAAAGAAATATTCGTAGAACTGTATGACATCGCTTACCGAAGATCCAAAACATCAAAGATATGATCAGCAGATGCTCTGTAATAAAGAATAATGTCTCACATAAGAACATCCCTAAAGCCACTAAATTCTATCAACCGTGCAATAGAAGAAATGCTCTTTACGGTCACCATCTCAAGTACACAAACATCTTCACTAGCTCTACCACTAACATGAGTTTTTGCATACACCGTGGCATTAACCGTCGTACCAAAAATATTATGTACTTCCTAGAATGTAGTATGTGCAATTTACAATACATAGGCAAGTCCGAGTGGTAATTCAACATTAGACACAATAACTATAGACACAGACTTGAATCACAAAACCTTCCCACTACACTTCCCGTAGAACATTATTTCTGCAACCCGGGAGGAAATTTTGCCTTAAACACTAGATTCACAGTCATTGGAAAAAATAGGAAAAATACACCTGCTGACATAATAAAAATTCTGAAAAGACGTGAAGATATCTAGATCAACAAACTTGAAACACTTTCCTCTAATGGACTTAACAGCAAATTTAACAACCCCAACTACACAGATAATCATAAAACCAAATCATAATCCTCCAAATAATTACAACGTCACATCCACCCTTTACCTAACTTCATGTATATCTAATACTGGGAACTCCAAAGTCACTCAAACTTCTACCGACGAAAACATTTGTATAATATTCCATTCTTAAAAATCAAAGCCAACAAACTTTCAATGACCGATAAGGTTAACACAAATGAAGTTTCTCGACCTCATCTCCCCACCATCTACACTATCCCCGACCTACACACACAATCCAATACTAAACCACTACCCTCCAACCCTGATACCATATGACCTCTCTGAGACCCATTACTGCTACTACTACCACATCTTGCTCTAGACAAGCACAGACAGAACTAAGTCCCACACATCAAGATGGCCCTAAATGATTAGATTTCAATTTCTGCTTTAAAAGCAAAGCATCTGATGGTAAATTCATTTTTCACAGAAAACATTTAACCACTGAATGGTACACGCATACTCACACACACACACACACACAAACAGACTCAGAGCACACCCTTCTGAAGATTGAAATACCTCCCAAAACTTGTTTAGCTCACCAATTAATTCAGTTGTTGATTAACCCTTTTACTCCTGAGTCTGTTTCACTTCCTATTGTACACACACACACACACACACACACATATATATATATATATATATATATATAGAGAGAGAGAGAGAGGGAGAGAGAGATAGATAGATATAAGTATAGATATAGATGTGTGTGTGCGTGTGTGTGTAAGGAGCAGGAAGACGAAACATGTAATGAGAGAGTGAGAGAGAGAAGTGATATCTATCTATCTATCTATCTATCTATCTATCTATATATATATATGTATATATATAGACTCCAAACTTTGGGATTTCTACAAATGTATGTATGTATAAGAAAAGATAAGGTAATGATTTTCAAAATCTGGCCGTTGAAAATTTTGCTATTGCTTGGAAATAACTTTTCACATCAAATCGACCACATTAT
>OY735225.1:6748843-6758843 GCA_963457665.1 Thysanoteuthis rhombus
CGGCGATGGACGGCAACAGCGGTGGATTTATCCGTTGGATCCTGGAAACTGGGGAATTTATTCATCTTTTCAGATTGTTTAATATAGGTTAGCTTGTACTCGAGCAATAGGAATAAGGAACGGATTCTACGATTCATTTAATCCGTTATAATGCCGAGTAGATCTTGAAATTTTTTCATACGTTGTACCTGTCTATCTGCCCGGATGGTGTAGTGGTTAGCACGTCTGCCCCACCTGCATAAGGTCATGGGGTTTAATTCCTGGTCCGAGGGAAGAGCAAGGGAAACTCTTTATGGGAAACATTTCTCTATGCACTCAGCAGATAATTGAGTATATCCGAAGCTGTGTGATTGTGGAGAATGGCATATATCGACCGTTTTAGTGTTATGTCCACTTTGGGACGAAATGCAAACATACCTTTACACATCCCCAAACGTTGAAAATTATGCCTGACCGTAACACAAAATGGATTACATATCCTGCAACCTAGCGGAGAAAGCACTCACGATAAAATACTATCAATCTTCAATAAGTATATATATATACATATATATATATATATATATATATATATATATATATATATATATATATATATATATATATGTGTGTGTGTGTGTGTGTGTGTGTGTAAGGGTATTCTTATTAACCAAATTCTCACACTTGATTTGAAGAAGCCTGTGTTCGGAGAAAATCTCACCGTTCATTATTCGAGTAGATAGATATACACACGGACACATATATATATATATATATATATATATATATATATATATATATATATATATATATATATATATATATATATACATATACATATATATATATATATAAAGTGACAAACTTCATGTATGGCAATGACTACATAATGAAGGGAGGTGACGTTTGATCAAAACTGCAGGGGTCTCATGTTGATATAACTGATTTGTTTTTTTAAATCCCCGAAACGGTTACAGCATTAGCAACTGATAATCCCAACAAGAGGCAATATGTACATTACTCCATGATAACAAAGTATAAGGGAAACAAAACAATGGCTTTTGAAGATTACATAAATTGCACTGACAGGTATTGAGAAGTTGGTGACAAGAGTGACACAAACTAATCTATTGAAAAAATTGGTATGGTTTGGTGTTTAAAGCAGTAAATTTTTCTAGAATACATATATATATATATATATAAACAAACAAAGGAAGAGTGGGTCACTGAGTAGTAAAAGTTACTGAGTTAATCAAGAAAAAATCACTCCTATAGAGTGATTTGTTCGACCCTCCTAAGATGTCCCATCTTTATGTCTTCATGCTAAAAGTGAGTCAAGTTTTCTAAACATCAACTAATGGGGTATTTTCTCTTGCATACTTTCTGGTTGTTTCCTATAATTGTATTATTTGAACTCCTCAAGTTTTTTAAGCTGCACGAAGACTTTATGGTCACACTGTATATAAAGTTGTTTCTTCAAAGAATGCTCAATGCCCTCACCCAGCATTAGGAAACCTAGGGTTCAAGGTGGTTTTCTCTTAAGCAAACCCCAAATTACAGCATCCCAGTTTTCAACATATTTTCCTTTGTCTACTTAATAAGATCGACAATAATACAACCCCAAATTCCCATCACACATAACTAAAAATTGACCCTAAATTCAGAAAAAGGAGAGTTTAGTAAATAACGTTAGGCTCCCATTCCACGGTGCTTCCCACTGAAGGTTAAAGTAGTTCTTCGAAGCCATTAAAATCAAATTCACAATGTGTATTGATTCATGTAAAGCCAACGTATCGACCGGGGAAAAAGAAGATAATGTGAAGTTAGATTCGGACAACACCGAAGATAATTAGGGTCACTGGGTTATAAATAAACCCAGCCATTTATAAAGGAGGGGGTTAAGGTTAGGGTTAGTAGAGGTGAGGCCATGAGGAACGCTCTAGGGACGTCAGGTCTTGACCAAAACGTTATTACGAACGGAAAACGAAAAAGTGAAGAAACTATTACATTGGTGATTGTGAACAGAGGCGTAAACAAATAAACAAGTGAAGAGATGAACAAAGAATATCAACAGAAACAATTCAAATATCCGTCAGTTTGGATAGATTATACATATATATATATTTTCATATATATATATATATATATATATATATATGGATATGGATATGGATATGGATATATATATATATATATATATGTGTGTGTGTGTGTGTGTGTGTGTAAATAAGTATGTGTTTGTGTGAGTTCTTGAAAATGAAAATTGAAAGATGAAGAGGAAAAATTAAGAGAAAACCAGGTGTCTCATTTCGAAAAATTTTATTATCATGCTGGCGTGTTTTGATGCATTTCGATGGTTGCTTGTAATTTTTTCCAGAGAAAATTACGTGAATTATTGTGAGACACAAGTATAATAAAATTAAAAAAGGTCTATGAGAGAAGGTGTCTGGGAGTGTTTGTATATGTGTCGGTGTTTATCAGAGCATTTCAGCTTGAGATTAACAGCCGCTGTCGTAGTGGTAGGGATGTAATTATATTATCGACAGAATATTTAATTTTATTACTGCTATTCAAGTTTTGAATCTAATGTTGTACGTTAAATCTCATTTGGGTGATCATCAGCTGATGTACCATGGACCTCTTTCTGGTATTTTGATAAACAGCATAAGCATTTTACCATGGCACTCCATAGAGGTGTTCATCAGACACAGCCTCCCAACCTATATCTTAGTTTTAGATTAATATTACCATCATAATTTTAGATACTTAGATTCGCTTTCGTTAAACTTTAATACAACAAAGTGTGCATAGCCGCATGGTTAAAGCCAACGATAATGAAATTAGTTCAAATTCCTGCTGGGACAGTTTGCAATAATTACTAACATCATCAGTAGCGGCGGCTTTCTAACGTCCTTACTTGATAATTTATATTTTCGACTGAAAAAGATTCAAATCAGATGCAGCCGCCAGAGTGATGGGTATTTACTTATCTATAGATGATAATGTCAGTGTCGAAAGGGAAGAAAAGCGTCGCCAGGTGAATAGATATTAGGATAGTACCTGTTATCATTAAAATTCTCTAATGCATTGCTTTGTATCTAGTTCGGCTGGGTCCACTCAATGGCACACACTCATTGTAAGAGAGTTCGTACTTAATTGCTAGTGCTATGTAAAATGTGAGGACTGTTACTACTAGCGAGTACTAAAACTACTTTCTGGTTCATCCTAATGAGTTCCAGATCACTCGTGACTACATGTGTTGTTAGGGTGGTAAATAATAATGGTGGGTTTTGTTACTTTGTTACAAATTTTGATGGTTATTTTGGAATTAACTATTGTGCCACTACGTTCATGATACATAAGTTGTTTTTTTTTAGCGTAAATTTCTTTTTATCTACGCAAGGTCAATATTCACTCTTTGTCCAGATTTGTTTGAGGTTGTTTAATCAAAGATAGAATAAACACAATTTCCAGCAATGTTGTTGCATGAGTTCAAAATGGGACGTATATCAGCGGAAACTGCTTGCAATATCAACCCAACGAATAGGTATTGCACAAGATGAACAAACGTTTGAAAAATCGCCAGTATGAAGTCTACTTTGTGCTTCTTCTTCGAAAAGATCTGATCTATTTTCTGATCGCATTATGATTGGAAATGGATTCTCTACATCAATCGACGGCGTTCCACACTGTTGCTGGACAGGTAAAGCACCAAAAAACATAAAAAGAAAATTGTGGTCACTTTTTGGTGGTCTACAAGTGGAAATCATCCACAAAAAACTCTTGAATACTAGCAAAACCAACACAGTAAATGGTGATTGCCAGAGATCAAAAAAAGGTACCAAAAACTGCATCGACCAATATTGCTTCAAAATGGCCAATTCTGATGGCAACACTTGACCCTACCGAGTTCAAACGAACGATGATTCGAAAATCTACCTCACCCCGTTCACTCACTGAACCCCTCTTTCTCTTTTCCCGCCTTTCGACCACTTGCTGTGAGGGAAGATCTCCAACAACCAAGCAGCAGCTTGAAATGCCTTTGGAGAATTAGTCAGTTCTAGGACCACAGAATTCTATTCTTTCGGAATAAATGGACTTGATTCGAGTCACCAACAAGTGTGCAGTTATTGTATGTTCTTATTTCGGTTAATAACATTTATTCAAAACTGAGATATACTGCTTTAAAGTTGATGGTGAGAAAATGCAATTATCTCGATATGCAAACCTAATATTCCAGTTTCTGTTCCCTACATCCTGTTGATCTTGATATCCAAGCCTTTGTATTAGAACAACTTCTTCCCAACTTTTACGAGGTTTTTCTTCAGGTGGTTATTATCATTACTGAACAACCGTAACCACCAAAAGTTGAAAGTGGTTGTATACTTTGTTTTTTGTCTCTGAGCTTGTTTGTGAGCTCCAGTGCTCCTGGTCATACAATTTTGTCTACAAACTTGAAAACTGGCATCAGTGCTCCATTACATAATTTTCAAAAATGTTTGTTTTGATTTTCTGCAAATGAGCCCTTTTGACCATCTGGGAGCCTTATTTTGACGGGTTTGATTATAACATATACATTCTCCAAAATATAGATGTTTCCAGATTTTTTCCAGTTGGAAACACCAGTGATGTCATAAATAAAATTCATTCTGGCAATATCTATTTGATGGATTTTTTTTACATGACTTCAAATTTTAACGCTACACTTATTCAATCATTGACTTCGATGGTGACGTTTGAAATATTATTATTATCATTATTATTATTATCATTATTATTATTATTATTATTATTATTATTATTATTATTATTATTATTATTATTATTATTATTATTCGGAATCTCACACCAGTTGCCTGGTGGTAACCGCTGGAGTTTGAGTGACAGCAAGTCTCCTCAAGTCTCCAGCCCTCCTCTTCTAGTAATCATAGGTCGCAGTAATTCTGCGATTTACAGTTTCACACCGGTTGCCCAGTGGTTATCGCTGAAGGCTGAGTGACGATAAGTCTCCTCAGGTCTTCAGCTAACGTCTCCTCTCTCTTTTGCATATCATGACAGAGCTACAATTCGTTGCAGTACTTGTATCTCTAGTACCTTCCTCAGTATCCGATCAGTTCCCAGTAGTGCTGTGGTCTGTACGGTCTCTATCCTTCCCCTAATCCCGATCTCCTCCAGTCTCTCCCTCATCGTTTTGGGGACAGTTCCTAGTGCGCCCACTATGACCGGTACTACCCTGGTTTTCATATTCCACATCTTCCTTAACTTCCTTGCTAGGTCCTGGTATTTTTCCATTTTTTCACCCTCCTTTTTTACTCTATGGTCTGCAGGTACAGCAACGTCTACTATTTGGCAGGCCTTCCTTTTTTGTCTACTATTACTAAGTCTGGTCTTCTTGCGTGGATGAGGTGGTCAGTTTGAATATAATTCAACTGGTGTGAAATTGCAAATAATAATCCTAAAGATGACACGGATACGTTAAGAGAAAGATGGTGGCATGGGGCTCATCAGCATAGAAGACTGTGTCCAGAGAGCCGAAACAGATCTAGAAAAGTACGTGCAAGCCAACAGCGAAGACATTATAAAGAGTGCACGAAACAGCGCAACAAAAAACGAAGTAGAAAACAATGGAAAGCACAGCAAACTAAGAATAAAAAATGTGAAAAGAAAAAATTGTACGGAGAGTTCAAAAGGCAGATACAAGATGTGGCAGACGACAGATCATAGACATGGTTACGGAAAGAAAACCTGAAGAGAGAAACGGAATTGCTCATCGTGGTAGCTCAAAACAAAAGCATCAGGACAAATTATGTAAAAACAAAAATCGACAAAAAGAAGACAAACAGCAAGTGCAGTCTGTGCAGTTAAAGAGATGAGACCGTAAATCACATAACTAGTGAATGTAGTCAACTCGCCAAGAAGGATAGAGTAGCAACGATGATACACTGGGAACTAATTAAACGAATGGGATTCAACCATACAGAAAAGTGGTATCAGCAAAAACCAGAGGCAGCCCTTGAGAATGGTAACCACAAATTACTTTGACATCCAAACCGACCACCTTATCCAGGCAAGAAGATCAGATTTGGTAATCGTAGACAAGGAAAGGAAAACCTGCCAAATAATAGACGTGGCTGTACCAGCAGACCATAGAGTAAAGAGGAAGGAAAGTGAAAAACTGGAAAATACCAAAATCTAGTGAGAGAACTGAAGAATATGTGGGATATGAAAATCAGGGTAGTGCCAGTCATAGTAGGTGCACTGGGAACTACCCCAAAGACACTGTGGGCAGGACTGGAAGAGATCAGGATAAAAGGAAGGATTGAGACTATACAGACCACAGCACCGCTTGGAACTGCACGGATACTAAGGAAAGTGCTAGAAATATAAAGACTGCAACACTAATTTTTAACAGTGACCAAACAAAGGAAGAGAAATGAAAGCGGTAATGTGAACCACTGCACTGGTATGATAGGCGAAGGAGAAAAGAGATGTTGGCTGAAGATCAGAGGAAACTTATTGTCACTCAACCTTTAGCAATGACCACCGGTCATTCGGTGTGAAACTGTAAACCACAGTATTGGTATGGTCTATGAGAACGAGGAGAGGAGGGCTGGAGACTTGTGGAGACTTGCTGTCACTCAACCTCCAGCGATAAACACGAAGCAACTGGTGTGAAGTTGCTTATAATAATAATGATAATAATAATAATAATAATAATAATAATAATAATAATAATAATAATAATAATAATAATAATAATAATAATAATACAGGCAACTGGTGTGAGATTCCAAAATAATGATAATAATAATAATAATAATAATAATAATAATAATGTAGTTTCAAACTAAAAACTATGACCTCTTGCCAGACTATATCAGTATATTAATCCATTCCTTCCAAATTCTTAGTAAATATTTCAATTTAATACAAGAAAATTCATAACATCACGCAGTATGGAATATTATTGATCGAGACGTCGTTTTAATTATTCAAGACATTTATAGCTGGAGGCTTTTTCACACCAAGAGAGATGTGGACTTTTATAAGATGGAATATTCTTCTCCACATGCTCCATTTATCTCTCCTTCCCTCCTTCCGTCTCTGCCACCCCTGCCCTCGTTCTCCTCCCTCTCTCTCTCTCTCTCTCTCTCTCTCTCTCTCTCTCTATATATATATATATATATATATATATATATATATATGTATATATATATACATAATCTGTATATAGAGAGACAGACGGATAAATAAATGCTTACAAGTTCGTTGCTACTTATTAGTTTCACGCTATGATACGATTGTCAGTCAACTGATTGCTTCTGTTTTCCTCCTGTTAAAATAAAAAGTTTTCTTTTCGGGAATCCAGGAGAAAACTATACTCATAGTCTCTTGAAGAGATACTACAGTATTGAAATACTGTATTGAGAACTTTACATATTTTTAACGATATATACATGTAATTCTTCCTATATACACACACGCACACACACACACACATACATACACATACATATATATATATACACACACATATATATATACATATATGTATAGATACATGTATATATATATATATATATATATATATATATATATATATATATATATATATATATATATATATATATGTATGTATGTATGTTCTCAATAAGTAAAAGTACGAACAGAAAACAAGCAAAAACAGATTTTATTCGTTAAAGATGTTTTATCATAATGCTTAATATTTTAACACCATGAATCGAGCTATTAGTATAAATGAAGATTTGAATAACGTTATCTTCACTTATCCAATCAGGTTTGAATGTTTCTGAAGATCCAACAATTCTCAGCGTTACTACATTGTATAATGACAGTCTATCAGTCTTACCTCTACTTTTCAGGAATAACCAAAAATGTATGTACAATCATTCTACATTATTTTTTCTATTCACACAGGAAGCTTATTCTTGCGGGGTTATGTAAATTTTAATTCTATGTATTGTCTCTTTATACTCAAGAAAGCATTTTACGCCAGGGTTTGAAATATTCAGTCCAAAGTGGCCCAGGAGAATCTTCAGTTCAATCTTTCTCACCTTATATTGTATAAGGTAAACCATTATGTTTTGAAGAACCCCTAATTCCCTTGGTAAGAGGCTATTCTAAGACCAGTTTTGGTTTAATTTTAAATAAGGATAAAAGTTTGTCACAACTTCTGAGGTTTTATATGATTTTTCAACAACTCAAGCATCGACTATTTATCACTAGTTTTATTGACATTTCCTCTTTTTGTTTATTTATCATATTATTCTTGTCGATGATAAAAATTATTCAGAATGAAATTCTCTGAGTAATGAAAGTGGTTATACTGCAGATAAAACATTTGTGGATATTTTTGCAGGGCGTCGAGTCTGGACGGTACCCTTCCTGACTCAAAGTTGAATTGATTAGACAAAGTTTTTCTCTCAACATGTTTTTTTTCATTTAGTAACGTAAACAATTTTATTACTATTCAATCATTACTGTCCCCGTCTATATTTACATCACTGATTGCAGTATTATCGTAAAAATGGTGTAGGTTCGGATTGAGTCCTAGTTATTTGTTACTTGGTTAAATTCAGCTGTTTTGATCACCCCCCCCCCTTTGCTATATATGTCTGAGTTAAGAATAGTTTTGTTGAAATGTGTTGGTTTAGAAGCTTAATGAAATCGAAGACTTTCATTTCACCGTTTAGTTATCGAAAATCTTTTTAACTGTTGGAAAGAAGTAGTATCTGACTCTCCATCTCTTTGAAACCACTGATTACTTCTCATTGATTTCTTGCCCAGGATCGAAAATACTGTGTTGGGATTTTACTTTATTGCACAAGTTATCACACTTCCTCTTTCATTGACAATTGTTCTAAAACAACCGGCGAATACTGTCAGAGATTTATATTCACATTATGGCAGTTATTTTAAAAACTCATGAATTCACTGTACTTCATTCAAGTCTATGGGAGACAGCTTTCAAATACGTCGTCAGGTATGGTTGATCCAATCTCAAAGTTTAAGTAAGTTCAGTGGGAATGGATGAAGACAAACCTAATTTATTTAACTATCCTTGTCATTACACTATAGTCAATGTTACCGAGTAAAATCTTTACAATTATCAAGATGGTCAGTTTAGTATACCAAGATATTTCATATAACACTGATTCGGAGTATTATTCTAGAAGAATTAGAGTGGGTGACAAATTTGTAAACAATTTAATTCGTGTTTTGGTTGTTATACCGGTATAAGTTGTTCCTTATTGTCTTGTGGTGACTTTGTTCAAAGATTTGTTTCCTGAATCAAAATCTGAAATAAGACACTTCTAGTGGATTAAACATTTAAATTCACTGTCAAAGCAAACCCCACCAATACATAAACAATTGTAATAACGTTATGATACACCTCGTTTATCAGCTGAACTAATTTTGATTTATTGCATAATGATTTAAGCCATTATCCGTCTGTAAGTATTCATCATTTATCAGAACAATTCATTTTTTTATTACTACTTTCCAGTTCTATACTATGGTAGCTATTAGATGATTGATCCCAACTAATTTCGAATAAACCGCAAATATCAATGCTATTAATATTAATCTTGTTAAATTTTTAAAGAAGAATTTTTAATGAGATGCTCATCGGGGAAAGAATTTTCCAAATATCATAAATGTTTAAGATGTGTAGATAGTCTTATGCTTTTATACTTTCATTTATATCTGCATTTGCGGATTTTCTTCTATCTCTTATGATAGTATCACTTTCCCTTACGTACTAAAACTAATTAGTTCCTTGTGATTCAGCTGATGTTACAATTGTATTAATCATTTTATTTGAATCATTCTGGGCATTGGTAATTCTGAACAATTCTTCTGAATTAAAACTCATTAATCCTCAGCAGAAAATTTGGAGAGAGGATTATTGATGTGACATTACGTCCATCCCTGTATTCTCAAGACTCATTGGTAATTATATATATATATATATATATATATATATATATATATATAT
>OY735225.1:6763843-6776343 GCA_963457665.1 Thysanoteuthis rhombus
TAGTTAAGTTTTCAGGTAGCAATTACAAGGCTTTTTCCGATCGATAGACATTTGTTTTTTTTTCTATTTTCTCCCCATAGCTTTACTTACCCAATCTCCTTCATCGACAAGTTCCCAATGAATATCATTGACATCCTGTGGAAGGGTGCCCTACAGGCTATGGAAAAAGTGATAAAATTTATGGGTCGATCCATGAATTTCTTATGGCTGAGATATATTTTTCATAAAACAAGTCATTGGTCCAGAATTTCAAAAATCAAAACTCGCAGTTATATCTCTGTTGTAACTTTATGATAACTGTTCTTAATTCCGTATTCATTTAATGTGTGACGTTAGCGGAGGTTTGTGATCAAAGAATGTTTTCTAATTCCTCAAGTTACAAGTGTTTCAAACGTCTATAGATGCTATGGATTCATTTTTCGATGTAACCATACTTGTTAAAATGGTTCTGTATAATGACACATGCGTTCTAATAGCAAGTTTATTCCTTGCTAGACTATTGTCAGGGATTAGTTTGCAGCAACAGAACATGATCATTCAAGAGTATTTTTTTTCAAAAACTAAAATTGGTTGGTAACTCTTAATATATTTCTGTTAAAAATAACGGATAAATCTGACGTAAGAAAAATTCAAAAGAAAAGTATTGTATGTATAAGATGCACCTAACGACAAATTCGTTATAACAGGACTCTTGAATCCCGAATTCTGTCAACAGGTTCATGTACAGACTATATATAGATAGGAGATGAGTCATGACAACGAACATCACCGTTGCAACAATCAGGTGAGTCATAAGACGGGAACATTCACCGATGAACAATGAGTTACGTACAGAAAAATATTCTGAGATCTTCTGTCTCTTTTTGCCGAAAAAGTGAAGGTGAAAGTTGAAAAGACCAAAAAAGAAGATCTCTCCTCATGTTTATTCAATAACACAGCGCAAGAGCCAAAGGCAAAACTCTCGGTCAGACAACAAAGTTTAACGGGGAATAATGATATGCACATAATTGCAGAGAGTTACTTTACATTTACTGGTGTTCCCCTAACATTATTTCACGTATTATTCACATGAAATGTCTTCTGTATCAAAAAGAGGTAATTAATTGATTTAATGTCATCCTAAGTAGCACAGCGATAATAAGTATATATATATATATATATACTTTTTCCGGCAAACGTGCTACTTATTTGAATTCATGAAAAGATTGACTAAATAATTGCATCACGCGAATGAAAAAACAATTCTAAGCAAAAGATATTGTAATGTTCCTAATTCAGTTTAAAAAGGCTTTGACCTACAACACCGGAATATTACTTTTAAAATTCAAATAACGTAGAATTTTCCCCGAAAAGAAAATGTGCACACACACACACACACACACACATATATATATATGCATATGTATATATACATATAACGAAGAATATGATGCTAAGAATTTAAGAATTAATAATGCTATTGCCTTTATCGCAAATCAGATGTCGACAAAGATATAATTCGTTATTACTGAGAGGTTTTTCAGCATTGTTTAGAACAGGTTTAGGCCATCAAGAAAATCAATTATTTGAATCCATTCTTCCAAACCTAATTCCATTGAAACAATGAAGAGCAGCTCGCACTGCTGTAGTGTTTATTACGAATGCTTTGCTGACGTCATCGGCAACTCAAGAAGCATTGAACAAAGTTGACATAAAATATGGCGGTGCATTTTATGCTTTTCTTTTATCCATTTGCATGAGTTTGTCTTGCGTTTCTGAGTTCCAGCGTCCCTGGCCTCACCGTTTTGTATAGGAAATTGGTATCAGTACGCCACTAGGCCTTTTTTTTTTCTGGTGTTTGCAGAAAAATTCTTTGGGGGCTGTATTTCGACGAGCACATCTAGATTCTTGGGAATCCTGGTGTTTCGAGATGTCTCTAACTTTATTCTAAATCGTTTCCCGTTGAGAACGACAGTAATACTATAAATATACCTAATTCAAACCAGATTCATTTTTATATGGAGATTTTTTTTTTACATGTTCCCGGTTTTTCAATTATTGTGATGGTGGGTAAAATTCTCATTTGTAACCTTAGTGGGAAATAAGTTTAACTCCTAGACATCGTTCTCGATAATGGCCAAAAAGAAACATACAATAACCACAAATTATACATCCACTTATATTAAATCTGAAAAAAATAGCCACTGAATTGTTAAATCTTTCACTTATAGCATTATTCTTTATTATGTCAAAAAAAAAAATATGCTACCAAACGATATTACGCAGACAGTCTTTGTAAAGATTTTCTTTTTACTTTATATCGAGAAACTTCAACATCTTCATACCTTGTCGTGAAAGCATTAGCATTAAATCGATTTTACGAGATTGAATGGTTTGAAACTCATTCAAACAATCCTGAAAGTCGGATCATAGATTTCACAGTTCAATCTGTAGTGCCTTTAAATGCCCATCTCTTTATAAGCCCGTCCCTTTCAAAACTCTCACCTTCAAAAGGAAGAATTTTCATTTAACGCTAATCTCAAAGCAAAATAGAATTCCATTCATGCAAATGAAGCGTTGTTCTATTCTGACGATGCAAAATAAAATTCAACGTTCTTGAGATGTGATGATATAATGTCACTTAAGCAACATCAGATTCTTGAAAGGTTTGATGGGAATTCTTGGTGGAGATGGTGTGAGGCGATTGATATGTCGATTGGAAAATCAGTCAATAAGTGACAGCGATCGCTGTTGTAGATGCTTTTGCATCTCAAAATGATGATAACGCTCACTACAAAACTTCTGATATGATATCACAAAATATCTTCTATTTTAGCAGCTGAACTTCTTAAAAGATATTTTAGGCTTGGTTACTCCAATTAGATTTATTTATCGTTGTTCATATTCTACGTTTTCATTGAAAACTGGGAGGAAATCTTTTGAAAAGCATTATTCGTATCACCAGAAATAAAGATAAAAGTAGATGCTGGACTTCGTTTTAATTCAAATGTCTTACGTTAGAAACTTTAAAAAAAATACATAATTGCATTCAAAATGGAAATAAAAGTTGATCTTTAAAAACATATGATTAGAATTTTAGAACCAGAAAACAATGTATGATAGTATTGGTCATTAATTTTAGCTCCAGACGCCCCAAAACAGAAATTTAATCTTGAAAATTTTGTGAGCAGTATATGAGGCCAGGTAAAGAAATCCAATCACTTTGATTGTGAATTTACGGACACCCAAATTAGAGGATAGCTCCAAATCAAACAGAATACTACAGTTCTTGGAAACGTTACGTTCAGTAGTGCTTTGTTGGGTAAAGTCGATAGAATAATTTGTATTGATATCCGCGTGAGCAAGCAACCCTCGGTCAAAGGTCTCTTTCGAGGACAGAGTCTGGTCAAGTAGAATTCTGGCTGGGACCATTCACGCTATAGGATCAATAGGGTTTAGGTCAATTCGTTGGAAGGTCACCGACCTAAGCAGATGGAAGCAGACATAGAAAAAGGTTCTATTAGTAAATGAAATAATCTTAGTGAAGCGGGTCAAAGCCAAAAATAAGTCTGACAAGACTGACTGACGCCGAAAGAGGTTGATAAAATAGAGAGGAGCGGAGTCGATGGTGTTTGGAATAGAGAAATCTTTGGTTAGAAGGAAAAGTTAGTTTACGAGTGAATTCATGACAAGATGGGAAGAGAAATGTCAGCGTCGACGCAAAGAAAGAATCAAGAGTAGGATATGAAACACTTTTTTTGCAGATTTCAAAGGTGTCAGCAGCTGTTACCTTTTCCGCGTTAAATTCACAACATCTCTTCGTAAGATTTTGCGGGACTGTTTTTCTCTTGGGTTCTCAAAACTGTATTTTTCTTGACAAATTTCGAATTTTTATCTGTTTACAATTTACTTATATAGCCTGAACACTAAACCTAGCACTAACCCTGAACCCTAAACATACTAACCATAAAACTGTTAAACAGAGGAGAAATTCAATCACAATGTAGCAAAATCTTAAGCAAAAACTGTTTTGAATCCAATGAAGAAAAGATAATAATCGACGATGTGTCTGGCAGAAGATCACAGTGGTGGGGTATTTTTTAAGATCGAATTCGTGACACTAACCATGGTCAGCGAGACTGACCTGATAAACGATGTGTAAGGACTTTTTTAAAACTTTGGTGCAATGGTCATTGTCTTTGGTAATGACTTAAATATCCGTACACACACCTAAATGAATCATTGTAACTCGTGCGTGTACCAGCCTTAATATCTATATTTCTAAAGTTATCGGAAATTCGTCGAAAAATCTTCTAAAACAGAATCTCATTCAAAAATTCAGGTATTGTTGATTCAGAATGACCATAGAGTTCCAAAAAGCCCTTCTTTGAAAAAGAAAACGTTTGAGATGTTGTTTATTGGTGTATTTATGCGCCAAGAGTTATGATTTTAGCCCCAGAAAGTGTGAACAGGGGTGTATGGAGACACACAGACGAGCAAAGACAGAAAAATGTGTCGCCCTCTTGGTTGGTTGGTTGGTCGGGCAGGCCATTAATGTGGTTATTTTCTGTCAGCTACAATTTTGCATATGACATCTGGGGATCTATGTTGTGAGTTGCGAAGTCCATCTGTTGTTTGACATTCTTAAAACATTTCCATCCCATTGTCATTTGAGTTTTTAAATGGTTTTTATGATATCTTGCTTCCTGTCTTTTTCTTTTCTAATATACTGTGCTGTCTTATAATCTCCCCATGTGATGTTGAGCATTATTATCTCGAGTGAACGTTGCATGGTTCTCAGTTTGAGGGTCAATCTTTTGATTGGGTTCGGATTGTGAGCTCCATAATTGACAATCGGGCGCATGCACTGGTTGTAAACCCTTCCTTTAAAGAATAGTGGGATTTTCTTGTTTTCAAAAGTCGAGATTGCTCCATCGAAAGCTTTTCAAATTGGATGAATGGAATAAATGGAAGTATATTATCATGTTAATGCATATTTGGTAAAAAAAATCAAAACAATTTTACGTCCCTTATTATCTAGAAAAGAAAGTGTTAATATTTAATGTGATCTGCTTTCTCTGATAAATATATTTTCTATGGCAAATGTTTGGAGTGGGCTAAATATAGGCTTTTAGGTATAAGACGGGGTAATGTTTTATATATTATCCATTACGTGTTGAATATAGAAACTTACATAGCTTGGCAATCGAAGGCAAATTATTTATACATGCTTGAAATATACTGCATGACAAGAGTATCATATCTGTTTTTAGCTTGCATGTTCATTTATACAGTGGAGACAAACTCGTTTGTTATTTATTATTTGTTTTCAATTGAATACATTTACACTTTTCTTTCTCCTTCACGAGTTCACTTTTATAATTCACGAAAGCCGATGGCAAAAGCAAAGAGAACGAAGCAATGATAAACAAAACGCCTACAAACTCAAAGACTGCAAATATCTGTACATTATTTTTTGTAAATGGGTAGATGAGACATGATGTAATTCTTTCTGGGCTGGAGTCAAACCAACAATATCGATTACAGTTTTTTTTTCTGACACTGCTACAAAATAAATAATCTCTTAGTGATGATCGAACCCACTACACAAGCAAATTGTCAATCATTACACTGAGACAGGTGTTGTATGTAAATAGTTTTTGTTTATTCATTTCATCAGATGAAGTATTGTAAATCATTATTGATTATTTTATGCTATTATTTAACTTGACAATTTATTGTAACTAAACTTTGGCCAATGTCAGTTTGGTAGTGATTTAATAGATTAATTGCGAGAATCGTAGTTTATTCTTTATTCTGATCCACGCAGTTAATTCATTTAATCACTATCGAAGGCGAAAACCAAATTGATTCTGGTTACGATAAGAAACAACAAAAATTGGGATGACAGCAAATGATAGTAAATAGAATTATCAATAGTTAGTTTTTACTTTTGATTGAGTCAGACACAAGGTCCAGGTAGTTGAGCATCCGGTGAGTATCTATGTCACAATGTTCTGCTGGGTGAACTTGGTACATATTGCTTTACAATTTCTTGAAAATGCAGTCAACAAAAAAAAAAATTTCTTGTAGAGGAAGATGCACAGAATGATGATCGTCTGGCCATGGCAGTCTTATGACATCAATATCGGATGCTGGGATATCTTATGGCCGGAGTTCGCTTCAATTGGGCAGGTCAATTTATCTTTGGAAACATTTGTCAGTCATACGCGTCGGAAATTTTGCTTTGAAAAGAAAATTTTACATTACATTTACATTACAGAAAGAGAGTGAAGGAGAAAGGAACGAAGAGGGAGAAAGAGATAAAAATAGAGATGGAAGGTAGGAGAAAAAGAAGGGGGGGAGAGAAAAAAAGAAAAAGTCAAGTGAAAAGGCTGAGGAAGGAAGAGAAAGAAAAAGAGGGAGAAAGGTGGAAGAATCGGATGAGGAATGAAGCGAGAAAAGAGAGGTAGAGAAGAGGAAGTCAGAAGAAAGGGAAGAGGAATTATGGGAAACATATGAATGGAGAGAGGACAGGACAGAGGGGCTGAAGTTGAGTGAGTCTAGAGGGAAGAAGAAAGGCATGAATGGGATTAAGAGATTAAAACAGAAGCAGAAAACATCACGATGGACGAGAAAAATACATGGAAGGAAGGAGAGACTGAAAAACAATATGGATTAATTACGTTTTGCCCAGTCGTAGTTAATACATAATTGCTGCTCTCAGTTCCTTTGACCTTCTGTAGGTACTTTAACGTTTATTCTGTTACGATGAATTTGAAAACCAGGTACTTTCTAACTTCAGTTTCATTTGGTGAAGTCATTTTTTATAATGAAGTTCTAACCAACAAAAAGATGTTGATAGTGGTTGATCTTCGAAAAACAATTTGTGATTCTTTCGACATGTATGTATAAGCATGTCACTGGTAGTCAGGGCACACATGTGCGTGTGGTCGAGGAGAGACAAACATAAAATGTTTCCAATAATTGGTCGACACGCTTCAGCATCTAACCAAAGAAGTGGTGACACTTACTCTTGCTTAGTCGACAAAGTCCTAACTCTAGGCAGTTCGTAAATCATTTTTTTTTTTTTTTCAATGTACTTTTTGGACTTGAAAGTGGCCATTGGCACATATGATTAATTAGATCTGAAAAACAAATTTTGGGTGGGCCCTGGTCACGCGACATAATTTGACCGATTGCCCAGGGGTTATGAAATATTTGGAATTTTGTCAGTAGGGAAAAAGGTGTTCTTCGTGAAGGGTTTTGTGTAAGCAGGCACACCCGTTAGGCTGCCTGCACTGAAGTCCAACAAGACAAACTGGCTTGGGGAGTCGATTAGTCGTGACTAAGTGGTAAGAGAGACAGAGAGAGACTGGGGTTGTTTCGACCCAGCCAGGCAGTCTCTTGCACACTCTTTCTCTATCTGAAGTTTAGTCTCTCTCTTGGATGTTAGCTCCGAGCACCGTATCGTGTTTTGATACAACGGGACATTTTTATCAGAGAAGACGCAGGAAAATAAAGAGCATGATTTTTATTCTATTTTTAGTGAATTATCCTGCACTGTGTGCAGTTACAGTTTACACTTTCACATTTTGTTCATTGCCTACCAGGGTGTAATTTCGTTTGTGAAACTACTTCTCTTTGCAGCAAATACCTCCTGTTCCAATGGATCGCAGAGACACAATCCAACCCATTAACTGAACCTGACAAACACCTATATTTCTGCAAATATTTAATCAAATATTACTGAAAAAGCATTTTTGTCCAAGCCAAATAGAACACGTCAGAGTTTTTCTCGATTTGATGGCAAGACTCAGTTTTTTCCGGTTCTCCTTCCATCCCCCCTTCCCCCCTCTCTATCTTCGAAAAAAGATTCTATAAATTGTCTTAAGAAGATTACTAACACTTAGACAATTCGGAAAAATCCCTTGGGGCATCAGTTGTCCATTCGATTGAAGATTTCTTTTGGTAAGAACAGAAAAACATTTTCGTCTTGGCTTTAAGGAAAGAAAACGCTCAGAAGAATTCGAAGATAGATTTAATCCAATTATTTCTTTTTTTAACAAATAAACAATAGGAACAAATTAGTTGTGTTTTCATTGGAAAATTTAATTGCTGTATTCTGGAAGGCTTCTTTAGATAGCACTGACTGCCGGCAATATATACCTGATTGGCTAGGCTTTGTGTTGCAAGACGGTCGAGTTGTTAACATTTGTGGTCGACATTTGTTTTGATAAGCAAGCTTGAAAGTCAGACAATAGATGCGCCAGTTCTGTCATTTTCATATGTAAAAGTAAGGGTATGAAACAAATGGAGGTGGGAGTGTTTTGGTATGCCTGCCACCCAGTCAGTCAGTGACTGTCGTTGCAACAAGATTCGCTTATACATCTATTAAGAGAGAAGTTGAATCTACAGAGGAAGCCGTTTATTTCCAAGTTGTCGTTCTAACTCACCTCCACTTGAAGTGAATCGAAAAATCATTAAAAAGTCCAGTAATCTCGTGACGAATACCTTCTACTTCAGATAAATGTTTTCCTAAAATAGAAAATCTCTGAGGCTTCCGTCGGCCAAGGTCAACCATGAGTAAACACCTTTTTAGCTGCTGTGCCAGGGTGCTTTTTATGGAAGAAGTGTTGTGTCCAAATTCAACTCCGTACTCTCGACCATGCTGAAGGCTTCAAAACAAAAGGAAAAGTCAATAGGTTTTCTGAATCAGTATGACCTTGAACTGGATTCGGCACCATAACCATAAGTTCACGTAGAAACTGGCCAGTCTCATTGTTGCCTAACTTCAGTGACGAGAACTGGTGCATGGAGAGGGATTTTGCCCTGTGAAATATATAAATCCAAGAAGATCTAGATGCTGGTCTTATATTCAGGTTTGCAATGCTAACTTTTAAGAGCTGGATTGTTCAGTTTTGTTCGTTTATTTTTGTCTTTTTAACGGAGATAATGTACCGGTCCTCTAGTGGTGCCTGGCAACCTTGCATACCAGTTTATATTAATTCTATTAGCTTTTGGCCAGACGAATGGAATTACAAGGACATACCCAACTATGTAAGATAACAAACAGCATATTTCTCTATGCCTGTGTATGTGATTGTGCCTGCATACGTGTGTGCAATCGTTTCTTTGTCTCTGTGTGTGCTCACGTATTTTCTAATCTGTAGGAACAGAAAGTAGACGTGTCAAAGTCTAATCTTTTGTCTTTTTTTTCCGGATATATCTATAACCACCGAGAGTACCATATATATATATATATATATATATATATATATATATATATATATATATATATATATATATATATATATATATATATATATATAGATAGATAGATATAGATAGATAGATATAGATATAGATATATAGATATAGATATATTGATATTGTACGTTCTGTTTCACTTCGAAAAGATATCTAAATGAATCATGTTTTTAAAAATCTTTTTTCGATTGAAACAGAATATACAATCTGCATTGGAGAACTGAAAAAAGATCAACTCATTTTATAACCGCTCAACCAATGGTCTCGAACACTTTTTGTAACTGCCTGATACATATACACACGTGTCATATATTTGTTATCGTTCTCACTCGTATAAATGTGTGTGTGTGTGTGTGTGTGTGTGTGTGTGTGTGTGTTCTCAAGGTGAATATTTTAACTGCATGGAATACGGTTTGGATGAGGCGGATCCATTTCATCTTTTGCATGTTCTTTGTATCACCACTGAATTTGCAGGTTTATACCTCTCAGGTTTGTCATATTTCACTGATGGTAACGACAAAAATCACATTGACGATAATGATAATGGAAATAGCAGTCGCCATAACAATGTTGAGAATTATCATAAGCATAGTTCCCTCTAAGCAGCACAACCAGCAGACGCATATTGAAATTTGCACACGAAGAAAATTAATGAGCTCGACAAAGAACATTCACTGAAGATATTGTAATAATTAGTAATTATATTTAAAATTATAATTAGAAGTTGAAAAATTTGCAAACTATGTGTATTGTGTTATGTGTTGATATTCCCACAATAAACATCTGGAGAGTTTATCCACTGAATTTTCAGTTAAATGAATTTTTACTTGGACCATTTTCCACATCTTTAATAACAAAATGCATTCTAAGGGAAATTATGAATCACCACGTTTTGTATATGCTGCTTTTTATATTGTAGATTGAGCAGTTGTAAAATCAAGTTCCCTTGATATGGAGAATATTGCCAGTATGGTTTGGAACTTGAATTTATGATGACAAATAAAATGGGAACAAGCTAAGAGATAAATTTATCATAAAGTTGGATTGTAAATTGAACCCAACGCCCAATACAAAACCTATTTAGGGAAGGGAGGGCTTAGAAGAAAAAAAGTTATCTACTATGAAAAATTTGGGCTAGATAGAGGGATAAATAGATGCATATATATATATATATATATATATATATATATATATATATATATATACATATATATATATATATATATATATATATATATATATATATATATATATATATATATATATATATATATATATATATATATATATATAGCCAAAACCAAGCAACTATGATTAAATCAGTGCGTTGTGGAAAGCTGTGATTAATAATTATTGACTTGATGGGTTTTATTGCTATGAATTCATTTCAACATTGAATCACATAAAAGAAATTCTCATAAGAATTCTTATTGATGTTTCATGTAATGGAACAACAGACTAAGGTTATGTATTTCGAAGTATCCAATGAATTCAAGTAAATATATCACATCACAAAATGCAATGCTACTTGAATTATGCTACACAGTATAGTTGAACAGCCGCAACCATCATAGATTACTAACAGTTCTTGCCTTCTATGCATGTGTGTTTCTGTGTGTGTGTGTGTGTGTGTGCGTGTTTGGTTTTTCTAGGCTTCCTAGCCATACCTTTCTGTCTACATAACAGGCATCAGTACTCCACAAGACTTTTTTTTTAAATATTTGTTCAAATTTTTGGAAAAGGTTTTTTGACATTTTGAGGGCTTTATTCTGATGGTTTATTGATAACATGCAGATTCTCCTGAATGTCATTTTTTTTTAGATATTTGATTGGAAGATGCCAGTAATGTCATGAATAAAATGCATTTAGGCCATGTTTATTCTTTGATGAAATATTCTACATGACTTCAAATTTTGACGCTACGGTTGTTTAAGTATTGATAGGGAGGACGACTTACACTTATAATCACAATTACAGGTTGAAGGTTTTGCAAACGTACATCAATTGCACTGTGTATAGATAATAAGTAACTGGATAGTTAATCAACTGAATTTGTAAATTAATGAATTCTGACTTGACCATTGCCAGGAACTTTTATTAATCATTTGTGAATTGATGGGTTTTATTGCTATAGATTTAGTCCGTCATTACATCATAGAAGAAATTTTCATGGATACTTCATTTAATGAGACAACAGACTGAACCATAAAGTTCAAAATATAGAATGAACTCAGTCAGATATACCTCTTCATTAAATACAATCACATCTGTATTATGTTGAAAGATCTTAATACAGTTTTATTAGCCATGAGAGAAAGACTTTACAAACATGATCTAGAAACGATTTCAAGTTTAGATTCGCACAAGTATTCAGTGTGCACACACCTTTGTCACTGGAAATGATCGCGAAACATGAAATTTGCCCAGACTGATTACTGAAAACTGGAGAGAACATTAAATATAAGTATGGAAACAGTAGATATTGCAGTAAAACTAAAACTAACAGTAAGATATAGATACATTTTTAAACGTCTTGTTGATATTTACTTACATGCAAATGGATTTCTGAAGATATTTCGTTTATCAATAAGTTTTCGAAAATTGTTAGTAAAACCCTATCGAACTTTGCGCTTGAAGATCTGGATTAAGAAACAATGAAACACTTTGATAATTTCATTATTCTTGTCATCTCTACGTCGAAATATCCTAATAGTGATTTTAGTAAAAGGAAAACAAAACTTGGCTTAGTTATTCACTTAGTAACTAACTTCAAGTCTGTCTGTCCATTTGTCTGTCTTTCTCAGCCACTCTATCTGTCTCTGTCAAACTGCAAAAAAGGATACATTTTTACACAGTATGGAATAGACCGGTAGCACCCAAATTGTAGGGGTCTACGTAAACATTTTTTTGAAAGAAATATAAATAGAGTTACCAGTGGTCTAATTGTTAGCAGTACGGATGAAATTGGTGAGCTGAAGTCATACTGCAACTGAGGTCATCTGCTTTCACAACTTGCTAATGCCCTAAAAGAGAAAGGTACGAATTGTATTAAAAGGCACAATTGACGTTAGGAAGGAGATCTTAATTGAAAAAAGAATTCACATTTACTTATTGTGTATATTTATCAATTATTTCGAAAAATACTTTTCGTTTTTTCCTTGAGATTCAACAGGATATAGAAGAACAGAATTGCACTTAGGTCTTATGTCTAAATGAGAGTAAGATATAACTGTCTTTTTATTACTAAAGAC
>OY735225.1:6791343-6956343 GCA_963457665.1 Thysanoteuthis rhombus
GAACAAATTATCTAAAATATGATAAAAACTATCTGAAAAAAAATACCAGCTTGAGATTTGGTCTGATATAACCATAGAGATAAATGATTTTTTTTTTAATTAGAAAAAAAGTAAACTTGTCTTTGGATGGTGCCTAGTCCCTTAGTCATACAAATGCCCGATAGATTTGACCAGAAGCGCTTGGAGACATACACAGACGGACATAGAGACAAGCTAAGTGAGAATAATCTTTAGCCTACTTCACATGTTGGTTTCGCTAACAATCCATTGGGGCTCAATACTTCTATGGATTGATAAAAACATAGATAGATACATAGACACATAGATAGATATCCATTCTATTCCCTTGACACAAATTCCACGCAAAGAATCAGAGAATTTCGTGCTGTAACCTTATCTTTTTCAATATCTTTTCTTTTTTTTTTTTTTTTTTGCTGTGAAAGAAACAAATATGGAGTCTCTTTATGGAAAACAAAATTATTCAATGATATCTAGTTTCTGTTTTTCTTTTTCTTTTGACTTTATCGATGCGTAAAAGACGAAAATCAACAACAAAGTGGTTCTATGGGAATATTGTTTTTTTATTACGAATTAGCTGACATTACGTTTGAAATTCTGTTGTTCAGTCTCCTCTTGTAGATGTAAATTTGTGATAAACAAACGTCAATCTCTCAAATCTTTCACATCTGTTATTCTTATGACGAGATAATTCATTCATCAATCAATAGTATATATATGTGTGTGTGTGTGCGTGTGTGTGTGCTCCGTATATGTTTGTGTGTGTGTCTGTGACATATTCGGATACCCCAGAAGCCGTTACTATACTAAAGTATACGGTGAGACCAATGAGAAGCCTTCATACACACCCACACACACACACACACATATATATATATATATATATATATATATATATATGTAAGAAGAAGAAAAAGAACAGTGACCGTCACACTAGTGTTTTCTCAAGAGGCTTTTAAGGGAAGTAATGCATAGACGTCATTATGGGTAGGAGGGAAAGAGAAAACTAACCAGAGATATTGCCTAAAAAGAAATAATTGGTCAACATTCATTCAAGAAATGTTAGTAGAATAGACAGTTTGTGTTCAACAAATTGTGATAATTATAAAGACATTCAAATAGAGAGGTGAACGATAGACTCCTGATCAATGGGAAGAGCATAGCCACGCTTAAGTGGCTTCCTTGTTAGATGCGAATTCAAGTCCCTCACAACGCTCAATATCTTCATTCATTTACGCGATTTAAAGATATTTGATTTGCCACCGGTGCCAAATGCAATATTGTTCTTACTCAAACGCTCTCTCACACACATACATTTACATAGCTTAGAAAGCTTGACAGCTTTAACGCTAAACATTAAAAAAAATTCAAATCCTTTTAGTGTCATTCCAGTCACACATTCTCAATACTTATCAATGTAATTCATGGTAATTTTCTTCAGGTTTTTCTCCCAGTTTTACATATACTTTGTTATTATGGCACAATATGTAAACATTCTTTTTTTGGGATCATCAGTCGTTCAGCATGTAACCCTTTAGGGAATTTAAAAAAACAAAACAGTTATGTTAGCATGGCCCCGCAGTGCTGATCAAACGCCACCTTGCTTTCGGCTATGTTTGATATATAGCTCATATAATACATGTACTTTGTTACTCTATGCAGGGTACTATATGTATTGTATATTGATATTGTTTTATGCTACGTAACATTCATATTTTTCAAACGGGGCATACTTACGTATTTCACCAAAAAATGCATTAAACACTAATAGATCAATAAGTATAACGAAAGACGTGACTCGCTGTTTGTGTCACTTCTATTGAGTGTACACCAATGTGAATATTTAATCTGCTGTGTCAGTTTTAACTCTAATACTGACTGTAAACAAACTTATTTTATCACCTTTAAAATACTAAACTCAAAGTAAAACTTATTCAGATTAATTCTCCACTAATTGAAACCAAACAATTTGACAATTGCTTTCCATAATCTTAAAGTTAATTTTTCACGTCGTTTATCTTCAAGCTACCTTCAGTTCGTTTCTTCCCTTTAAATCATGAAGTAAAGTATCCCATATATACATGGTTGAAACTAAACAAAACCTCTTTGTAGTTGGTACTAACTCCTCAATAGGCCATTCCATTATTGTAATCAGGCAATTCTTTTCTTGGCATTCTAGGTTTAATCTCTCAACCAGCGTAAGCATCTATCAGTCAAACAAATGGACCAGGGCCAGATGCTTTCCACTTTCCCTGGTTCCAGTCAATACACTGATCTTTCAGACTGACAAATACTGGATCCATCTCTTTTATTTACCTATCACCCAAATATCAATACAACATTGATTTTTTTATGTATTTATTCATTTATTCTATTTTTATACTTTCGTTCCTAGATTCTTCGATTTTTCTTCATAATCATTATGATCAGGCTGATGATTTTCAAATGGATAAGGATATCTAATCATGGATTTATTAAATAGTCTAGAGAAAATATAGTTTAGAAAGCCTTACACACTAAGTACATATAAAACGTAGATCATTTCAGTCAATTATTTCCAAATATTCATTTATGTAATTCATGTCATTTCTCCGATGTTTTTAAGCAGAATTTGAAATTCTGGAACAATGGGTGATTTTTTGTGTGTCATCAGTTGTTTACCACATAACAGTTTCGGGTATTCAAAAACAGAACAATTATATAAACATGGCCCCCAGCAGTGTTGATCAAACAACACCTCGTCTTAAGGTATTTGATGAATAGTTTTATTTCATTGCTTTCTGGATCGCATCAAAGTACATATTGTTTGTTATTTTACATGGAGGATTATCATAAGGGATTATATATGGATATTATTTTGTACCTCACACATGCACACACTCACATGCTTGCACACACACATACACACATACACACACATATGCTTACCGCAAATGTATATAAAAATATTTTGAAATAAAAGATATACTAGTTAAAATCTTGGATTACCCACTAACATATTAACACAGATATACTTTCTTCCCCTATGACGAACTGGCAACTAACTTACGGATGAAAAAGTATAATGCATGAATCACACCACATCACTCATCTCCATACCCTTCATACACACATACAATCAGATAAAACAAAATATACATACAGACTATCCATTATCCCATGAGGAGGTAGGATCGAAATTTTCGCTTCAGACCCAGAGACTGGCGTTTTACCCTTGCCCTACGCGGAACTTTACGTCAGTAAGACTGATTTTAAGCGAAATATTTACTTACACACATTTCCCCATCCACTAGAGTGCTCTATTCCAGTGTTGGAAGAACATTGCCATGAAACTCATAGCGAACGAGTTGCCCTAGTTAAAGAGAGCTCAACCCTAAATAATGAGCCTTAATAATAATAATAATGATGATAATGATAATGATGATAATGATGATGATAATAATGATAATATGTATATATATATATATATATATATACGTATAGTCTAGAACGCAGTTTAGCTTTAAACATTAAAAACATTAAAAACTTTTTTCAAAAGTGTTTCGATATATATAACCTTTCCTTGGAACTGACCATTTCCAACTTGACATTTTTCACCGCCCTATCCAATATAATACAAGCCCAACAATTGAACACACAAATACGAACACCCTCCGAACCCCCCTTCACAGACCCAACTTATTTTAGACCTAACTCGACCCGTGCCAACACATAAAAACATTCCCCTTTTTGTTGCTACTTAACAACATAAAACATAGAAAAAATCCCCATTTCTCCCCTCAAACTCGATTTCTCCGGAAAAGATGGTTGGCAGCCCTCGAAATGCATGAAGACTGGGATTCATGCAAACATCCTCATGCGAAAATAGAGATGCTCGAAAAAACACTTGCTTTTACATTGATTTCTTTTTTCGCCTTCCTATTGTAATTTCCATCAATATCCCGTTGAATCACCTTACATTCACACTACAGACACGTACACACACACACACACACACACACACGCATATGTGTATATATATTGGTATTATTTCATGTGGGTTGAGTTATGTATGAACTAAGAGTGCTAGATATTGGAGATAGGACATAAGTAAATTGGTATACATAGAATGTCCAGTGCTTCGCAGTGATTCTGAGTTTCATGCCAGTGTGTGCAATCGTCAGACCGTCTACAAATGCATCCCCTGGCATTTAGCTCAGTCACAGCTGAGAACTGAATTTTGTGATTACACACACACAAACTCACACACACACACACACACACATATATATATATATATATATGTATATATATATATATATATATATATATATATATATATTGCATATCAATAAATGTATGAGTATGTATACTTATATATATATATATATATATATATATATATATATATATATATATATATATATAGCTCTTCGGTTACAAGAAGTCTTGCAGCTTATCTCTCCTCATGGGCTTTTAAAAGAAAGAAAGGCTGCAACAGCCTCGTACTATCGTCGCCATCTTTTGATGCATCCTCTTAATTTTGACAAAAGACCACGCTTCGGGGGCGAATTGCTTTTTTTAAACCTCTGTCTTTTTTTTTCTTAGCTATTTTTTCATCTTGTCTTGGATACACACAACGCTAAGATTATCGAATTCAGAAAAGAAAAAAAAGGAAAGAAATAGAACGTCTTCACAGCGGGTAGAAATAAACTTAAGCGTTTTGTGTTTCTTCGATGAAGAAACAAAGAAGATATAAAAGAACTTTTTATTTATCTACAAAAGCGGAAAACCGGAGTAAATGCATCTGAGTGTCCGCTTTGCTTAACATAATTCTACCACCGAAAGAATACGACATGCCTTCAGGGGAGTCTTTGTCTGCAATGTACGGAAAGCTTGAAGTAGATAGGTCCATTGGCCCTTGCAAGACTGACCTATGGAAGTGCCTAATGCCTGAGTTTTCAGAAGGGTATTGAATGGAAGTCAAAAACGTATTAGCTTTTTTTGTTTTTGTTTTTGTTTTTTTTTTGTTAAATGAAACTTGTTTTATTGAATAAAAAAATTGCCTAATTTTGAAATACGAAGATTATGTTAAGACATATTTGTACCATTAAATATTTGTGAGACAATCATCCCGAGACAGAATACGAAACTCAAAACTGCAAATGGTTTTATCTCTTTTTTGTTCAATCAACGAATGGAAACTGATTTTTGCATGGATTTCATCCCAAATTAACGCAGGTCGGACAAAATATAAGCAAAATCGGTGACATTTTGAAGATTAGCATTTACTGTGCTATGCCACGTGTTTCTATGCTTACTATTTTTTGCATGGAACCAAATTCATTATCTCACTCCTCAAGATAGAGGGCATCGATCTGGTGACCTCTTGGAAAACGTGAGAAGCAATGAGTCAGAATTCCAATGATAATCATGATACAAGTTTCTCCCGTAATCCAAAAGATGAACATTCCCATGAAAATCTTCTGCAAGCCAGAATGACGTAACGCAAAGAAGCACTTACTATTGTTTTTATTCATTTTTCGACTAAGATCTTGCTCAAGATTCACCAGACATTCCTATCATGAGCCTTGTCCCGTGCGTTATGCTAACTCATTTCTTTATCGGCCTCTGTTTCAGATACAAATTGCTGGGATCAACATTGTGAGTCGTGATGTTCATCGGTTGCTTGACATTCTTGCAACATGACCAGCCCATTGCCTTTTAAGTTTACAAATGTATTCTATAATACCTTTGACTCATGTTTTTACCAAAAAAAATAGCGACAGGGATTGGAATGGTAGGATGTACTGGACTGGGTGAACGAATGTGTGGGGAAAATGATAATAATGAACCAAGCTGAAATAAACACTGAATTCTGTTTTGCTTTTATACTTTTTTGTAAAAGTTAGCAACGGCTGTGAATTACTTTTTTGAAGTGGGAGATTTCTGTGTTTGTGAAAACAATCATGTTCAAAGTGGTATCGTATGATTTCTATGGAACAGTACCACAGTAAAACACAAGGAAAGCACCAGTCTCTTAGGAAACAACTCTATTGAGGCCAGTGATAAAGTCCTGGTTTCTGTGATGTAGTGATTTTTGGAAGTCTCAAGTCTAGTAGGGACCAGGACTTTATTCCTTAAAGTTTTTATGGACACCTTTTTGATGGTGGCAAGTCCACTTAAGGGGGTAATTTCACTCTAATCATACGTACACACATACTCAATTGCATGTACAGGAAAATTTTGCCGGAAGAATATTTTTTCCGCACTCTTCGTGCATACTCAAAATCAAACCCAGACCTTTCTGTAAGCAAGGTAGACGTGCTAACCATTATACTATCCGATCAAGTCTAAGCACAGTAATCAAAGCTGTTATATCGATCTTTATGATTATATTGATTGACTCTATGTTAACACTGATTTGGCTCCGACCAATATCGATAAAAAAAAACGATCGTAATATTCATGAAGATGTCAATTAGAATTCCAACGAATGAATACGAAGTGCTCTTTGTCTTTTGAACTCGCTACCAATGATCTGATTTCCAATGACGGTTCTTCTATTCATTGGATCGTTTCTCTCCTTTTTTTCTTTCCAATCTCTAATGAAACATAATGAAAAGGAAATCCTGTGCCACACCGTGTCTCCTCTAATTTGGGATCATAATCGTGCAACTGTGCTTCAGAATTTAAATGTATCCTGCCCTTTATATTTCAACTTAACTCTTTTATGTCTAAAGTCAGATTCTTCAACCAATTTTCTTATAATTAGAAATATTTGGTGATTGAAATTATAAAAGCATGGTAATGGTAATTCATTTAAACAAAAGTTTTCTTTCATGACTATATTTTTAATAGCATTTTTAGGGCAGACTAAAGATATGTTTATGGGCATATCTAGGTTAAGTTTTGTTAGCGAAGCCAAATACATAATACATTTATTTCATGACGCAAGAGATTATTGGCGACATCTCATAGTGTCCCGGCATATAGTCCGAGAAGCTCTGTCTTAGAAAGTTTGACTATTTGGCAATTCATCATCAAAGATTTTTTTAGCCAAACCAAATACACAGTATCATCCCCGCAGTTCAGGTGACCCAGAAGAAGTATTTTTTTATCAATATATTTCATATAGCTAATCTCAGGGTTGAATGAATATAGGCCTATAGGCATTTTTGCGTCATTCGCCTCCTCACTATTCTATGGTTCAACATTGATATTATTTTGTTTTTGTGTCAAAGTTCGTCTTCTTTACAGAGTTGTCTTTTCTGATCATCAAATAACTATCAAAAAACACGATCTGTTTTGCCAGCAATCACCCTGTTGCGATAGCCATAGCAAGATGGCATTGTTGCCTCTAAGAGTTGGGAACTCTCACTGCTACTGTGCTGAGATACAAACACTTCGTCTATCGAGTGACACTCAGTGACTGACTTGAGATTCAGATAACAAGAAGTTCTGTAAGATTGCACTCATAGAAAATAACCTAAAACAGCAACTGATTGCAAAACCAGGCAGTGAAACACGGATACTATCAGTGAAAAACAATAACAAATATGATTCCGAGGGATCAGGAGAAATGCTTATCGATTCTTTTCCACCGAAAGTAGGTTCCCCGTACCTTGAGCTGCCAAAACAGCTGGAAAGAATAACAGGGCTTCTCAGAGGCAAGAGAGTCGCGAATTCGAGTTTTACAGAAGACTTATCTTTTATTTACGATCTGCGCTGTCTCAGCTATTGCTGTAAACTGACAGCCTAAGTGGTTGTCATTAAAAGCAAGACGAAAAATAAATACTAGTCAAGAATTAATAATACTCTTGGTTCTTTTTTATTCCCAAAGATTCTGCAAATGTATATTTGTGAGTTTTTTCATCTAAAATTTCTACCGTGCTATTTTCATATGTGAGTCCCTTGCTCTATCTGTTATCATGTCTTCTTGCCAAGTGTCTAGCCCATATCAATCTGTTGCTTGATTATTTGTATTGCAAGAAGAGTTGACTAGATGGAGCAAAAGACTAATCTTGAACCAAGGGGCAGTGGATGCAGTAACAAAAAAATAAAAACACGATGAAAAGTTGAGACAAAAGGTTTGCTGACAAGATATGGCAAAGGTTAGCATGAGCATGGTCATAATGGAAGGAGATAGGAAAGACTTTTGTCCAGCAGTGGACATTATGTCCAATGATGGGGAATTTTTTTGTAATCCCTGATGAGACCAACAGATTATGCTGCATCAACGAAGGGCCTAAATATGATCATTTGGCAGAGAGTTGTTGAAATTTCTTTCCAGATTTCATCTTCGCCTTCTATCAGAGTTGCTTATTTCGATGTTTTGTTCTGTTTTCACTTCAAATTTCTGAGAGCAGGTTGACAATATTTATATGTTTCTCTTCTTCTTTTTTCATGTTTTTCCAGTGTTGTTGTTAATAGTGATGTTCTTTTGATTTACTTGTTTTCTTGGGGTGGGGTGGTCAGATTTTTGAGTCCATGTTAAAAATATCTAGTGTTTTTTTTCAATTTTTCTTTCTGTTTTAAAGTCCAGTGTTGCCTATTGAGATATTTTGTTTTGTTCAATCTTTCAAATTTGATAATGACTTCTGGAATCAAGAAATTCAAGAATTGCTTCTAAATTAGCTAATTTAGTGGTTATGCTTTAACGTATTCATGCAACCTCCCAATTTCAATTGAATTGTACTGAAGAGATTTTGTTACTATGAAACAATTGTTATTTTTATTACTTTCTCAGTGTTTCAGCCGATGAACTCTTCGTTCTTCCTTAAGCTCGAGACCCAACATTAGACCATCAAACGCTTTCGCTTGGAAGGGCGATAATTTTAATTCCTTCCTCGATTTCTATCAGATGTCATACTAAAGATTCTCTGAACTAGAAATCAGCTACGTTCCTTCTTTAGGCTACCTTTAGGTATATACTAATATACTGTATCCCTGTGATGCCATGACCAGGGAATGAACCCATGCTATAGAAAGAAGGATATTAATTTACATTAGAGAAACTAGTAAAATTTATCAGGTGTTGCTGGGCGTAGATTTTTTTCAAGTCTTAATGTGCATGCGTTTTTGAGTGATGTGTTTCTTTCCACTGTTATACTTTTTATTACATGTTCTTCCCCCGCTTGAAATTCGTCCCGAATACCTGCCTTGGTTAGAATTCATCTCTTCGAGATATTCTTTTCTGGGGAGCCAAAGGCCTCCCTGTTCAGAATTGGAGGATCCCAAAAGATGTTTCATTTTAAGCTTGGTTTCCTTAATCAGTCCTTTGTGAATATCATATAAACCAATTCTTTTTTTCAATGTTTTCGTTGTCTTTTATCCTAATATCATTCCAAATATCTGGTGTTCTTCATTTGAAAATGCCTTCGTTTACTTCAAAGTGTTATCATTGCAATCGAGTGACACAATGTCAGTCATTTTAAAAGTTTTTCCTTTGTCCATTCTGAAAGCCAAAAAGAAAAACTTTCTCTTTCTTCATTTAATCTTTTCACTTTGAATTCATAAAGTTTGTCGTCGTTCTAAATTTCTTCAAAGTCCTTCTTTGAACGAGACTCCGATTGGTAAATGTTTGAAAGCTGCAGACGGTGCTTCAGGGAGATTCATGAGACAAAAGAAAATATCCTTTGAATTTCATCTCATATACATATATATATATATATATATATATATATATATATATATATATATATATACACACTCCTTGACAAAAAATGAGCCAATCACTTCCCATCACACAAAAAGAGAATATATGGGTGCATATTAAGGATAAACTTGTTCGAAAAGAAATTGAGGGAAATGGCCAGCTACAGGAAGTTGTCATGAAAAAATAGAACAACATCGTGTAGCGCACTGTAAACTATAATCGAATAGCTTGCTCAAACAGCTTCATTTTCTGAAAGCTTCAAGCTATTCCTTACTCTGATCTGAGCATACACTACGATATGAAATGATCGATTCGTTGTTACAATAAATGAGTTATATCATAGGAATTTGATGAAAATACTTTGTTCAATTTTTGCCCTTTATATATATATATATATATATATATATATATATATATATATATAACTTCACTTAGTCACCCCTTCCTATACCTATATATACCTATGTATGTTCCATCTTACTTATACTACTCGAAGGTATCTGATTCTTCAGAACATTTACAACAATCATTAAGGATACGAAACATACGTTTCCCAACTGATACTCGATCATACATAACAAAGACTTTGATCACTACAAGAAATAGCCCCCACTAAGTACCGAAATAGACTAAAAAAGAACCATTGCCTTGCTCCCCAATATCCATGACAACTGATTCTCAAAAATACCCTCTTCATCTGACCAGTACAACCAATAAAATACCAACAACTGCTGCTACTACTTCCAACTGAATATCCAAACGAACCACCATGGATTTCTTCACAAACATAAAAAAAAAGTCCCGACTCACTATCATGTCATCCAACGAATCCTTATTTTCATTCTCATTCTTGATTCCAAAACAGAACATTTTTTACGGACACCCAATTTATTAACCATTAAAAGGTATATTCAAGCTTCTGAAGATGGAAGCCCTTCCCAAAACATGTAAATAATACTGATGATTTAAGTTATTGATAAATTAAATTATCAGTTAAAGTCTCCGTGTACTTTAACTCCTGAGTTTGTCTCATTTCCTATTCTCTACTAATATACGTATGTAATGACTGAGAATCAGAGAGATATAATCTACTTGAGAGAATGTGGGTAAACCATGAAACTGGTTTAATGCTTGCTTCCCCGATTTTACGTAACTGTTATGTTACTCTGTTATAATTTAAAGAAACCTATCCAAGACGCTGATCACTTTATTTAATAAATACTAAATTACTGAAAGTAAACCACACTTCTTTCTGAACCTTCCCTATGTCTCAAAACATCCAAACATACTTCTATCATTTTAAGACGACTGAATTTAATGAGATACTTGTTTACAAGCCCTAGTATAAAGCAATTCAACCGATGTGGTAACCCTTACAAATGTTGCTGAGCCTTTCAAAATTAGGAACATATATGTGTGTGTGTGTGTGTGTGTGCGTGTGTGTGTCTATTACTGCATGTTTATGTGTGAGCTTGTGTGAGCGAGTGTGTGTGTGTGTGTGTGAATATGTACTCTGCATTGCATTGTCTGACACATTATTTGAAAGCTCAGTTTTATTAACAATTGCTCTGAGAATAGCGTTATATGCGAATTTATCGCTTTCATAGCCCGGCACTTTAAGCATTCTGTGGGATTGAAAGTCATCGCAAATGAAATGGTTAAGGAAACTTCCTAACTCACCACACTATAGTAGACACCAATGGTGAACAGATGGGTTTTACCTGCCTCGCTGGAAATCTCGCACTTAAATCCAAAAATTTTGAGACGTTATGATTTGACTTTTTGAAACTAAGATTGTTAGCGGGAAGACCAGCATGTACTTACTGACATCTGAATATTACCGAATAAAGCATTCACGTGACGGGGACTAAAGGACTATATCAGCAGGCAAGTTGTATTCATTATAGCAAAAATAAACGTACTTGTCTAAATAATGCTCGGAATCATCATCATCATCATCATCATCATCATCATCATCATCATCATCATTTCAACGTTCCTTGTTGGACCTAGACCTTCCCAAGGACTCACCACACATCTCTATCGTGGGCGAAACTGAGCCAATACTATCTGTTCGTCTCTCCATCTAATATTCTGCCAGGCCTCGGTTGGGCATGTGATCTCCGGGGATCCATGTCATGAGTTATAATGTCCATCAGCTGTCCGCCATTCTTGCAACATGGCCAATCCACTGCCATTTGAGATTTTTAATGGATTATATGATGTCCCTGACTCCTGTCTACTCCTGGGTGTATTGTGCTGTCTTGTGGTCTCTCCGTGTGAGGTTGAGCGTAGTTCTTTCATGTGCACGTGGCATGATTCTCAATTTCTAGATCTGTATCTTGGTTAGGTTCCATGTTTCAGCTCCATAAGAGACTATTGGAAGAATGCATTGGTTATACTCTTTTCTTTTTAGGATTGATGGGATCTTCCTGTTTTTGAAAGTTGAGCTTGCTCTGCCAAAGGCTTGCTATCCTAGGGTGATTATTTCTTTCTTCTTTTAAGGGTCTCATGGAGATTTGATATCCCAGGTAGATATAGTGACCTACTTTCTCCAGTTCTGTGTCCTTGCTTTTCATCTTAATGTTGTTATCTGCGATGTGGTTGTTGCGCATGACTTTTGTCTAGCTGAATTCCATGAGTAGGCCAACTTTCTTGCTTTTTTCGTTTAGTTCATCTAGCATTAGTTGGAGGTCGTGTAGGTTCTCTGCAGATAAACAGTTCACACAAGACAGCGGGCACGACGAGACAATAATTTTTTCAAAAATGAATTCAAAATTTTTCAACAATATTTTTGTTGTGAAGGGAAATCTGAACACTGCAAACAATATCCAGAAAGAAACCAAGCTCTAAAGAAATCAAGAAAGAGAAAAAGATAGAATGTGAGTGTGTATGTGGATTATTGAAGAAAAGGAGGAGAAAGGAAATGAGAGAAAATAAGGAAAAAAGACGATGCATATAAATAGGAAGTGAGCAAAAGAGAATGAGAAAGAGAGAGAGGAGAGAGAAACGTATAATAGATGTTGATAGAGTGCCAAAGAGAGAGAGAGAGAGGGCGAGAAAGAAAAAAGAAAAAAACTACTGATTGCAACAGAGAAACATCAAGCGGAATAGAGAGACAGAAAGAGGAAGCCAATAAAAAAAAAACTATCTATTTACATCATAGACTTAAATACAAAACTTGGATGAACCTCAACAATTCTAATTGAGTTAAATAAATTCGATGCGAGTTTATCGAATACTGAATACATAATTGGCCTCAAAATACGTGACTGGACTCTTAGAAAATTATCCAATATGACATTTTTTAATCAGATCTTTTAATCCTATTCAATATTTTCTGAGAATCCCAAGTTTCGTGCAATACAAAATAAATACAAACAATAATAATTATATCGGTATAACCTCAGACTGTTTCTCTTCACGTTATTGCTATAAAGATTACTTGACAACCGTGGGGACAACTGAGTCATCCTTTCAGGGGAAATTTGTACGATCTGATACATATCATTATTATTGGGGTGTGCACGGACCTAACCCCAAACTATGAATATTAAGTTGCAAATCGCAAATATTATTTACGTATACTTCGAATTAGCATATTTTATGGGTACCCTAATCAAATATACATAGATATAATACACTGTGTCAGTTAATTAGAGGTTACAAGGGGATAATCGAAGTATTTAATTATCATTATGATAACATGAGAGAAAATTTCATCTCTGGGATTTTGGATTAAATTAAGGGATGACTACCGGAAATACAATGCTAATATGGTTGGATAACCTGGATTACCAGGTGTTTTGACCGAATTTGTAGCGTATGGTATAAGTTCAATGGAGTCTCACTGAGGATTTCATCAATAACTCGTGGCGAATAGGTAAGTTTGCATAGGGAGTGATTAGCTCAGTATAAAAAAAAGCAGATGTGATTAACAGCCATTTTCATTACGACTGGGTCGTGACTGGGTCGCTTTTATTGAATGTATAGGTCATAGTACTGTCCCATAAAAGTTTCACTAACTTTTTCACCGGTATAAAGGATATGGATGTATGTACCAAGTTATGTTCAAAGTTAAAAGACAGCATCTGAGGAGGAACGTGAAAACTAGAACCAATTCATTCTCCACTCTGGTACTCTCAAATTACCATAGCTTGATACAAGTGACAACAAGTCTCATCAAATCGCTGTTATTGTCCTCGGACTTATTGCCGATGATCCTTTATGTTAGTCTGAGATGAAGATGGGTGAACGGTTGATAGAGTGTAGAAGCGTTCGATCTTTAGCAGTTTTTCATCTTGCAGCAATACCCTTGGAAAAGGCATGGATACTCCCCCTAGTTTTAAGCGAATAAGGAGCTCAGCATTGGGTTGACACCCTTGCCACAAGAAACTCAGAATTGCTACAAACACTCAGAGTATTCCCTCGGGTCGTGCACAAACAGAAGTAACACTGCCTAATGCAGAGCTTTTCAAACTTTGTTGCGACAATGTAGAGTGTCCCCGGTAAACTGTTGGTGTGTCGCGAAACTAAGAATAATTTTTGTACGTCTTTTAAAAGATAATGTTCTTGATTTAGTTGAACTGCTCGAATGACTTTATATATTTGGTTTGGCCAAAAAATAATAATCATAATGTGTTGTAAGAGATCAAACTCTCTAAAACATTCTTTCAAACTATGTGTTACGACACTTCAGTGTATCACCAATAATCATTGGGTGTGTTCCGAAACTAGGTATAATTATTTATATCTTTCAAAAGATTCTCTCCTGGACCATTGGAACTGTCCAGATAGCATTATATATTTGGTTCCACTAACAAAAGTGAAGCCCAATATGTCTGTAGACCTATATTTAGTCTAGCCAAAAAATTGCCACTGAAGATATACTCATGACAAAAAGTGAATCAAATTGTACGTGGATATTCCAAAAATGACAGAAAAATATTTCCTGTGTCAATTGAATTGTTGGGATGACATTATTTATTTGGTTTGGCAAAAAAAACAGTTGGAAAATGCGAGGCAAAAAAGTCAAACTCTCTAAGACGGAGCCTTTCAAACTGTGTGTTGCGACACTTTAATGTGATACCAATAATGTCTAGGTATCTCAGTGAATTAAAACATTTTATGTTTGGCTTTGCTAACACAATTCAACCTGAATATGCTTGTAAACGTATATTTAGTTTACCCAAAAAGATTGCCATAGAAAATACACTTATGAATGAAAGTTTTCATCGCTACACCGATATACTTTCATTTACCCTCATATCTCTAATGATACCAAATTTGCTTGAAAAATCTGATTTGAGATAAAAATGAGTTGAGTTGAAATGCAAAGAGCAGGATCTATTTGAATTCTCCAGCACAGACGGGCAATTATGACCAAAGATTTATAGTTATACCTAAATCGATTGAAAATGTAGCATTAAGAATCAAAGGGTTAAGCAGTGTTGAAAATGTAACGCCTACGCAAATAGCTGAGAAATCGCTGGTCCAATGTGTTGCGCTACACAGGAAGCATATTTGCTTTGCGATGAACATCTGTTTTCACTATTTGATAGGTTTGTTTCTTATCTACAACGACTTGGGATAACTCCATTGCTAGAATCGGACGGCCTGACTTGATTTCGAAGAATTTTATTTTTTTGTGGCAATAGTTCAAAGCAAATATTTCGAAGGTCGACTTGAAATCGTTCCTGGAGTTCTGAGTTTATCACTTACGTCAATGATAAGAACCTACTTCAAGAAAAGAAAGTTGAAGAGTAAAGCGTAATCTTCATTGTCTGGCTCAAAACTGTTACAAAAGAACAGGTGATTTATCGGAAAATTAAGGGAAACGTATTTTTTTTTTTAATATTCTCCGCTGAAATATCAAGAGAACGCATATCAGTGTCCCCAACTCAAAAAAATATTTTCGCGCCAATTTGACTGCCAAAAAGTGTTAAAAAGCAAAGATCAAAAAGACTTTGGAAAAAATGTCAACAGAGGCCAGAAAACAACCAAAAGTTGCTAAAATGGTCAAAATTCAGAAAAAAAACTGCCCAAAATGTTTCAACAAGCCCGCGCTGATTTTTTACGTTGCCAAAATAGGAAACGTGCTAGATTTTTTACAAAAAATTAGCTGCTATGATTGCGGTATCTGCTTTGCGTCCAATGTTCCCTCAGTATGTTTTAACTTGCCATTGTGTTTATGATAAGTTCAATGTTTAATTCCCATTAGAAACATTGTCTCCATAACTTTATGTTTTTCACGTTCGTCGTTTATGGTCGAAATTTCACTCTTTGCTAGGTTGATCGACCCTTTTTTTTATCTTCTTCTCTTCTGAATCAAAAACATGTAGAAATCTTCTCTGACATGTTAAACAACGGATAGTCGTTTATTTCCTTGCTGAGGAAGACAATGGAGTATGCGTCTGTGATTGATCTGACGCTACTAACAGCAGCACTTGAAGCATATACACAGTGCAAGTTTTGAGGTGGCATACAGAGATCCTAGGATGCCCAGTAGATAGAGTCGACTTCTCAGCCTTGTTTATGTAATCCAAGATATCGGGGGCAAAATTATTTGGCATCAGCCTTGCTGCAGGATCTGCCAGATGAAAGATTAAGTTAGTATCAAGTCACACTAGAGGAGCTCAACTTTGGATTATTTGTTATTTTTTACTCTCATAAGATTTGCTTCTCTTGAATATATCAATAAATCAGCTGAACCATCATCAATCGTCCAAAAACATAAACAGTAGATGCCTGGGGTGACCATTGAACCAGTGTCTCCATGTTCTTAGACTATCCAGTGTTTGGAACATCTCAGGTCAAACGTTTCATTGTCTTTGATGGATTGCTCTACACTACTGTCTTCTCCATCTGACCAGCTTTTTGAATCAGATTTTCTCCTCCTAGACTGACTGCCAACCAAGGTGGAAATTCCCAGGTGTTGTACCGCTAAAATATGATGCAATGTGAATTTGTATACCAGTTGCATCTGAGAGCCCTCGCTGGGGATCAAGTGATATCAGTCTCTTCAATACTCAAACATACTGGGTGTTTTTGCTGCTGTAATAATGGGTGTTTTTGCTGCTGTAATAATGTTATTGCCAGTGACACTAATTTTTAAAAAAGATATTTTGCGATATTTTGACTGCCAAAAGGCGTTAAATCAAAAAGAAATAGCAGAAGGACCTCCAAATTGGCCATAATACATACAAAAAAAATGGCAAAAAATCACCAAGGAATAAACGAAATATCAATGCACGTCATCGCTAATTCTCTGTACTGTCAACACAAGGAACGCACTGAATTTAATATAGAAAATGCTAAATTGGCAATACTTGTTGTTATCCAAATAGTTTGAATTCTTCTCAGTTCTCCTGATGTCTGCAGGACGGTTCCCCGTGCTCCAATATCCATAGCTACAATCGTCTACTTTATATTCCACACATCTGTTGGATTTTCGGCAATGTACGCACATTCCTATTGCGTTTAATGTTCGGATTGCATCATAATTGTTGTTACCATTCCATGTTGAGAATCCCCAGTGTCTACAGCAGTAGTCATCGTCGTGATGAATATAGTGGTTGTAGTGTTGCTGTCAGTTCTAACTTCCATCCATAGATTAATTCATTATTATTATTATTATTATTATTATTATTATTATTATTATTATTATTATTATTATTATTATTATTATCTAGCAATTTAACGCCAGTTGCTTGGTGGTTACCACCGAAGGTTGAGTGACAGCAAGTCTACCCAAGTCTCTAGCTTTCCCGTCCACACTCTCATAGTCCGCAGCATTACTGCTGTTTGCAGTTTCATACCGGTTGCCCGATGGTTATTGCGGAAGGCTGAGTGGCATTAACTGTCCTCAGATCTTCAGTCCCACTCTCATCTCATCTCTCCCACACTTATCACACCAGTGCTTTGCGTCATACCTACACTACCATTAGGATGTTTTTTCACCTTCTACTTCTTTTAGGCCACTGCTAACAGCTGGGGTCGTAGATTTTATATTTCTAGCATTTTCCTCAGTATTTGTGCTATTCCTAGCAGTGCTGTAGTCTGTACTGTCTCAACCCTTCCTTTTATCCCGAGTTCCTCTGATCTCATCCACAGGGTTTTTTGCACAGTTCCAAGTGCATCTATAATTACTGGTACTACCCTGAATTTCATGTTCCGCACCATCTTCAGTTTTCTTGACAGATCTTGGTATTTTGCCAATTTTTCACTCTTTCCTCTTTAATCTATGGTCTGCAGCCACGGCTACGTCTATTATTTGGAAGGTTTTCCTCTTTTTGTCTACGAGGACGAAATCCAGTCTTCTCGCTTGGATGAGATGGTTTGTTTGGATGTCAAATTCCCAAAGTAATTCGTGGTTTCAATTCTCTGCTGTCACTGGTTTGTGCTGGTACCACTTTTCTGTATGGTTAATCTAATTTGTTTACTCAATCCCCAGTGTATCATCGTTGCTATTCTATCATGTCTGCGTTTATACTCCTTCTGGGCTAGTTGACTACATTCACTAGTTATATGATTTACAGTCTCATCTCTTCCCAAACATAGGCAGCACTTGCTGTTTGCTTGCGTTCTGTCGATTTTTGTTTTGATATAGTTTGTTCTGATGTATTTGTTTTGTGCTGTAATGATGAGCAATTTCTTTTCTCTCTTCAGGTTTCCTTTTCGTAGCCATGTCCATGATTTTTCGTCAGTTACAGCCTGTATCCGTCTTTTAAATTCTCCATATAATTTTTTCTGTTTCTGTTTTTTTTTTTTTCTTGTTTGCTGTGCTATTCCATTGTTTTCTACTTTTTGGTAGTTCGTTGCGCTACTTTTGATATTCTTCATGATGTCATCACTGTTCGTTTACTCATACTTGTCTTGATCTGCTTTGGACCTCTGGACACAGTCCTCTATGCTTATGAGCCCTCTGCCGCCTTCTTTTCTTCTCATGTATTGTCTATCCGTATCATCTCTGGGATGTGATGCTTTATGCATTGTCATAAGCTTCCTTGTTTGCCGGTCCATTGATTGGGGTTCTTCCTTTGTCCATCCAAGGAATGGTCCTGTGTATCTTACTACCGATACAGCCCATGAGTTCATGCCATACATAAGATTCCTTAAGTTTGGTCTCTGATATTTTCCTTATCCTCTTAAGGTATTCTCTTTTTATTTCCACCTTCATTTCTTTCCGTTTTATCGTGTTACATTACAGAAATCCCAGATATTTGTATCGGTCTCGTGCAACCACTGCTCTAATCTTCCTTCTATCCAGAAGTTTGATCCTGTAACTGTTACGATCTTTCCTTCATGCATTATCATAATTACACATTTTTCTATTCCATAATTCCATCCCAATGTCATCACTCTGACATTAAACAACGTCTTGAGTTCTCCCTTGGTTGTTTGGGGTTTTTTTTTGCAAAAAATTCATATTGTTGACTTCCCCCTTTGTTATTGAGATATGGTATCCTTCGCTGTTTTTCAGAAATATATTGAGCAATATCATAGTTAGAACAAATTATAGTGGAGACAGCCTGTCTCCCTGGAAAATTCCCATTTTTATACTTACCTCGGCTAAATTTTCTCCTGTGGCTGTCAAGTCTACTTTCAAGTTTTTCATAGAGTTGGCGATGAGTCTAACCACGGTTTCACTGATCTTGAACATTCTGAAGCAATCGAATATCGAGCTATGTGGAAGTATGTCGTATGCTTTTTTGTAGTCTTTCCATCCCATTGCAATGTTCTCTTTCCTTTTTTTTTTATCTCTTTGTGGATCATCTGGTTCATGTAGAATAAGTTATATGCCCTCTTGGTTCCTCCGCTACATCCTTTCTGTTTTTCTGGTAATAGTACCCTTATATATATATATATATATATATATATATATATATATATATATATATATATATATATATATATATTCTCTCTGCTATTTGTCCGGTCAGGATTTTCCACGACAGTGGTGAGCACGTGATTGGGCTATAATTGCTTGCCATGTTCCCTTTTCAGGATTTTTTTGGTCGCGGGTGATTCTGCCTCTAGTCATCATTCTGGTACCTTACCTTCATTCAGGCTCCTATGGAGTTGGTGGGTGAGCCTGTCATGTAATGTGATGTATTTCTTGAACCAATATTTGCGGATCCTCTCAGGTCCTGGCGCTTTCCAGTTGGTTATTTTCCTGAGAGCGTGTTTTATTGTGGTTTAATTCAATACTATTGGTTCTCCGTTGTCTGCGTCTTTGAGTTCTCTCTTCATGTTCTCTCAATATTGCAAAGTTTCGTTGTGTCTTTTCAGGTGTCGTCATATGCTGTTCCTGTAGTTCTTGGCGTCTGTGGCGTCCAGCTTTATGTTCTGCCTTCTTTCTCCGCTTAGATCTTGGTAAAACTATCTCACGTTGTTCTGGAATGTGCGGTGTGCATTTGGCAGTTTTTTTTCTGTATCTCTTCAGCCTTGCCTCCTTGCTTAGTCTCCTCTGATGTATCTCTTCCATTGCCATAGGGATACTTTTTCGTGCATTTATAACAAATGATTGTCCTGCCTATCCTATAACAGCGGTGCTGTGGTTTGTAGCGTCTCCATCATGACTTTTTCTTGGGTATTAGACCGTTGTAAACCGTAGATATCATATTCAAGTCCTTTCCCCGAAATTCGTGCAGTTTCCAGTAGTGCTGTGGTGTGTATGGGCTCAATCCTTTCTCTCATCCTCGGTTCTTCCCATCATGTTTTCAATGTTTTTAGTACAGTTCTGAGTGCTCCTACTATTACTGGTATCACCCTGACTTTCAAGTTCTACATCTTTTTCAGTTCCTTTGCTAGGTCCTGGTATTTCCTTAGTTTTTCACTCTCTTTTGTATTTGCCGTGATCCAAAGGCACTGCCATGTCCATTATGCGGCAGGATTTTTTTTTCTTGTCCACGAATACTAGGTGTGGTCCTCTCACTTAGGAGAGGGCGGTCAGTTTAGATGTTATTGTCCCATGGCTTCTTCTTCTTCGTGTTTTCTTTGTTTCTTCATTATTATTATTATTATTATTATTATTATTATTATTATTATTATTATCATCATCATCATCATCATTATTATTATTATTATTATTGCTGCTGCTGCTGCTGCTGTTGTTGTTGGTGCAGTTGTTTCAAAGAGTGTGGTAGCTTCTTCTTTCTCTGTCGTCACGAAGGAGGAGGGGAGATCAGGACAGTGGTTGAAATCATTCGACTCTGGGATGTGAATGAATAGGCCGGGCGGCCAGTTGCTTCAGGCCCCGGATGAAGATGTTCATTAGGACTCTATTCAGAACAGACTGGCCTAAACAAATTCTACTGTCGACGATGGCGCCTTCTATGCCGCCCGGTTCCAATAGACTGACTTCCGGTCTCTTATCCTCCATTAAATGAGTTTGCATGCTCTCATCTAACCCCACAAAAACACCTTGGTCCAAAAAAATATCTTTATCATTTTTTTTTATACATATATATGATGGTTTAATTTTTTTTTTTTTTTTTGTGTGTCCGCATTATTTTTAGACTTTTTTTCCTTACACAGAAAAATGCGTATTCACTCACGCTTAGGTTGGTCAATGGGTTCGGAGGACGAATCTTGCCTTGCACTATTGAGAAAAGTTCAAGTACCGACCTCTTTCTATGAGCACCATCGGGATTGCAGCAAGAATCTTCTGAACCGGATGCTTATGGCACCTGGTGTACCCAGTTGGTCATTGAACTAGTTATTGACCAAGCTCTCCGTTGCTTAACTTCAGTAATCGTATTAGTACCGATGTGTCCCACGCAAACTTCTTTCTCTACTATAGAAGTTTGCATGCTCTCATGTATGCCTCAAAAACACATTAGGGGGAAAAAAGAAAAAAAGAAAATTTCCTACATCTTTTTTTATTTTTCCAAGATATGGTTTGAAATATATATTTTTCATCCTCGCGTTTATATCTCTATGAACGTTATTTCCATACATAGAGATTTAATGTCATATTGGTATTCAACCAAGCAATGAAAAAATATCTATACGAACTCAAACACAATATTTTTGACAATTAAGTGGACACTGTGGCCCTGTGATAGAGTGCTTGTAGCTGAGGTGGTAAGTTGTGGTTCGACCCACCGCCGAGTCATATGATAGACTCTTCGAAAAAATTACTTCTCTGCAAAGTCTTCAACACAAGGATTGTGGCTGACGAGCTTTTCCGAAAGGCTGAGCGGGGACTAGCCAAATCACGTTGGATACATCAATTTTCGTAATCATGAAACTATGAAACGTTGAACCGTAACATAGATGGGTGACAATTAGAAAACACTTGCAGCAAGAAAAATAAATTTCATACGAAAAAAACAAGGAAGTTAAAAAAGGATTTTCACAAATATTTCTGTTGTACTTTGTTTTGTTGTTTTTTTTTGCTCTACAATTGACAAAAGATAAATATAAATTGATGAAAATATTTTACATAGAACCAATTTATTGGAAAAAAATATCATTTAAAAAAAAACACCTCTGATTGGTAATTTCATACACATTATCTCGTGATCAACGTCTTTTAGGGATGATCAATTAAAAATTTTGCAAACAAAAGATGGTCGATAAATTAGTTCCTCATCCACAAAACAAGACTAAATACTGAAAGATCCGAACAGAGGGACAGATTGAGCAAAAACCCGAACTGCAATTTAAACCCCAACTAAAAACAATGGGGGGGGGGGATTTTTTAAGGGTATGAAAATGAGCAATTATTGGAAATTTCAACCCTTTGGCTATATTTGCGCAGTTTTTACGCATGATATATATATATATATATATATATATATATATATATATATATATATATATTATGTCATCCATGGACAGCTGTTTCGTTGTATTGCAACTCATTATTGTGGCTATAGACTATCAATTATCCCATCCAATACCAAGAGGTAGGATCGAAACCTTTGCTTCAGACCCGGGAACTGGACGGTCAGTAAGGCTGAATTTAAGCGATACATTAACTCACGCATATATACCCCATCCACTAGAATGCTCTATCCGTATTCGTTGGAAGAGCATTGCATAAGCTTATAATGGACGAGTTACCTCACCTAAAGAGTGCTCAATCCTGAAAAAGGGAGCGTTAATAATTGTGTCATCCATAGACAGCTGTTTCGTTGTATTACAACTCTCCAGTGGGGCTATAGACTATCCATTATCCCATTCAGTGTCACGGTTTATTCATATGAATAAACTAATTCCAGCAACAATGATTAAACCGCTCTGTTGGTTGAAAAAAAGAAAGAAAAGGAACGAAATAAATTGTAAAGACCATTGGATGTAACATATCCACGGAGAAGCCAAATAAAATATCAGCAAAAACAGTGTATCCAAAAAGACAAATATGAAGCCAACAATCGGAAATATCAATTGGATAGGGAAAGATCATCATCTTAAAACTTGGAACAATCCTAGAATAGTCAGAAATTATATCAAGCGATTTTAATAACGAGAGTCAATTAGTCGAACGATGCTGACAATTTCCACCAGCTAAAACCACAATACAAAGTCTTCTACTTACTCCACTGTTGGCTATCTGAAACAGACTGAGAAGATTTACATTAAGTATATATATACATATATATATATATATATATATATATATGTATATATATATGTATATCTATCTATATATATATATATATATATATGTATATATATAAAATCAGAGAGATACACTCTACTTATTGCCAAAAGGAGAGCATTATTTTCAAACTTATCATTCTTATTGTACTGTGGAACTAGACCATGACTATGAACCATTCAATGTCATTAACCGCGCTATAACGAACTACATTGTATCAAAGGATGAACGTATCAATGTAATGAATATTTCTGATCCGTACAATATGCGTATATTGCAAACAGTGCTATATCGGGGACACCTGTTACAATACAATGATCGTATCTTTGATATCGTCAACTGTTTCATATCAAATGATGTCCATAGAAATAGTATTTTATAGTAACAATATGAGGTCAGGTAAACTAAACCTATTCCTTGGAAAAAATGTCAAATTTGATCGTTTAATTTTTTGAACTTTTATGACATCATCGGATAATTTATGCTATTCTCCGAATGACGTAATTTCAAGTAGCCATAAAGTCATGTTCCAGTTCCAGACTCTAATTTTTTAGTCAAATGAATCAATTCTAAAGTATGGTGTAACCGGTGATAACTACCTGATATCTGTGTGTGTGCGTGTATGTGTGTGTGTGTGTGTGTGTGTGTGTGTGTGTGTGTGTGTGTGTGTGTGTGTGTGTGTGTGTGTGTGTCTGTGAATAATATTCAGGACTGGTACGAAGGGTTCTATGCTTTCTAAGCAAGAAAGTTTTATGCATCGTTGGTGAGACTTGAATTTTTCGCCCTAAGTTGTATTCTAACGATTTTTTTCAGTCTGGGCGCGCTCTTGGGACCTTTGTAAGTCTACACAGAAAAAAAAGTGTCTGGTAGTAAAACTTTTTAAAAAATTACTTTAATTAGTTACACATAAATTTCATTAGTCTATCCCAAAGTAACATTTATCATATTTAATCAGAAATTATCCCCCTGGACAAACAAATAAATTCATGTTAACTGATTCATTTTTATCGAAGTAATTTCGGTTGGTCGAACGAAGTAACACTTTTTTCCCGTGTAGGTGACTGCCTAAACTCACCCAAAGGGCGGGATATGTCGGCCCTGAGGATAGTAAAAATATTGAGGAGTCATTGTGGAGTCTTTAGAAGTGTGCACGGAATAAGCTTTAAAGTGAGGGACTTCAAAAAAAGGATACTTTTGATACACACTGATACTCCACGTTAAATCTTCATAATTTCACGAATGTATCAGCTAGATCGCTTTGAAAGGCAAGAAAAGAGAAATAATCCTATGAACCTATGGAACAACATTTCTATTTCTATTTTTTTTTTCTGTGTTTATTTCAAATTTGAATCTTATTTAGAAATTCGAATTATATTCATAGAACAACCTAATCCAGAGGGAGAAAGCCGAATGCACAAAAACTGATTTTGTTAAAATAAGTTTATAATCTTTGAATAGAAATTTGACGAAAAATAACTTTTCGACTCGAAATTATCTCAAATCGTCTTCCGTCTCGATTTCACAGGAGAAAATTGGGCCCGAAACTCTGGTTCGAAAATGGCATAATAAGAACAATTTTCTTGGCTTTTAGTATTTGCAATGTTATCCTCGTATATATATACACATACACACACACACACATACACACACACACACACACACATATATATATATATATATATATATATTCTTTCTTTCTTTATCTCTTTTTCTCTCTCTATCTCTCTGCATTTCCTTTTCTCTCTCTCGATCTCTTTATTTCTGTTGAACAACCGCAGCTAACAAACATGGCGGAGAGTTCTATTTTTCCAAACGTGCCTGTGTTTGCATCAATTTATGAGTTTATTTGTCTGACAATTTGTTCCAACGCCCTCGGCCTTATCGTTTTGTTTGCAAACTTGAAAATTTGTATCAGTACTCCACTAACCCCCCCCCCTGTAAATTTTGGGGAAGAAGCTTTTTTTCATGGGGAGGGGGCAATCAACAGATTTATCAAAATAAATTCGCTACGTTTTTTGCTACTCTACTGTAGATGTGTTTTAGTGGGGAACGCCAGTTCTTTTGTCTCTACAGGGTTATCTGGTCAATTAAGTAAAGAATAATGACCATTTTGGAGATAACGTTACACTTCCAAAATTGCATACGGTTGGGCTTGGAGTGAAAATTGGAAATATCGGATGATTAAAATGCGACTGGACTATGCTACCTGCATTAACTTTTGCTGGGATGGGCTTTGTCCCTGACCCCTTGATAAGGCATTCTCACCAAAGATGAATGTACCCTTTTGTACATCATGCCAAGAGAAACATATTTGTTGCCCCCTTCTCCAAGAGAAATGACAGCAGACGCTCATATTTGCACGGAACATATCCAACGCTATATACTATCATCGAAAGCCTAGAATACATTGAGCGAAAATAAAAGTAGCCCGGTACAGGAGAGCCCTATTTTAAGAAGCTGATCGTACCACGATTGAATTCGTGAAAATAAGTTTATAAACTTTGATTGAAAATTCAATGAAAAAGAACTTAACAACTAGAAATAATTGTAGATTGAACTGCTGTTCCGATTCCCTTGGGGAAAAAATCGGACAAGAAACTTTGCTTAGACAATGACTTAATAAGAAGAATTATCTTGGCTTTACGTCTAAGCTTTCTTATAGTCATTTCTTTGTGTGGCTTTTATGTTTTTATGTCTTTTGTTTGGTCGTAGACACAGTGACATTGTTGAATGGGTTCCTGTAAAAACGTCCGTAGAAATTAAGTCGATGGAACCTCGTTTTGGTTTTTACAGAAAGTGGATTCCGGAAATGTTCGAGAAATTACGTTGTTGTAAATAATCTTTCATATTTAACGAGCGGTCATTAGATATTGAAAAGAAGAAAGATAGGAAGAGGCGTTTGGTAGGAAGGAGAAAGCTTGGGGAGAAAGAATGAAAAATCTCACAATGAAAGATAGAAAAGGAAAGAGAGAGTGAGAAAAAAAAAAGAAACAGTAGAGAAAAGATATGAAGAAAGAAAGTTTCAAAAAAGAGTGAACAAAAAGAGTAAAGAATGGAACACACGAAGGAAGAAAGAAATATTGGAAGGAATGCAAGGATGAGTAAATGAAAGAACGAAAAATACTAAGAAAAGGCAGAAAAGAAAGGCAAAATTACGTTGAAAAAAGTAAAAAAAAGGAGAAAAGATAGATATATAGTAAGAATAGGTAAGAAAATATACAATAAATTGATGAGTTTTGAAAGGGGAGAGGGAAAGAGAAGAAATGAATGAAAAGATACAAAAAAAAAGAGAATGGGCTGGAGAGAGAAAAAAAGAAAAAGGAAAGTTTTTGCGAAGAAAAGAAATACATGAACGACAAACTGATGCAGGGAAAAAAGAAAGAAAGAGCTAATGGAAACAAAAAAGAAAGAAATTAAAAAAAGAGGAAGGGGGAAAAAACAAAAAGAGTATCAAAAGAGAAAACATAAAAAGGGAAATAATGAATAAGAGAGTGATTAAGGTGATAAGACAGAAAAAATTAATTAAGAAAGAAAGGAAAGGTTAAGAAAGAAAGAAAGGACGGAAGGAAGAATATTATAAAAAAAAGAATAATCAAAATCTATGACAGAAAAGAATAAAAGAGAGAAAGAAACAAGAAAATTAAACTAGAAACAAGAGAAAAAGAAAGAACAAAGCAGGGAAAATAATCTAAGATTAAAAAAAACTGAATGAATGGGACAATTTTGAAAATGAAGAATTATTTGTGTCTGTGTTTGTTTGTTAAAGAGAGAGAGAGAGAGAGAGAGAGAGAGAAAGACACAGAAAGAAAAGAAAGAAATGTAGAAAGAAGTAATGCAGAGTTAGAAAGTCATCGAAAGTTATCAGAGAAATTCCTCTAATACGGATGAATGCAAAAGAATAAGTTCCTGTAGAAAGAAAAACAAAACCTAACACAACCGAAAGACGTAAAAAGAGAAATAGTTTCAGTCAGCCATGTTGCTTCCCAGTGGTTTTTGCCGGAATCATTTCAACACAGCTCTTTTACGAAACAATGGCGAAGAATATCTTCGGGAAATTCTCCGCTTTTTTCTCGCATACCACCCAGACAGCCCTTCCACTTCTCCGGCTCCTTCTGCTCAAACGAATTACTTGCTTTCATAAGAAAAACGGATCCCAAAGTTTTTCACGTATTCCACAAGCGGGTTTTCTCTCACAACAATCACGACTGATGTGTACCTACATCCCCTACCCAGCACGTGGTTGTTGGAGGACCACAAATGATTTAATCATCGGTGTGTCAAAGGCAAAATAGCCTGAAGGAGTCTATCCTTCTTTAGGCTTGTTCGGAAACAGTTATTCTTCTCCTAAACTGGTTGCCAAACATGCCCAGTCTGTTTTCCAATTAGGTTGCCCGGGAAAAATGGTCGAATTGAAACAATGCGTAACTATGTAATTCAAATCTGAATTCCAGTGTCTTGAACAAGCAAACTATAAGATGGAGAGGAACAAACTTACGTCTATAAAACAATGGTTAACCGTTACAATATGGATATGTACACTAAATAAATGTCAAGCATATGTTATACTGCAACGAGACAAAATTTGGTATAATAAAATCTGCCATTACTTCTGTGACAAGCTAATTTACTCATAACTGGAGTATAGATAGAGTCATGCCTCTCTTAAGGGCTTTAGTCGCAATGATTCCACTCTCTTTGCTGTAAATCACTTTGTTGTCGTGCAGCTCCTACAGCTACTATGCCAACAGTCTGTATGATTGTTGGGTGATCAATTAAAAAATTGAACCAGGAGTAATGAATGAAAATTTTGAATACCCCCTAAAAACCTTTTTTATTATTGAGGGGATCAAAAAAAAAAAGGTTTCAGGTTTAGTTAGTCACTAAATAGAGAGTGTCCATTAGCAGCATGTTGTGCTAGGGGTGATCAATTGAAATATTAAAAAAGGGGTTATCAATTGATGATTTACTTCGATTGCATTACATTGAAAATTGAATGCCCCACTAAAAACTTATTTTGGGAGAGTATTAAAAACATGTTGATGGACATAATGAATAAATGTTGAAATACCAGCCCTTTGGTTCAATTAATGAGCCCTATATGTAGTATGCATTCATAGCCAGCAAACAAGATAGACGGTAGACTAGTTAAAAGAAAGGAAAGAAATCTATGTTGATACTTTTGGTGACAGTTTGGGCTAATTGGAGCCGCCCTCTCGAGGCCTCAAATATCACAGATTTGAGAATGATCCTCTTTCTCGGCTGCACATACACGTTCTCCGATATTTGACATCGAAATATAGATTTCAAAATGGAGGGTTGTCCATCGGCAAGTATGGCCGACTGACATGAATGATTGAAAAGTTTATAAATTTTATTGATTTTGACATCAATGCTACGATCAGAGTTTCCGCTACATGTATTGAATATTACAGGTGGTTCTGTTCTGGGAAAGATCGATAATGCCGACACAGAAATTGTCTGGCGGCCACGGCGAATTTGAAACTTCAAAGAATGTTCAATGAATACAACGGCAATGGCTTAAGTCTGTCGACTTCCGGTGGGGGTGATGACGTCAAAGATTGAACGGCGCAAATAACTGCAGCTATGACGTCATTAACCGTTCAACAATGAAATCAAAAGTGTCTGTGGCTCCAAGGAAGCTTTTCCTAGAGAATCGAAGTGGCGAAATGCGAAATAGTTCCAGCTGATCTGTTCTAATGTATGTTCCTGTCTCCATTCTCTCTCACAGTAGACTAGTCAATGTGTAATGATGGACTCCATGCTTCTCAGCTGACTGCGTGTAAGCTTGAAGAATTGGGATATGAAGCCCTGCAGTATCTTCTACATTCACCCGACATTTCTCTTACAGATTAACATATCTGGAGCATTTGGACCTCAGATCCATAACAAAAGGTTCAAAGATTAGGGAGCCATGTTTCCTGCCTTTTCTGATATTATGACCAGTTACTCTGAAGATTTTACAGAGACGACGTTACAGTCAACATATGAACACTAGCAGTGTCAAATTTTGAAGTAATGCAAAGAGATTTCACCGAAGAATAGATATGGTCAGAATGAACTAAATTCTTGACTTCACTGGTGTTTCCCGGTGGGAGGCAGCTAGAATTGAGTACAAAAAATATCCAGAAAAATATAGATTCCGGAAAATATAGATGTTTTACATAAACAATACCCTTCAAAATGAGGCCCTTAAAAGGTAAAAAAAGCTTTTTTCAGAGAAAAAAAAAGGAAGACGTCTGGAGGAGAACTGATGCCAATTCTTAAGTCTGTAGACAAAACGGTACGGCCAGAGCGCTGGCATGCACAGCATAAATGATCATGCAAACACATCTAAATATGATAGAATCAATTGCAATCTTTGATGGCTACGGTCGTTCAATTCTTATTTTTTTGTAAAAGATTTACGTATTCATTAAATTGAAATGATCTAGTGCGTAGCTGTATGTTACAATCCTTTAATATCGAGACATGTCATTTTAACACAGTCAGTAGGGTAGCCTCCTGGCAATCATTCGGCCGTGAGTTTAAGAAGAATGTGGGTATTTCATATAAGTTTATACCCTTCATTTTGGTGAAACTTACGACTTGAGTGGAACCAAAGTGCCCGAAACTAAGATGCTGGGGGTGGGTTTGAAGTAAGGATCGTTCCGCTCCGAAGTATATTCAATTCTTCCTTTTCCCTTAGCTTACCCTTCCACAAAATGCCAAACAACTCCATTGAGGACTTTTGGAGATATTGTGCAGACTGATCGAGAGACAGATTGAAAGACGCCGGTGAATGCTCATTCCATTTCTAAATTTGTGAGCAGTGATATATAAAGTCAGGGTTGCCTCAGCTGACTTTTTTTTTTTTTGAGAATTAAAGTGTGCACTCGTGAAATATCGCATAAAGACATTACCATGCGCGACACACCTTCCTCTGTATCGGTTTATTTTGCTCGTTACCTATTCAAAACCAATATTAACCCTATTGGTGGTTGGCTGTTTACATTATTTACAAAGTGCAGTAAACAACAGATAGATTGCTCGTCTCCCAAGACAGAAATAGCGGGGGGGGGGGGGAACATGCATTTTAAACGCCGAAAATATGGTGGTTATATCTGAATCGCGTCAAATTACGTTACTGTCCTGATTCTCAAACGCAGAAGACTTGTCGTGGCCCGATCCTTAAAGTGTGGAGACATCAGCATAGTTTTATTACCAAGCTATATGCCGACCAACATTTTAGGTGGACTCTGAGGGGATGTTCTAATGATTGCTGCTCGGAAGCTGACAGAATCAATAATCGTATTTCGAATCATGCAAGACTCTCACTCAATCTTGTTGAAGAATGTAAATTTCCGATATTAAACAAGACAGTAAATCACTTTGCCTGCGAAGCTGTTAGCGAATCATTACCAATTCAAACTGACTTTAGAAAATCAGGGCACAGGGTACATTTTCGGGGATTACAGTATACAGTTCAGACGAATGAATGCTTGTTGAACAGTTATTAGTTCTGGAGATTCGGAGTTCAATCGTAAGCATTATGTACTTTACAATGGTTAGATCTGAAACATGGAACTTGACCAAAAGATTGACCCTCAAACTGAAAACCATTCAATGTGCACATGCGAGAATCATTCTCAAACTCACATCGAGAGATAAAAAAACAGCACAGTTTATTGGTTTATTGATAAAAAAAAACAGGAGTCAGAGATATCATAGAATCCACTAGAAAACTCAAATGGTAATGGGGTGGTCATGTTGTAAGAATGACCGACTACTGATTCACATTACGACACAACATGCGGATCACCAGAGATCATATGCAAAACTGTGGCCGGCAGAATATAGGTAGACAAGTTCACGAAAGTATTTGTTTGGAGTATCGTGGGAAAAACGACGGACGTTGAAAGGTTGACGATGTTGCTGCTGCTGATGAATTAAACCGATTTTGGTGTCAACCAAATGTATCCCAGCTCCTCATATGTTTATGTTGAGCTTGGCTTACATAGTTCAGTTGATGGTGCAGCAGTATTTGTCTTTGCTTGACGATTCTTTCTCCAAGTTAGACCTGGATATGTTCATAATCTCTGCAGTGACCGTGGCTTCACTCAAACATTTCCAGTTCGCTCTCATTTTTGCAGGGAGAAAAACTGTTTTCCGAGCGACAGTTTCAAGTTGCATTTTGTGTTTTTATCCATTGCATAAAGTGTATTTGTCAGTTGTGGGATTCAGTAAATGCTTCTTTGAGCAGATATTGTAACGACTGTGAGTGTTGAGTGAGTGTTGACTGGTTAAAATTTGATAGATATCCATCACATCAGCCTAACTGTGTCCGAGTGCAGAAGTAGGTATCTCAAGCTTTTGTAGTCTTTTTGCATCGGAGAGGTCCTTCAGTTCGGCCACTAGTTCAGCGACTTTCCTTTGAATCTTTTGAATTGCACTGTGGTCACTCTCCAGCTGAGGGGACCATGTACCGGATGCGTAACCCACAACAAGATATTTGTATGTGTGAGTATTTCACTGATCGTGAACTTGAATATATGGTGCCGATACGCAAGAACTCAGTTAACTTTATGAACTATCGATTGTGTATGTCCAAGGAATTTGCTGTTGTTGTCTGTGTGCGCCTCGAAGTCCTTATTGGATATTTTTTAATCAAAAAGAATTTTGCTTCACGTTTCACTGCACTATATTTGCCTGTTGACTTCTGCATGGTATTTATCCTTCACAAATTTTGAAAATTTCTCTGGTCACTATTTCTCTATTTATTAAAATCAGTTTATTCGTTTTTCAGACATTTCATTTCCAGATGAAAACGAGAGCTCTGCCATTTAAAACTGTATTTTTATTAAATCGAATGACAAAGGATATACGTTAGATTGGGCTCTTAATATGAGTATTAGCTTCGTGGTTATTGTCAGGCTGAGGGATAAATAAGTCAATTATAGAACAAATGAAAGCATCATACTAGTGTGTACTGAAACAGTAGGATCGCCATTAGAGAAAAAACACGATTGAAGAACTATAAAGTTTCTGTGTGTCTATGATAAGTAAAACTGAACAAATCGGAAACTGTCGTCTGATTCAATCAATATGCAATTGCCTTATCGTACATTTGGCGTTTTTCTGGGAATTCCTTCCAGGTTTTTTTTTTTTTTTTTTTGGTCGGCTTCGAGTAAAAAGTCTGAACGAGGAAAAAAAAAGAGTAAAGATCCCAGATAGATTTTTCCTAGCTGTAAAAGGATCGGGAGCAATCAGTGCTGTAATTGGTTTTGTTATGTAGGAGCAAATACATTTATTTTTTCTTCCTTAGGACACCATGGTAAGTAAAATGGCGACGATGATTGGAGAAATAAAAATCTACGCTGAAAATAGAGAACCTATATACCAAGCTCATACCATAGTCAAAAGTAAATACAGACAAGAAGATAGAAGAGAAAAACTCAAAAAGTCGAAACGGTGTAGAAGAAATTGGCCATCCAGGCTTATTTGGTTCTAAAATACATTAGCATAACTATCGTTAAATATAATTCTTCTTCATCTTTAAAATGACGAATTTTATTTTCATTTTTCTCTGTTTACAGTCAACTTTGCAGCTAAATTGTTATGTACGCTTCAAAAGTATCCATATGTTTAGGGCTTAGAGGAAGAGGTTATGGCTATTGTCAGTGATTAGCAGTTAGCGTTAGGATCTCAGCAGCGTTATCATTGATTTGGATAACAGTATCTCAAGCAAGCATGTTTTTTTACAGCTACGGAAGAGAGAAAGTAAAGCGAAGTGGAGTAGGCTTTCTCGTTAATAAAAACCTAAAAGACAACGTGGTAGCTTTTAAAGCTATCTCAAACCGCACAGCCAGTGAGTGTTACCACTTAACTCTCAAAGAGGTACAAGCTGAAAGTCATCAAAGTCTAGGCTCCTACTTTGCAATCAACCAAAAAGGAAATAAACAACTTCTATGATGACTTGAACTCCCTATTACAAGATACCAAAAAATACTTCAACATTATCATGGGAGATTTCAATGCACAAATAGGACAAGGAAACGAACGCTGCATTGGAGAATTCGTATACAAACAACGGAATGAGAGAGGGGAGATCTCCGTAAAGTTTACAACCACAAGCAAATTAAAAATCATGAATACACTTTTAAAAAAGAAATCCAGCAGAAAATGGACTTGGAAGAGTCCTAACAATGAAACCAAGAACGAAATAGACTACATTTTAACGGACAAAAGCCACACTATCCAAGACATTCAAATTCTTAACCAAGTAAACATTTGAAGCGACGATAGAATGGTATAATGCAAGATGCAAGTAAACACTAATAAAGAACGCAGAATGTTCCAAACCAAACTGCAACCACTAAACGTACCAAATGAACTCACTCAACCCTTCAAGCCAGAATTGAAAAAAAAATTAAAATACTTATGAAAACAACACCAACATCAACAAACTCCACAGCAAAGTAACAAATTCTCTAATAGAAGCTGCCAATATGTTTAAACCAAGAAACACTCAGACCATCGGCAAAATCTCGGACAAAACCAAGAAACACATTGAAAGCTCAGAAACCTCTACCTACAAACAACAACAAGGGAATAATAGAGGAGGCCGAACTAAACAAAACAAACAAAAAGAAACTAAGACAAGGCAAAATAAGGTAGAGGACAGCAATAATGGAAACAACTCTCGAAAAACAGCGAGGCTTCAGAGCATCAAACAAAGCTTTCAGTATAGGACAGAAACAAATAAGTAGCATACTCGAAGAAAACGGAGACATAGCAACAGACAGAGACAGAATTATCGAACGCACCTAAGAATTCTACCAAGAACTCTACTCTTCAAGACATGGGCAACTAAGCAACGACCAGGATACGCAAAATGCTGACAATTAGTTTTGGGACTTCCCAAAAGTTACACCATAGGAGGTAAAACAAGCCATCAAACAAACAAAAAAAAAGGGAAAAGACCCTGGACCAAATAACATCACTATCGATCTACTCAAAAACGCTGGTAAGATCATTCACAAAAACTAGCTAATATTGTGTCAGAAACAGTGTAGAGTCCCTAAATACTGGAACACGGCAATCATAATGCTTCTACAATAAAAAGGAAACCCCAAAGATCTCAACGACTACAGGTCTATAGGCCTTCTCAACTGCATTTATAAACTGTTCACAAAAATCATCAACCAGATCACTAAAACACTAGATGAAAACTGACTACTGGAACAGGCTTGATTTAAAAGAAGCCATTCAATTATGGACCATTTCCATTCAATTAAACAGCTGAAAGAGGAATCAGCAGAATACAAAATGCTATAGCATTTATAGACTACAAGTATTGTAACATATATACAGCACTCCTTTATCCAAAAAGGAGTAAAACATGGTGATACCAGCTCACCCAAACTCTTTACAGCCTACCTCGAGATGATGTTCCGTAACCTGAACAGGAATGACTCAGAAATCAAAATAGAAGCAAATATCTAAGCAACCTCAGATTTGCAAACAACATCGTTCTTTTCGTAGAGAAACTACACGACCTTCAACTCATGCGATATGAACTAAACGAAAAAAAGCAAAAGAGTCGGCCTACACATGAACTTCAGTAAAACAAAAGTCATGTGCAACAATCACATCGAGAATAAGGACATAACTATCAAAATCGAAGATGCAAAACTAGGAAAAGTAGACCACTACATCTACCTAGAACAACAAATCTCTATGAGACCCTCAAAAGGAGAAAAATCAAGCAGAGAGTCACTGTAGGATGGCAAGCCTTTGGGAGAGCTAGCTCAACTTTCAAAAATAAAGAAGATCCCAATAATCCTAAAAAAAAGAGTATACAACCAATGGATCCTCCTAATAGTCACTTATGGAGCTGAAATAGGGAACCTCACCAAGAGACAGACCTACAAATTGTGCAGTATGCAAAGTGCACATGAGGGAATCATGCTCAGCCTTACATGGAGAGACCAAAAGACAGCACAGTATATCAGGAAGAAAACGGGGGTATAAAACATCGTAGAATCTATAAAAAAAAAATTCAAATAGCAATGGGCTGGCCATGTTGCAAGAATGACAGATAACCGATGAACAACACGAAATATGGATCCCAAGAGACCACATGCGAATCAGAGACTGACAAAATACAAGATGGACAGATGAACTATACAAATTCAGAAGATACTGGCTCTGTAACACCCATGATACAGAAATGTGTCAAATGCTAGGGAAGGTCTATGTCGAACGACAGACGTTAAAAGACTGATGATGATGATCTTATAGCAAATACAACAACACTATTTGAAGCGTACAGGAAGCTGCAAGATAGCGATTTCTAGCAATCAAGGGGCTAACTTCAGCCAGTCTTTATACCATCGCATTTACGGGCTAACTGACCAAGGATTACCCTGCTGAACTCATAAAGGCGGTGGCAAAAAGGAGAAAAAGTTTTGGATTTCTATTTATGGAAGATTTTGAACGTTCCTAATATGTTTGTTCAGGTTCAATCGATAAACTCTTTTTTTCAGTGGATTCTTTTGGGGGCATAGGGCCTTCTTACAGAGTGGAGTTGCTAATCCAATGCTCGAGACTGCCTTACAGGGCTTGAGGTCCCCAAATGCCAAGCTATTTACTCGAACTCTCAGGGTGTGCGAGTACATGCTTCTCCCGAGGGTATCATTGCGAAAAGAGGTTAAGTGGCAGCTGTCAGAACTCGAACTTGGTACGCAAATTTTATTTTCGTTGTTGGTAACGGCTATGCCACTCTCCACACTTAATTGGGTTTAATGCTTGCTCAAATTGATCTCATATTTTCAGAAGTCAATTCGTATCTATCAGACAAGTGGGTTCCGAATCACCTCCAAATCATTGAAAGGAAGTGTATCCCATTGTATTTGTGGACTTCAGATCATACCAAAATGATCGTTTCTTTGGTCATTCTCTAGCAGAGTTATCGGACATTTTGATCAATTTAAATGATTGACAATAATTGGCTGAGGAGAGCCATAAGCGGTAACAGCTGTTTTAGAAAACAAGATTATTTTTTTCAGCTTACGTATTTACCTTTCTTCTTTTTTCAATCAGTTGACCCAATTCAAACTTTGTATTTACTTTTCGGGGTTTTTTACAAAAAAAGTATTCAATAGATTTTTATAAAAGAAAGTAAGTAGAAATAATATGTAACTACGTATTTATTTACATTTTTACATTCTTAATCATGTTAGAGGTTTACGCGAAAATTGAGTGGAATTTTTTCACAATATATAAACAAAAAAGTAATTTTGATCAAATTTAACATGTGCATTTACTTGTACATATTTTGGGGAAAAAAGCAAGTAATTGGGTTAAATTTATTTGATAGACATTCTTTTTAAACTTGAAACTATTGTTTTCTAAATGTTATCTTCATTTTTTTTCTCACACGTAAACTCTTAAGATAAATCCTGAAACTACCACCGAGAGATAACATGAAAATTATGTGAAATATGAATTTATGCTCATAGTTCTCTGTAGCGAAAAATCGCTAATCATTTAAATATCTATAGCGAAGAACATGTTTTCTTTAATGAAATGGTTCATCTCTTGTATTAGATGAAGTTCATGAAATATTACACTTGTAGTGCCCCCTATACTTTTAGTTAGGAATCAAGTACGAAACTCTTCTTTTAGCTAGATATCCAAAACCTCACTTCCTCCAACGGCCCCTTTAAAAGCCCTGGATGCACATGGTCCAATGCTCACTAGCTCCAGCACACTTAGCTTGGTACGCTTCTAGCCCTGGCCTCTGCAGCTGGCCATTCTCTCTCTCTCTCTCTCTCTCTCTCTCTCTCTCTCTCTCTCTCTCTCTCTCTCTCTCTCTCTCTCATTCTCCCTGGCCCAATGCTCATTGACACCAAGACTCCTTGCTGGTCATACTTCTGGCCCTGGCCTTTGCAGCCGGCTACCTTTCCAGTCTTTTTCCATCTCCCAAAGATCGTTATCATTTCGCCGACCCACTGGCCAATCCGATCTTAAGTACCATCCTCACTTTGGGAAACATGCACGTCAAGAGTCTATCAGCGTCAGAGAATATCTCCCAAGTTAACTCACTTACTTAGCAGAAAGGCTCGCACACTGAACTCAGTTTCCACATTATCTCGGAGCTATCCAACCATACGGAATACATGCGTTCAGACAACTCCGCTACAACTCCGACACCAGTACTATCAAGACAAGAAAGCTCCCATCTTTCACAATCTCTTCTCCTAACATTACTTCTCACAATCGATTGTATTTAAGTATCCTTCCGTGTACCTCATCTTCATTCTTGTATTAAACGTACGTCTTTTGTCTGACCATAATACTAGAACGTGTTCATTCCACTTTGTTTCATCAATGCGTGTCCAACTTCATACTTGGCGCACATTCCCTTCTCTTCGTACAGCTTCCTTCCCTTCCACATCTACGGGGCTGCACACGTGCTACAGTCAAACCACGACGAGGACCGAATCCCCTTCTCTCTCAATCATCAATCCATCACTGTTCGGATTCAAGAAAAGATTCCATGCGCAAGACACTGATCAACAACAAATTTTCATCAAGTATGTATTTTGGAGGACTTTTTGTAATTTTGGATGCTGATTCTGAAAAGGTCACTCGTTTTCTTGTATTACATCCAGTTCTTATGGTGTGTCTATATTTTAGTATATGACCCCTACAGAGCACCGTGGTGGGGGTCAGAGGTTCAACGTTCTCAGTTTGTCCTTCTGCATGGTATCTTCTTTGTATATTTTGTACATTGTAATTTTGATTTTCTTCATTGAAGAGTTCTGACAAATACAGATCTTGTTCTCACTTATTTTTCACGTGTATAGCTTCGTATTCAATAGAACTGGAAGTAGAGCGTATCTGTATGAAAACAAGTTGAGCGTGCTTGAGTGAAACGGTCTCAGAATTCTTCATCGAAAATCGGTTTAAGCAAGTTGCACTACTGCTTTGATGGAATAAAAAACAGTCAAATTTTGTAACAAGTGCTTCTTTTACTTCTGTTCTCCTCCATCTTAGCCCAAGCTGTCAATCTACACCAATAAGTGCAAAAATAAAAAAATAATAATATTGATGGCTTACAAATTTCATTCATATCACCACCATTGCCATCGCCATCATCATCATCATCATCATCATCATCATCATCAATCTCTTAACGTCCGTCATTGGACATAGATTTCCCAAGGATTCGCCACAATTCTCTATCGTCGACGTTGCAGAGGCATTGTCCTCTGAATTTGTCTAGTTCATCTCTCCATCTAGTACTCTGCTGGCCAAGGTTGCGCATGCGATCTCTGGGGATCCATGTCGTGAGTCCTGATGTCCATCGGTTGTCTGTCAACTCTTGCAAAGTGGCTAGTCCATCCCCATTTGAGTTTTTTAATGGATTCTATGATGTTCCTGACCCCTTTATTGCGCTGTCTTTCGGTCTTTCCATGTGAGGCTCAGTATGCTATTTATTTACTCAACCACCAGAGCAAAAACCAGACACACGGTTCGGGATTTACGCGGGGAAAATAGGAGTAACCTTTGAAAAATAGCTCCAGCAGACGCAGCTTTGATTTGCTAACCAAAGCAACTGCCACCACGATAGCGTCAGGTATGAGCCCGACCTGTTCCGTTAAGTGCAATGGGACAGTGCTGCCCCGGGGCAACGGATCCCCAGCAGCTGGGCCGAGTAATCCGAAGGTTCCTAATGCACGTAGCAATGTGCAGCCTCAGTATGACTTCGTTGGCTAACGCATTGCACTGGAGCACTCGATCTTGGATGCCAACCACGACACCATGTCCGGCCCATTCGACAGGTAAGTGTCAGTACCATTGCTTTGGATTCTGTCGGAGAACAGATACTACACCCTGATCCTTGCCGAAAAAGCCAGAAAAAATAGGGGGGTCAGCATCTATTTAATCACTGTCCCACCACAGCAATATTTGACACAAGGTCGGGCTTAACGTGGGAAGAAATGGGAGCAACCCTTCAAAAATGGCTCCAGCCGATGCGGCTACGGTTGAAAAGCGCTCCATCGGAGCTAGACAACGTCCGCCACGAAAGTGTCCACTAGGGGACCTGCCCCTTTGAGTGCAATGGAGCAGTGCAGCCCCAGGGTAACGGATTCCACGCAGCTGGACCGAGTAATGATGGGAGAGCCGAAAGACGAGTCCAAGGGCTCCTTGATGCGCGTAGCAAAGCGCAGCCTCAGTTAAACTTCATTGGCTAACGCTTGCACCGGTGCATTCGGTCTTTGATATCAGCCAACACACAATATCCGGCCCATTCGACGGGCAAGACTCCTCGGGCTCTGGTGAGGAACAGATACTGCACTTTTATCCCAAGGAAAGGCCGGAAAAATGTGGGGCTGAGCATAGGGGGTCAGCATCTATTTAATCACTGACCCACCACAGCAATATTTGACACAAGGTCGGCCTAACGTGGGAAGAAATAGGAGCAACCCTTCCAAAAAGGGCTCCGGCTGACGCAGCTACCGTTGAAAAGCTCATTGTAATGGCTAGACAACGTCCACCACGAAAGCGTCCACTAGAGGACTATCTCCTTTAAGTGCAATGGAGCAGTACTGCCCCGGGGAAACAGCGATCCTGCAGCTGGGCTAAATAATAATGGGAGAGCCGAAGGACGAGTCCAAAGGCCTCCTGATACGCTTAGCAAACGCAGCCTCAGTGAAACCTCATAGGCTAACGCTTGCACCGGCGCACTCGGTCTTTGATGCCAACCCACACACAATCTCCGGCCCATTCGACGGGCAAGTGTCAGTACCGACTTCTCGGGCTATACCGTTGAACAGATGCTACACTTTGATCCCGAACGAAAGGCCACAAAAAATTTGTGGCTGAGCAAAGGGGGTCAGGATGATATTTTCATGTGCACGTTGAATGGTTCTCAATTTTTGGGTCCGTCTCTTGGTTAGGTTCCATCTTTCAGCTCCATAGGTGACTATTCGGAGAATGCATTGGTTGTACACCTTTCTTTTTGAGATTAATGGGATCTTTTTGATCTTGAAGGTTGAACTTGCTCTGGCAAAGGCTTGCCATCCTGGGCTGATTCTTCATTATTCATATACACCGTTTTTATTCGCTCACTGCAATCATGATACTTATAGAATAGTCACGATCCAATCTGATTTGTTTTTGTTTGTTTTTAATTCTGAGTTTTCCTCTTCTAGACTGGTTGCCTACCAAGACTACGGATCTAAATCAGCCCAGCTATTTTACACTCAGTTTGGATGGAGGAGAGATGAATTCCCTTTGAGTGCCTCAGTGCAAAGTGATCCTAAACAGCCTCAGTTCGAACACGTTTTGCCGATTTTGTGGTTCCTGTCGTTAACCATTCTTCCACTCACACCAAAGAGATTTAACGCTATAATTGTAAAGTGTAACTGTACACAACTAGTCGCAAACGACTTTTTGCAAAGCTTTGAGAGTGTCGGTTGCGCGTGCATAACCTCAAAGCGTACACAACATTGGCGCAGGGAGGTCTGTTAAGAAATGAAATCGAAAGCAAATCTGCCTGCAGAAGACATTTAACAGATCTGTTAAATATGAAGAAAAGGATAGATAACTCTTCTTTCATTACATTAAGGTTACTTTTTAGATGAGCTAACATCTCTTGCATCGATTGCCGCTGATATATAGAAATATAACTTACGCTCTTTGCTTAATCCCATGGTTACGACCTTTGCTCGGGGTTGCTAATTTAGATGTTTTTTTCATATGAATTTAGATGTTTTTAGTAGCGTCTAAATGTCATCATTTAGAGAGATCGTTATAATATCTGAAGTATCTCTATTTGATTTATTGTAATATAATAAGTGATATCTTAAATGAATTATTAAAAATCCTAGTGATTTAAATGTGTTTGAGGATGTTTCCTGATCCAATCTCTGAAAAAAGATTTTGCGACGCAGCCCTTGTTGGATCTTAACACAAGAAAGGAATGACTGCATCTTTGGTCCGACTTTCTGGCTTGTCTTCTTTTTTTTTTCTTTACTTGACGATACACTTTTTCCCAACTTCTCATAATTTAGTTTTACTGCTGGAAGAGAGTTTCTCTCGTACCTGTTCAATTTGAGGGTCCCAAGAGGAATGTTGGTGACGTCATAATGAAAGGCCCTGTTTTTGGATGTATAGTAGTAGCTATGAATACTACTAGTTTCGCTTTTAAAGGTTTTTTTTTTCTTTGAAAAAAATATCTCTTTTGTTTAAGTTAAGTTTTCTTCTCCAACAACTATTGTTTTATAGCTTTTTTGGTTATCAAAGTGTGCTTTAGTTTCATTTTTTCTAGGTTTAACCTTTAGTTGGGAAAACAGGTCAGTGAAATGTGAAAATAAAAATAAAAACAACGGTTGGCTTTGTCTGACGACAGCACATTTCAGTATGACGTCAGCGGCATCTCTCTTAGGACCTTCAAATTGAATAAGTGCTGTTTCTCATTAACCAGAGTTCACCCTAAAAGATAGGCAGAGGCAAGTAAGTAGAATGATAGCACGTCAAATTATATTAGTAGCTCTTAGAATATTTAAAAATCTTGACTATCTTTAGCCAAACGAGAAGTCAAATTCGAGTAAAACTCTCTTTATTTTCATTAGCAGAGATGAATCTTTGGGAGCCGAACAAATAACGGAAATCTCAGGGATATTCAATCAAAAAGATGAAAGAAACAGACGATTATATTACAGTCATTCGTTTTTTCTTATCTTGGCAGCCGTTTATTCTTCGACCTTTTTTACTATTGGAGGAAAATTTATCTTTATTTACATTTTGTCTAAATAGATCAAATAAAGTAAGGAGTATTATAAAGTACCAAATTACATTAGTGTCTCAGGATGTTTTTAAGTCTTCTTTTTTTTTTCGAGCCAAACATGCTATGACAGTCTTGTAAAATCCCGTACATATTTATCTGCCTAATCTTGTGTAATGTTCTTATCAGTGATAAATAAGGAAGTCATACCGATGACGTACATTTCGAGGATATCCAATCAACAAGATGAAAACAACAAACGATTTGGGGTTTCAAACGATTTCTTGGAGAAAATGAGACGATATTGGAAAGCAGCTGTGGCTACTCATTCAATAGAAACCGTCTTGTGACCAACATCTTTTGGCAGCCTATCTTGTTAGGGGTGATCGAATAAAAAAAATTGGTTGAAAGGATGATCAATAAATTCGTAACTTCTCTAGCATTTTTACAACAGTGATCAATAGAAAATGTACGAATTAAAAAAAAAAAAAAACAAGAAAAAACAGCACGAATGCTACCGGGCATAAAGTAAGGGGTCTATTAAGCATAAACTTACATTGCAGATCGTACCAATCCCAAAAACCTTATCATAGGGTAATTTTAAAAAAATAAACAAACCATTTTATGTACACATAATTTTTGAAACTTTCAGTCCTCTAGCTCTATCGGTATAACTGGTATGCAAACTCATAACATAGCCAGTTTGCCAGTCAGCCAGACTCGCTAAAAAACCAAAGAAGCCTATGCTGTTAGTTTGGAAATGACATTTCAGAAAACAAACTGTTTTTTCTAGATTTCTTTATTAAAAAATGCTTGAAACTTTCAGCCCTCTAGCTCTATTTGTTGGATTTGTGCGTGCTTTACATACAGCCAGACTGGCTTAAAAACTAAAAAGAAACGTATGTTGACATTTCTGGTGACAGGTTTGGTTGACGGTTTCTAACACGGCGGTGCTTCTCGTTAAATCCGATCAAGATCACGTGATTCTGTTGGCGTCGATTAATTCATGTTGGTAAGTGAATGGAACCTTTTCGCTTTTCCTGTGAAACTTACCTTTCATGTGTCTGGGAATCAGAAATCATCCATGCTGTGATTTTCATGGCCTTCCTGGAGACACAAGTCTGCTTCCAAATTAGACTCTCTTTGATGCAGTTACTTTTAGTGGTTCCTTTTAAAAGAATCTTTGACCAGAACCGCCGTCCATTCCGTCCGCCTATCCTCCTCGCTACAGCGGTTGGCATGGACCATCGACGACCATGACGACGACGACAACGACGGCGACCTCGACTACGCCATCTTTGTTTATTAAATCCTTTGAGACCAAAGTGGACACGCGCCAAAGAATCCGGCTGTTACGTTATTAATTTTATATTGGTGCTTTTCTTTCTTTCTTTCTTTCTTTCTTTCTTTCTTTCTTTCTTTCTTCCTTCTTGCTTTCTTTCTTGCTTTCTTGCTTTCTTTCTTTCTTTCTTGCTTGCTTGCTTTTTATTATCCCTTTCTTTCTTTATTCTTTTCTTCTTTATTGTTCTTTTCTTTCTTCCATTTTCTTTCCTTCTTTCTTTCATTAGTATTTTTCTTCTGTTCTTTTTTCCCTTTTCCCTTTTCTTTGTTCTATTTTTTATTCTTTATCATTCCTTTTTTTTTTTGTTCTTCCTTTAATTTCTCCCTTCCTTGATTCCTTCTATTTTCCACTTTATTTATGATATGATCTTTTCTTTCTCTCTTTCTTTCTTTCTTTCTTTCTTTCTTTCTTTCTTTCCCCTTTACTGTATTTTTTGTTTTATCTCTCTATCTACTTTCCTTTTTATTTTTTTTTCTGTTTTTCTTTCATTTTTCACTCCATCTTTCTTTTCTCTGACTTTCTTCCTTGCGATCTGATTTTTACTTACACATTTTCGTTATTCATTCCAAGCCTTTCTTTTTCATTCCTTAATTAATAAGATCTCTTGTTCCCTCATTTTTTCTTTCCCAATGACTCGGTCTGTAATATAAGCAATGATTGATGAATTTGATAGAGGTTACATTTTTTCCTTTCTTGACAGCACACCTTTAACCTTTTATACTTCGGTTCTGTAAGAAACATTTCTCTTTATCTAGAGATCTTGAAAGATCTTCTAAGGTAAGTAGCATAATAACACATCAAATCATCTTACACTCGCTGTTAATTCTAGAATGACATATTTTTCTTCCGTTTCTTCTTCCTTTCTTTCTTCCTTTCGTTCATTATCTACCCATGAGAAACAGTCAACTAAACTGTCACCGAATCGGTCAACAGTTTTTCAGTCCGTCTGTCTGGCTGGCTATGTATATGTTAACGTATCACACCTACGGGGCCACGCTAATGGAGCTAAATGGCTGAAAATGTACTCATTTACTCCATATTATACCTATAAAAAATTCGTTTTTTTTATCTTCCTTAAATAAGTTTGTGGTGGAGGATTTAATTTGCAATACAAGTTTATGGTAAACTGGTCCTTTATTTCAATGTCCAGCAGCATTCACGCTCGTTTTTGTTTCGTTGTTTTTCCTAGGAAAATCATACCTGATAGTGATCAGTGTTCAAAATAGACAAGAGAAGTGATTTATTCATTGCTTACCTATTTTTGATTTTTTAATTGATCATCCCAGCACTAGATGTTACCGAAAGACAATGGTCACTTGACAGTTACTATTGAATGCCTACCAGTGTACTCATTTTCTCATTCTTTCAAAGAGATTTTTTTCTATTCCCCAATTAATCTCTTCTTTCTTTCAGCTTTGTAAAAATCGCTATTTGCTTTTTCAGTTTGTTTTTTTCCAACATTCCTCCTTAGGACTGTAAAAGTTCCGCGGAGTTTCGGGGATCTTAATGAATCAGTTTTTTTTTTCTTCGAATCTGAGAATGCAGACTGAGAGTTTCGTCCTTTTTAAAAAGCACTTAATATTTTACACACACACACACACACACACACATTATATATATATATATATATATATATATATATATATATATATATATATATATATATATATATATATATATATACATATATATATATATATCTTGAGAGTCCAGCGGCTGGAGTTTTCCGGTTTTCTTTAACACCTGACTAGGTGACGCATACACGACCGTTCCATTTTGCACCGAAAAGCACCCAATTATTGTCTTCCCCTAACTCACACTTCGTTTCCCTTTGTTCTGTCTGTCTGTTTGTCGCTACATCTGTGTTGTTGAACAACTGATGATCCCAAGAATAATATTTAACGTTAACACCTAATAAACGCTACACTAATAGAATTTGATATTTTCTCGTATAATACAAAATATCTAAACAATGTACATCAAAGGGATTGGAAAGAAACTAACTTGCACGACGTGACATCATTGGATTGTATGGAAGACAGTGTATATTGACAGTAAACAAAATTCTTTTCAGCCAAAGTATATATATATATATATATATATGTGTGTGTGTGTGTGTGAGTGTGTGTGTGTGTGTGCGAGCGTGCGTGTAGTCAGAGAGGGGGGAGAAACTGAGAGAGAGACAGAGAGAAAGTGTGAGGAAGACACAGAGAGAGATTGTACATGAAAGGTATTTGGGGTACAATGAAATTGTGATAATATTATGGATAATATATGTATATATATATTGCAGCGGTTCCATTTTCTTTAATTGTTTATTCTATTCACGTTGCTTTAATTGAATGATATATTAACCGTGTGACGACGGGAGATAATTTCAAATTAGTTTTCTCAATGATATAAAGCAATTTATTGATCATTCTGTTGAACCAAATATGTCCATTTCTTAAATACATAACTATCGTATTGAAAGAGACAAATAAACAGAGAATGAAACAAGACGGGGATTGAGGTTGGAAGCAGTTCTTTAGACATCACATTGTAGGCAGCTGCTTGGCTCAATGGTAGGAGCATAGCTTCATTTAGGCTGCAACCCTATCAGTGGCAGGTTCGATTCCTGCAGCAGCCCCATTTTTTTTCAATTTTTCATTCTATTTATGTCGTCTGAATTGTGTGATATATTAACCTTATAACAACGGGAGATCTTTTCTAATGTTTTTATTTAATACAAGAGAATAAATGAGAATTTGGGCTGAAAGCAGTTATTTGGCCTTTGCATTGCAGGTTGCTGTTTTGCAAATATATATATATATATACATATATACATATATATATATATATATATATATATATATATATATATATATATATATATATATATATATATATATACATATACATAGAGAGAGAGAGAGAGAGAGAGAGAGAGGAGAGAGGGAGAAAGAGAAAGAAAGAAAGAGAGGGAGAGAAGGATAGAGAGCAGGGAGAGTACATAAAAGGGACTTTAGGTGCAATCGAACTGAGATGATACTGTGAGTTACTGATATATTAGATAAATTGGATGAGCACGAATCCTGAACTCAACAAATGAATAAAATTGAGAAAATAAAATGATAGATAAATAAACAGATGTGTCTGCGTGAAATTGTACATTCTGAGATGGAGGCGGGGGGGGGTCTCCATTATTTACCCCCGAATCAAATATAAATACCAATTTGAATAAAATTTATCCATTCATCCTGATAAATATGTGTGTACAATGAAAATCGATATGAAATTTATCATCCGTGAACTATTTCGGTCTGAATCCCAATTATTGAATGAGAAAAGATCGCCCATTGCTCTCCGTTATGTTTGTTATCAAATAAGGAAACGCCCAAATTTTAATTACATGAGACATCGTTAACCATTATTCATATTTAACTTTTATTTTTTTTATCAGGTTCCTACTGAGTTGACTTCATTTTCCTAACCTAACAACAACGCCGAATTCAGACTTCCGGTTAAGAGTACAAGTTCAGATTTGTGATTAGGATAGAAAGGTTTCAAAATTGTGAAATTCAGATGAGTGATAAAGAGAGAAGGGAACAAAGAGGGATGTTCCGGAATTATCATTCGAAAGAAAGACGAAAGAAAAAAAGAAAGCAATGAAACAAGAAAAGTTCGTAAAAAACGGAGAAAGATAAAGAGAGAAAGAAAGAGAAAAATAAAGAAACAAGAAATGAATGAAGAAAGAGAAAGAGCAAAAAATATTACTAGTTTGATACTTTCTATCGAAATTCTTGTGAACAGAGTGAAAGGAAATATTTTTGAAATCCTGCCAATTTTTCTAGAGCTTTTCGAGGGAATGAGTTACATCCCTTATATTTATCATTTCAAAAATTATTATTGACCTTTGATTTCCTTAACTGGCCTTTGAGTTCAAGCTTGCAGTCAGCATCACCTTTGCTGTGAAAAAAAAGTGCCCCTACCCCAAATTTCAGTTTCTTAGATACAAATTGTGTCGTATAATTGCTTCGATTGTCTAGAAATGATCTCCATTGTCTTGAGTTCAATTTCACACAGCCCCTGAGATTTGTTGTCAGAGTCTGTGGTTCTGTGATCAATTCGAGTTTCCTAATCTACAATAGCTTCAATTGGTAAGAAATTATTGGAAATCACGTGTTGACTTTGGATTGCCCCTGCCTTGAAAGGACTGACCTATATGCAAAATTTCAGCATCTCTCATGTAGTGTTATCTTGTGGTTAGGTTGGGTGGAATATCAGCGTTCGGTTCAGCATCATAGTTACATTGTAAATAGAACCCAACCTTCAAGAGATCACCCAGGTTATGTCCTCCAGTGAGAAAAGATGAGCCACTATCCAAAATCCTAGCTTCTTATATGCAAAATTTTGGCCTACTAAGCGGAACAGACAGACAGACAGCTTTTGAATTTATACAAATACATTTATGAATTTAGTTGATGATAAAGAAAGAAAACAGTAATTGTGTTTAAATTATGATTTATTCAACTAGCATGTTCCCCTTTCGGCTTTATCAACTTTTAAACAAGAGTGATTATTGAATTTACTTAAATTATTGATTTTAAAAGAATATAACGAGGCAGCAATGCTATTGTTAGAGGTACTTTGTTGAAAATGAAAGATAAAATCTGTCGATTCAGTTTTTGGTTGATTTCTTCTAGATTGCATACAAAGCTTTTATTAATGTCATCGAAATTTCTCATAGATATTTCAAATTTTCAAAATGGCAGCACTTGAAATATATATATATATACATGAATAGAGCACTCTGGTGGATGAGGAGTTTCTACGTAAGTGGATATATCGCTTAAATTCAGCCTTACTGACCATTCACTTTTATAGTCTAGAGGTAGGATATCGGCTTCCGGGTCCGATGTGAGGGTTTCAATTCTGCCTTGCGGTACTGGATGGGTTGAAGTCTAGAGCCACACTGAAGAGATGCAATACATCAAAACAGCTGTCTGTCGATGATACAATAATACATTCATACATACATACATATATTCATATAATTGTAATAAGAAGTAGTGTTGATTTTTTCTCTGAATACCATTATCACTTTTTTATAATGACCCATGATATTTGAAAGATCCAAATCCTCATCTTTTAAACGTTTTTCAAGTATTTTGATGAGATTAATGAAAAATATGTCCGCAACCTAGAGAAATCGACCCCAAAATTAGTTTGTCTCTTATTTTTAACAATATATATATATATATATATATATATATATATATATATGTGTGTGTGTGTGTGTGTGTGCGTGTGCGTGTGTGTATGAAAATTCACACTGAAACTAGACCTTTCCCCTCTCTCCGAATCCTTTCTCTTAGTCACTTAGGTATATTTATCCTCAACATTTATTATTTTCGTTTTTTCTCTCTCTTTTCAAGAGATGACTCAGCTTCATGTGGACAGCCTGCTTCTCGGCTCGTTTGGCTCACGATAATAAACTGCCAGGTCTGCTAGGAATACTCAACGATAGCTGATCCTTTGTGTGCCTTTTCGTTAATCTTTTACGGTCTTTTCTGTTTCATTTCATCAGAGAACAAGGAGGGGGACAGTTGAGAGTAGGGTAACTAGATGGATCCAATTTGTACAATCTATGGACCAAATCGAGCGGCCACAGTACCAAAACAATCAACTCCAAAATCTGACTAAGCTCACTGGAAGAATGAAAAGATACTTTTTGTTCTATCAATTGTTCATATATATATATATATATATATATATATATATATATATATATATATATATATATATATATATATATATATATATATATATATATATCGGTCGTATCGAATCATTCATGTATAAGGGGTTGTTTTGCGTTTTGTATATTTCCTTTCAGTAGAAAATTACCGCTGTCAGAGCCAAATAACTTTGTCCAATACCACATTTGTCCAATATTGGTCATGAAAAATACCAAATGGAAACCGGGGTTCACAGAGCAGGTTTCCCTGGGCCAATTATCCACCAGAGAACGCAAACAATCAAGTCTCGTGATAACAGATCAGACAGCATCTGGATACCCGCTCATCTCCGTATAGTCAAGGACCTGATTTGTTTGAGTCGGTTGGCTGTCAAGCAAATTACACTAAAAAGACATTAATTTAGTACAATAAGATAAAACGAACAGGACTGGTAAGTCACTCAACAGGAACCGTCACGTGAACAACGTCTATTGGCAGCATGCCGTGCAGGGTGTGATCAATTGAAAAATTGTTAAAAGATTAGGAAAAGGGGTGTCAATGAATAAGTTACTTCTCTTCCTTTTTCGTAGTTAGTGATCTCTGAAAAAAGGGTTTGAATTTTCAAAAACAAGTTTGAATACCACTAGAGATTTTAGGATAAACTTACATCGTTAATTGAACTATCCCCAATAAAACCTAACAAATGAGCGTGCTCAAAAATGAAAGGGCGTGAATGTTCAAATGGTCAAACCTTTAGCTCCATTGGTGCTGTCTGTACGTTGGTAGTCTCAATCCAGGGTTTCAAATATTTTTTGAATATTTCATAAAGTGAAATCAAGGTGTAAAGGACTTTGCTTATTATTATTATTATTATTATCATCATCAGCATCATCATCATCATCATCATCATCATCATCATCATCATCATCATTATTATTATTATTATTATTATTATTATTATTTGGAATCTCACACCAGTTGCCTGGTGGTAACCGCTGGAGTTTGAGTGACAGCAAGTCTCCTCAAGTCTCCAGCCCTCCTCTCCTACTACTCATAGGTCGCAGTAATTCTGCGATTTACAGTTTCACACCGGTTGCCCAGTGGTTATCGCTGAAGGCTGAGTGACAATAAGTCTCCTCAGGTCTTCAGCTAACGTCTCCTCTCTCTTTCGCATATCATGACAGAGCTACGATTCGTTGCAGTACTTATATCTCTAGCACCTTCCTCAGTACCCGTGCAGTTCCAAGTAGTGCTGTGGTCTGTACGGTCTCTATCCTCCCCCTAATCCCGATCTCCTCCAGTCTCTCCCTCAGCGTTTTGGGGACAGTTCCTAGTGCTCCCACTATGACCGGTACTACCCTGGTTTTCATGTTCCACATTTTCTTCAACTCCCTTGCTAGGTCCTGGTATTTTTCCCTTTTTTCACCCTCCTTCTTTTTTACTCTATGGTCTGCAGGCACAGCAACGTCTATTATTTGGCAGGCCTTCCTTTTTTTGTCTACTATTACTAAGTCCGGCCTTCTTGCCTGGATGAGGTGGTCAGTTTGGATGTCAAAGTCCCACAGTAGTTTGTGGTTGTCATTCTCCAAAACTGCCTCTGGCTTGTGCTGATACCACTTTTCCCCATGGTTGTATTATTATTATTATTAATCTCACACCAGTTGCCTGGTGGTAACCGCTGGAGTTTGAGTGACAGCAAGTCTCCTCAAGTCTCCAGCCCTCCTCTCCTAGTACTCATAGGTCGCAGTAATTCTACGATTTACAGTTTCACACCGGTTGCCCAGTGGTTATCGCTGAAGGCTGAGTGACAATAAGTCTCCTCAGGTCTTCAGCTAACGTCTCCACTCTCTTTCACATATCATGACAGAGCTACTATTCGTTGCAGTACTTATATCTCTAGCACCTTCCTCAGTATCCGTGCAGTTCCAATTAGTGCTGTGGTCTGTACGGTCTCAATCCTCCCCCTAATCCTGATCTCCTCCAGTCTCTCCCTCAGCGTTTTGGGGACAGTTCCTAGTGCACCCACTATGACCGGTACTACCTTGGTTTTCATGTTCCACATTTTCTTTAACTCCCTTGCTAGGTCCTGGTATTTTTCCCTTTTTTCACTCTCCTTCTTTTTTACTCTATGGTCTGCAGGCACAGCAACGTCCACTATTTGGCAGGCCTTCCTTTTTTTGTCTACTATTACTAAGTCCGGCCTTCTTGCCTGGATGAGGTGGTCAGTTTGGATGTCAAAGTCCCACAGTAGTTTGTGGTTGTCATTCTCCAAAACTGCCTCTGGCTTGTGCTGATACCACTTTTCCCCATGGTTGAATATTATTATTACTATTATTATTATTATTATTATTATTATTATTATTATTATTATTATTATTATTATTATTATTATATTTATTATTATTATTATTATTATTATTATTATCATTATTATTATTTGACTCTAAGGAGTTCGATATTTGCAAAGTTGAAAATAATGCATATAGTACAGCCAAGCCCAATCAGTAATGACGCAGTTCTGTGATACCGTGGTTACCTGCACGCCAGTGAAATATGGATTCAGAATTGTTCTTTTAGCTTCCCTCTCCTCACAGTAGCTGCTATCAAAAGTGTAGTAGACAACAGAGGATAAAGAGCAAACCAAAAACATTGTTAAAACGCAAAAAGGACCAAACGATTTTCAGGAGTAGTAAAAACTAATGAAATTCATGTACATCTTATACCCAGGTCGATACATTTAGAAAAATGGCGTTTGTACATAAATTAGGTTCAGCCATTAAAGTTTATATGAAAGAATATAAATCAAAGTTTTTAGTCGGAAAGAATGTTTGCATTATGAGAAAATCTGTAATATAAAGGATAGAATAACGTATTGTTAATCTGTTTCGAATACATCTTTAAAAGGTCTTATAAGAGTTGAATGTTAAAAGATGAAATGTTCTCATTAATTTTGATGACTTCTTACCTTTGTCTTAATTTGTTTGTTGCGTGTTATTGCAATTGAAGTAATTAATTAGGAGGATAATTAAAAGTAAAAATGATTAACCATAATATATCATATGGTGAAAATACATTACAAAATGCGTCAACAAATTGAATCAACCAGAATATAAACAAAGATGCCCACCAATCGGAGTGAATGATGGGCTTAATGTTATTATTTGGACTTCTGCTTCTCTGTTGTAGTACCTCCATGAGAATATGGTTCGAATCCCATCTGAGGCTCATTCTTTATATTCTCATCGACACTGTTTTATAACTGCTTGAGGGTAATGGGTCCGAGCAAAAGGTGAAGTAAAAAGGTACATAGTCATGGAGTAAAAAATAAAAATTTTGTTTAATTATATTTCATCAGATTGAGATGAATTTAGAAATGTATGATATATTTCGTTCAGTTTCTGATAAAAGATAATGTAACACCAACTTGATGAACCCGTGTATAATCGTCCTAATTTATTAGTTTCATTTTACTGCAATTTGTGAATAGAATAGACTCATTTCAACGTTTAGATACCGAATGAGAAACAAGGCTCAAAATACTTCCTAAATTCACTTCCCTTCAATCGTATCAAAAACCATGAAATGGCAATGGTCACAATATTATCTATTGAACAAGATCCATTAGAAAGAATTCCATCGAAATATTGAACACTTCATTATTTTATCTAAAGATCTTTGCTTATATTCCTAATCTGAGAAAAACCATTAACTCTTCGAATTGATAGAATTCATATTCACTCTTAGGGTAATTCATCCTTTACTCTTTCGGGATTCTGATAATATATATATATATATATATATATATATATATATATATATATATATATATATATATATATATATATATATATGTATATGTATATATCCCGGAGTCTTTATGACTGCAACGACATAGATGTTTCGTGGGTTTTTGTTCACTAGACTACTGAGATATATGAGTCACGAAAAATGAAACCCTCGGGGGAAATAGTTGCATTACATGACTCAACGGGAAAAACGTGTAAGCAAAGTAAAGTCATCTGACAATATTATAATAAAAGACCATTCAGAAGAAAATCGAAGGTGCTATTACAATTTGGGCCTCCTCATTCAATTTGACGTGCTAACTTTTGCATTTCTGATGAAGTTAGTTCGTCTAACGAACATGTCAAATTTAATAAGGCGTTCTCATTTGTAATAACACTTTTGGTATATTTGAATTGTCTTATATATATATATATATATATATATATATATATATATATATATATATATATATATATATATATATATATATGTATATATATATGTATATATATGTATGTATGTATATATATATATATATATGTAAATGTATATGTGTATATATATTTACATGTATATGTATATATATTTTCATATATATATATATATATATATATATATATATATATGATGGGCATAATAAATGCGATTGTCTACTGAAGGAGAAACAAATAGAAAACATATATGTATATATTGCAAATCTATGATTGATTGTTATATAAGTGCATCTAGAGAGAGGAAATATTTTTTTAAATCTACACAATGTTGCATTTGAACATTTTGGACAGCTTTTATTTTCAGACATTAAGCATATCAATACGTTCGTCTTGAAGGGGTTGAAATCAGCAAAAATAGCTCTGGTTTGTCACTCAATTGAAACCGTCACATAACTTACGTATTTTGGCATCGTGCTGTGAGGAGATGATTAATTCCAAAATTAGAAAACGGGTAGTGGTCACTAGAAGTATGAATGCTGCCGGACACAAAAATGGGGATCAATGGGGAACCAAAGGCTTGCACTACGAATCGGCCCCTCCTGGAAAGAAAGGATTTTTTTCTAAACATAACAAGGAGTAATTTTTTCACGTTTTCAGTCAACTTGCTCCATTGGTGTGTCGTGCATGCATAATATATGCATACAAAGTCAGCCAGTCAGCCAGACACACTTGAACATTGAAGAAACATATGTATGATGAAAGTTTTTTTGTTATTACTTTAATATCTCTTGACAAAATATACAAACAAATGAAAGTGCAGTGCACTATACTTGTGTTTTAATCAATAAATCTAAGAACTTGTTTAGTGGAGTCATCCACAATTTAATATTTTAGCGTTCGATGGTTGTAAAAGTGAAAATATTATCTCGTACGATTAGGCTCAATTGGCAGTGGCGTAACACCTAGGTAACATAATCCCTCGAACGAGTGTGATTGTGTTTTTTCCATTGTTTTTTTTAGCTCTCCTCTTCTTGTAGTAGCTGAAATAAAAGGTGTAATAAACAACAACTGATAAATAACAGCCTAAAAGCGTTTTTAAAACACTTGCCAAGAAGCTGCAAGAGATTTTCTTTTCATGTACATTATCTATTTATGAGTGATTGTTACGTGAAAGCATATACAGTGAGAAAAACATAGTTTTTAATTTCTTTTCATGCTGCATTTCAACGAGTTAAATACCATCACCTGGTTGGTCACCCAATAGAAATTATAATGTGACAAATGTATTTTGGCAGCATGCCGTGTTGGGGTTAATCAATTAAAAAAGAAGAAGTGATCAATGAGTAAGCTAATTCTCTCGCCTTTTGTTGGGCAATGATCACTAAAGGCCAGATTTTTAAAAAAGTAAATGCAGATTCTACCGGGCACAAATTAGGGATCAATTTAGCATAAACTTGCACTTCCATCGATGAGAAAAAGAAAACTTTTGGGGAAATTTTAGAAAAACAGAAGAATCTCTCCTTGTTGACAAAATATCTCCACTGGTGCAGCCTGCACCCGTTATACATACATACATACATACATAGATGCCTACATACATACATAAATACATACATACATACATACATACATACATACATAGATGCACACATACATGCATACATACATACATGCATACATACATGCATACATACATACATATATACATACATACATAAATATATACATTCATAGATGCCTACATACATACATACATACATAGATGCATACTTACATGCATACATACATACATGCATACATACATACATACATACATAGATGCATACTTACATGCATACATACATACATACATATCCTTCCAGAAAACTGCGGAAACGAAAGAAACCTATGTAGACAGTTTTAGTGACAGATTTGGTTGGCAGCTTCAAAGAACTGAAACTTTTCGATAATGTCAGCGTTGATAAATCGTCGATTATAAAAAAACAAAAAAGAACTTAACGTAAGAATATTGGACTGACGAAAGCGAGAGGCAGAATGATGAATTGTCCAATTCATCTTCTCCGTCAGATTTTGGAAAAATGGGAAAAAGTTTCTAATCCAGGAAAGAATAGAGGGAAAATGTCGACGAAATGTTAGCGAAAAAGGTCTGGGTAGTCATTCAGTAGAGACATCATTTGGCAGCGTGCCGTATTAGGTGTGATCAAGTAGGAAAAAAATGGAAATGAAGGGTGATCAATGAATAAATGACACCTCAGTTGGGTCGTGATCACTAAAAAATCCGAATTTTCATATAACGAGTGAAAATGATGCCAAAAACAAACAAAGTGAGAAATTTAGCACAAGATTACATTCTGAATTAATCCCCCCACTCACTTTTAGCTCATGGGAGTGAATGGTTAAATTCAAAAGCGTGTACTACAGGAATTGTTCAGTTCTCCTAGCACTTCCCTTTGTGGGAAGCCTAAGGCATCATTTAGACGAGCGGTCACGTATATGTCTCAAGTTAGTGTTCAACAGCATTTAGGCTTTTTTGTTGTTGCTCTTGTTGTTCTGTTTTTTTTTTTAAATTCAGACTCTTTTTCATGTACATGGATTTTTTCTATCGTCCAATCAAACGGATGCACACGGGTCACTTGATCAATGTCTGAGCTCACGTAGAGCGTGTATAGTCGACAGTGATTGGTCAAAATACCAATTTTTTTCAACTGATTATTTTGAGACAGACATTGATTGGTTGAATGATCATTGCAAAGGCATATTTTTTTATTCATCCTCCAATATATATTAAAAACCAGAATGTCAAAATGGGTTTCTTCAGTTTTCAACTCAGTGTGGCTGGTGCAATATGACGTGTACACGCCATAGTAACAGAGCTAGAGAACGGGAAATTGAATCAAAGATGCAAGGCTGGAGAAAGTAGACCACGACATATACCTAGGACAACGAATCACTACGAGACCGAAGCGAATGATCACCAAGCCTTCGGCAGTGCAAGCTCTACCTCCGAAATCAAGAAGATATTGCTGATCCTAAAAAGAAATATATACAACCAATGCATCCCCACCATTGTCACCTATGGAGCTGAAACATGGAACCTAACCAAGAGATAGAGCTGCAAACTGAGAACCATGAAAAGTGCACGTGAGAGAATCATGCTAAAACTAACATAGAAAAGCCACAAGACTGCACAATGTATCTGGGAGAAAACAGGAGTCAGAGATATCCTAGAATCCGTAATAAAATGTAAATGGCAATGGGCTGGTCATGTTGCAAGAGTGGCAGATAGCCTCTGGACATCATGACTCATGATGCAATCACATGCTCAGAGATCACATGCGCAACTGAAACCGGCAGAATACAAGATTGAGAGACGAACTAGACAAATTCAGTGAGTATTGGCTCCTTAACGCCCACGATAGAGAGGTGTTGTGAATCTTGGGAAATATCTATGTCCAACAACGGACAACAAAAGACTGAAGATGATGCCCACATAAAAAATTAAACTTTTTGGAAATTCCTCCCCATAAAAGGATTTTATGTTGGAGCTACATTTATTTTGTGTGCAACATTTCCCATGGTTGTTTTTCAAAAATTCTGACTATTTTAGTAATCACTGCCCAACAAAAGGCAATCGGAGTAATATATCCGTTGATCCCTTTCTTCAATTTTTTAATTTATCACACTTAACACGGAATGCAGTCAAAGGACGTTGGTCATGAAACAGTTTTATATTGGGTGATCAACCAGATCTGTTTTCCATTGTTCTTTAATTATTTTTCACTCTTTTTTAGCATATTATTTTTAGATTTCATCTCCTCAAATTAGTTTTTCTTTTTTGTACCTCGTGTTTCTTTTTTTTCCAAATAAAATTGATTTTTGAATTCAAATCAGTTTTTATCAAGCAGCGTGCAAAAAGAGCTGAACTAAACTCAAGTAACGATGGATTGGTCGTATAGCAAAAAAGTGCCAGAGAATTGCTGGAAACCACGATTCACATCATGGATCAACAGAGAGCATATGTGAGATTGTGGCTGATACAAAATGAGATAGCGTGTCGATTCAGACAAGTTTACAAAATATTGGATCTCGCAATGCTCATGACAGAGAATTTTGGCGAATGTCGAGGAAGCTCTGCATCCAAAGATAGGCGTTAAAAGATGACTGCTGCTGCAGATGGTGTTGATGATGATGATGAAATAAAGACGTAGTCGGGAAAGATGAGGAGATGAATTTTCTCAGGAAAGAGAGAAAAAAAGACTCTGAAATGTTGATGCTGTTTCATCAGATGAATATCTGAGTCCCTCGGTTAGAAAACCTGACACGGCCGCCATATCTGTTCGAAGTGTCTCGCATGACATTGGCACCGCTAAGAACGCTGGCCTTTGTATAACTCGACTCTTCCATTTCGAGTTCGATCTGAGATCTAAGATTGCAGTATTCGGATTACACCCGGGTATTTAAGTTCAGGGGTGGGGGAATACCTGTGGCTAGAAGAAGGAAACACTCGGATTTGGTGCTCGTCCCCAGATATCACCAGCTGGAATTTTTTTTAAAAGACACGACGAATTTTTTAGTATCATTCAATGAGGGGTCAAGAATCACATTCAAACATACATCGGAAGTTTGATTTACGCCATTTTTCGCCTTTACGAAAAATAGTGTACAGCGTTAGCTTTGAAGCGAGTTGTTAAAGGGGTAGTATGCGGCCCCTATCTTCCTTTCCAACGTCTGATGGATTATCTAAACATACAATCATCACCATTTTGGGGATCTAGTAATGTTCAAAAGATTTTCCATGGTTTTTCATAAGAACGCTTTACTTTTAATAGACAAATCTACAATAGGAAACTGAACAAACCGTAGGAAATAAATAAGATGAGATATTATTTTTTTAACGAACGAAACGGGAATAAAGCGATTTTTGCTCATGGACATTTAACTCGTCAACGCTTTAGAGAACAATTTTGGATCCAGTGGCAACATTTAATTTGGATTCATTTGTTTAAGTTTAATAAAAAAAATGTTCCATTCACTTTTCAATCCAGAGAGGAGATCAATTTAGATGGTTTGGTTACATAAACGAATGTTTCCCGAAGTGGGCTCCACGGAACCCCAGGGTTCTCTGAAAACATTCTGTGTGTCAATAAATATTTAACAAAAATACTTTTTAATGTATTACTGACTTCCTCCAAGAATCTGGACTTGGTTTTGAGTTTGAAGTCCGCAACGATATTAACATCATATCTGTTGCTTGGGAATTTCACTTTTATTGTCCAAAATGATTATTAGAAACAAAATCCACCCAAAGTTAGATATAAGACAACATTGTTTTTGTCAGTGGGTTATAAACATTCAATTGATATTAGCCAAGCCAGTGCATCCTTCTGGTTGCCACCGTTGGACATACACCTTCGCAAAAGATTGGTGAGACCTCTGTATCGTGGGCATCACGGAGCTGGCATCTTCTGTACTCATGTAGTTCTGATACGCTATTTTATATTTTGTGGATTTAGGTTTTGCAGGTGATCTCCCAGACTTCATGTGGTGGGTTAGTATGTCCAGCGATTGTTTACTTTCGCAGCGTGACCAGCCCATTACCATTTATGTTCTTTTATAGATTCTATGATATCTCAGACTCCTATTTCTTACCTAATGTATTGTGCTTTCTTGCAATTTTTGCGCAATTCTCTGCTTTGGACGTTGCATAGGTCCCAGTTAAAGAGTCAGTCTTTTAGTTTGGTTTGTTGTTCCGACTCCATAGGTGACTATTAGAATGATATGTTGGTTGTATATCCATCTTTTCTCTCATTCTTGAAGGTTGAACTTACCTTGGCGAAAGTTTACCAACGTAAAGTGGCCAACGTCTTCGGTTGATATCTTGTTCTTTTGTGGATTTCATGAAGTTGTCCTTGATAGTTGTAGTGGTCAACTTTCCCTTTTTCTGCGAGTTTTATTTAGATTGTTGTGTCTTTGCCTTCGACACTGCCAAATTTACTCACATTAAGATGCATAACAATTTTTTAAATGGCATCAATAAATCCGTAACCTGACATATATTCTGTAGAAGCATTTTCATCTGGGATTTCCCTTTTTCAATCTATGTAATTAAACGAGAAATGTCAGGTCATGTCTTCTAATGAAGAAGATTGACATTCGTTGTGTAAAAAGCTGTTTTCAACATTAGGCTACGAACTAATTTATGTAACTATAAGTGTGTAAATATCTATACATATATGTGTATGTATTTGTGAGGATGTAAGAGACATTAAGAGAGAGAGAGAGAGAGTGTGTGTGTGTGTGTGTGTGTGTATGCTTGTAAAATGGATATAAATCCGACAAGATGACAATTTGGAAAAGAAAATACCACCGTTCTCTCGCATCATTCTTAGCCAGATGCTCGGAAAAAGTCAAAATCTCGGACAAAACATTATTGAAACCAGTGAAGAATTTGATGTTAACTTTTCAGCCTCAATTTTTTTCTAGCGTATAAATACGTTTGTTCAGATTTTAAACTTTCTCCACATTATGCATAAAAACATGTATATATATATATATATATATATATATATATATATGTATAAGAAAGTCATACATATATATATATATGTGTGTGTGTGTGTGTGTGTGTGTGTGTGTGTGTGTGTTCGTGTCGTTCTATTAGCATAAATATCACCATTTATTGTTCCAAGGCGTAATTAAGACATTCTTGGTTGGTCAGACTTCAATAAAAACCAATCTGTTCTTATTCATTAATAATGCAAAAACGTCCGTGTATTTCATACAAACACAAATATGATTCGGACGTCTGGGTATTATCATAAATAATATTTATAATGTTTGAGTTGATAAAGTTGAGATAAATAACTTCACTATAAGGAATTGTCAACCAAAATCTTCACTGAAAAATGTCAACATAGATTTCTCCACTTTTTGAGATAGTCTGGATGGCTGGCTGTCTCTCTGTGTATCACAGGCTGTACCTATAGTGCTGATTATGTATAAAAAAACAATTTTTTAAAGTTCCTCCACTCTACGGGTTGGTGGGGACTTGAATTGGTCTCTTAGTTTGTGCCCAGCTGTATTCACACTCGTTGTCTGTAATATTGGAAATTCGGATTTTTTGTGTTCTCTACCCTTAAAAATTCGTTTTCTGATTCTTTTAATTCCTTCTCCGTTGTTTTTTTACGTTCAGAATTCGGAATTTTCAGTGATCACTGTCCTCAAGTAAGAGAAAGAAGCAACTTATTCATTGATTACCCCTTTCTCTTCATCTTTTCAATCGTTCAAACACACTTAACCGAGTGCCGTCAAAAGACGTTAGTCAGGCGATGGTTTCTTTTGAGAGACTAACAATACCTGACCTTCTCCCTTTCTTCCTTCCTTTCCTTCTTCCTTTCCTTCTTCCTTTCCTAAAAAAGATATCGGTCGTCCGATTCTTCTGACTGTATTCTCCATTGAAAGGGTGAAAAACTTTCATTGCCTTCTAACTTTCAATGAAAAGGCCACTGGCAGGGGGGTTTGGGGTTGGCCCGACGGTCAGTAGCGCTGAAAACTGAATCAACGAACCTATGGTCACGTGACGGTTTCTATTGATTCACTAATAAGACCTTTCTTTTAGTCCCTCGATCGCACAGCCTTCAGAGATATTTTGATTTTTAAAACCACATACAGCAATTATTATTTCCCTACACCTTAGCATAGATCTCAATCTTGCTCTCTGACACCATTTTTCTTTTCCTTCCCACGTTCCTCTCATAATAAACATCAATTTCCGTTTGACCCCATTATCAAAGGTATATATATATAAGTTTTATAGACTGTTGTCCTCATCTCGGTTCGTCTTTCGAAAAACAGTGTTTAGGTGCGCAGTTGCAAATAACCCCTTTATCCCGCTGAGCACTCAGCGCAAAGAATAGGGTTGAGTCTCAATTCCCCTCTGGAGCTAAAGAGGTATGTCCTAATCATGTTGGACATGCAGGTTCTTGTGAGTTAAAGAACGTCAAACTTCATCTTTCTCCAGATGAGCAACTATCGGGGAATACTATATATTGTAAGCTGAACCAAGCTTCTATGGGCCTCGCAAGCCGGAAGCAGGTATCACTAACAATTGCCCGTATATAACTAACCCTGTGACATATCTATGAGAGTATAAGCGAAGAACGATCTTACATACATACATACATACATACATACATACATACATACATACATACATACATTTATTTCTGTTTCAATTTCCGTATGAAAGATCATTGTAACGTATTTTTTACAGACTTGTCTCCATTTAACACATCTTTTGAACACAATGTTTTGGCCGTTGTTAGAGATGGCCTCCTTTTGATGTGTGTCGTAATTGGGTGTTTTTCCGAATGTTGGACCTCAATCGGAGTTTTTAGCCGGAATGTCCTTATTCCGCTGTCTAATTCCGGCTGTAACCATTTTTTAGGTGAAAACAATAATGTTGGCCGTTTTTTATGCTACAAGTATATGGTTGTCCAAAGCTGGTGCCGCTAGCGCACTTTCCGAAGAGTTAATTCGGACCTTTGAAGATATTCTATTCCGACATCCACCTAAATGGGATCGTAGGGTACAACGATTTAAATACCGTGTTAAAAAAGGATAAGTCCGTGGGGAAGTAATCTGAATATACCCATACACAATAATCATCGTTATTCGGGTTGTTTTTGTTGTTGTTGTTGTTGTCTATTATGCCTCACTCGAAGTATCCCAGGTTCGTTCTAAAAATACAAGAAGCAACGGTGAAAAACTAAAAGCGAGGAGAGGATAATTAGTTATTTAATTAATAGTAATAATTATTCTAACCATTGAATAACCCAAACCCTAAACTTGATGACAAACTCATTAATCAATTGCAATAAGCCTCGATTCGAAACCATTTTACCATTCCATTTTTTTTTGCGTCTTGATTATATGGTTTCATCTTCCATCGTTGTCAGATGTTGGTGTTCTAGACTAAGTAATAGTATCGGATGACGATTTTCAAGGCAAACAGACTTTCCCTATCATCATCATCATCATCATAATAATGATAATAATGATATTATTATCATTTTTATTATTAATAATAATAAAAATAATAATAATGATAATAATAACAATAATAACGATAATAATAGTAATAATAATGATAATAATAATGATAATCTAGGACATCGACATAATTGTGTCAAAAAATCAACCACATGGCTATGACTTAATGGAATAGACAGTGGGTAGAGAACATTCTTCATCTATGCTTTTCTACCCAGCTCGTGCCGGCATTCCTAACCAGAATTATCTATGACACCCACGGTACAACGGGCGAAACTTGTGTGTTCAAAAGATGGACCAAGATTGGGACAACTGTGTGAAAAGAAACTATTCATAATTGCTACTGAAATGTAATGAGAATTGTTGTTCTTGTTTACTTCCACTCGGCCTTCGCCGCTTATAATATTTGGGGGATGATCAATTAAAAATTTGGAAATGGGAAGATCGGTGAATGAATTAATTCTTTCATCTTTTCTTCTGATGTGATCACAAAAAGTATGAATTTTGGGATAAGTGTAGGACACAAACCAAGGATTAATTCAGTATAAAATTATATTCCAAATTTAACCCTGCAATGAAAACCTGTTCCGGAGGAATTTTCAAAAAATGAAAATAAAAGTTTTTTCGGTATATAATAGAGATAAATATCCAAATTGTATGTCTTCTAACCTTTTCTATTGTCGTTTGCACGAGTGATACATACTTGGCCTGGCAGCCAGCCAGCCAGCCAGCCAGAAGGACATATAGACCCATTTTAAACCTAAGGAAACCTATGATGGCCATGTTGGTTACAGTTTTTGATGGCTTATTCTAAAAAAAAGATCCCTGAAAACTTCTCAAAGGAATTTTAGATGCTTTACTGAAATGATTAAGCAAAGATACTGTTTAAGTTGATTGCAACCCCTTCTCAAGGCAGCAGGTGCTTAAGGACATTCAGACTAACGTCAAGTAATTATATCAAGCATTGACTCAGGTGTTATTAATCGTGTCTTATCCAATGTCAAAAATGTACATCTAAAGCACTGGCAATAACGTGTGTGTGTGTGTGTGTGTGAGGGAGGGAGAGGGAGGACGTAGCTGATGTAGGGGAGGTAATTACTTAAGAAGGAGTCAAGGATGTGTTTTATTGCCCTCTCAGTACCTCAGATGTATGTTAGACTTTGGGTAGGAAAACACGATCAATAACACCAAAGCTTGATATATATATATATATATATATATATATATATATATATATATATATATATATATATATATATATATATATATATATATATATATGAAATATCAGTTTATGGACAATTTATATCCGACGGAGTATTATATATACTTCATATGTATAACTACAACATCGTGTAAGCATACCAATATATAACGCTGTATAAAGGTTTGATATTGATCTGTTTCGACTGTTTTTTTTTAACATCTACCATTACACACACACAAACATATGAAAATAAAAACTATAACATTAAAATGATTGGCCAATCACATTATCCTCACTATATATTTCTACTTCATATGTATAATGTGTGAGTATATCTATTGGGGAATTCTCTAGTTCAACATGTTGGCAGTCTGATATTAAAATCCAACATAACAGATTTCATATTCACATGAGTCAACATTCAATAGAAATTACACGAACACAACGGATCACATCTCTTGTTATACTTTTTGATCCCTCATCGTTGAATACTTTTTTTTGGTAACCAACGTGAGTAACCCTTTTGTTTGAAAGAACATCAATGATGTGGATTACAAAATACCATCCTCTTACAATGAATTATGGCAATACCCAATGCAAAATAACCAACTAAATTTATTATGACACGGTCCTGAAAATATATAATTATATCATCTACGTATCACCTATTGTTATCTATGGCCTAGATTGTGTATCCTAAACAAAAGACCAAAATTGAAGTTTTCCACGATTTGAAATGGAAAGCCATCTACAAGATCACGTTAGAACAGAATAGCTATGACATACAAATGAACAATGCCCAATAATAAAACATCAAATCAGGGGTATTTAAACACTTTGATCACATTATGAGAAGCAGGCGTGGCCCTTCAAAAGTGAGCCTTGTTGGAATGATTGAATGTCATTGATCAAGAGATAGACCGAAAAAAAAATGGAGGGACATCTCTGGATTGCACGGGGCCTCCTCTCAATCAACATAGCTACACAAGACCGGTGTCGATGGGAAGGATTTTCCTGTTTTTTGTCCGAATTCTGCTTCAGGCGGGGAAAGCGATTAATGATAAGGAAAAATTAGATAGCAAGCTCAAATGTTTGATCAACTCTGCTGTAGAACTAATAACAAGTGTTTCTTTTTTAATCTTTTGGACTGGTAAATTGTATATGACTTACTATACCAACGAGAAGTACTGTGGTAATATGATATCCAATTCTCCTGGACAAAGGCTTTTCCCAAGTCTCCAAATGATAAGCGTGATTGAACTAATCTATATCATGCTTTACCAGAAAAGGGTTCGATCTCATCTCTCTGTCTTGTGCCGTGTCTTTTCCCACTGCGTTTATCAACCCCCTGGGCATTAATTGGTCTTTTCTTTCATCCATCCGTAGCCTCTTTCCTTTTCGCCATATGCTTACGTGATCTCCATTTTCGTTGCTTAATCACCAACGATATCCTCCATCCGGATCATAAGAAACGCCCTGACCAAATATGTTAGTCGTGAACAGCATATATATATATATATATACATATATATATATATATATATATATATATATATATATATATATATATATATATATATATATATATATATATATATATATATATATATATCTTAAAACACTAAACATTAAAGATCTTTTCAGGAATTTCTTTGTGTTACTTCAGTCATATATACCCTATACCTGTTACTGCATTTTATTTAATTTGGTTCAGTGTTTCCCCTTTTAAATATAATTTGTCGATATGGTATTAAGTGTAAATCGTCTCTTGTAGGAATCATCAGTTCTTTACCATGTATTATACGATTTATAGATTATGTCATACATCTAGTTTGTTATCTTATGTAAGGTATCATCATAACCTATCGTGTAATGATGCAGTTTTTTCGGGTTTTTTTTCATACTACTCAGAATTTCAGTTTTTGAAATGGTGTTTCCTTACGTACAATAGCCCAAAACATATTTAACGATCAGTAAGTAAAACTACAGACGTGACTCCTTGTTCGTGTCACTAGTATCGAATTTTCACCAATCTGAATTTAAATCCATTGTGTCGGTTATAATGTAACACTGCATGCCAACATACTTATGATATCATCTTTAAAATACCAATTACGCAGAAAAACTTCTCTGTGTTGTTTCTCTACGAAAATTTCCAACCGAAGAAGCTGACATTTTTTCCAAAAAGTTAAAGTTAATTAAAAAAAACTCGTTTACCATGTAGCTTCGATCAATTACTGTTTTTTTTCTTTTTGATTATCAAATAAAGTATCCTATATGTACATGGCTGAAACGAAGCGAAACTAGTTTCTAGCAGGTAGTAACACGTGATATATATATATATATATATATATATATATATATATATATATATATATATATATATATATATATATATATATATGTGTGTGTGTTTCTCTCTCTCTCTGTGCATGTGTGTTTGGATAGATATATACAGAAAGTATAACAAATGTTGTAAAAAGCTCCTAATGTATAGTCACATTTAATAAATTATATGGTAAAACATGAGTAATGACTTCGATTGTAATAAAGCTTTGGGAAGGGGAGTCAATGGGGATTTGATGAGAGTGGTTCGTTCATTAAGGACTCCCTTCAACATTTACCAAAATTCGTTACTGTATAATGCAAGCAGCAATGCCGTTGATGAGCTACTATTCATAAAGTTTTTCACTCCCTCTTTCCTCATCAGCCAAAAACTTCAACGTTACGAAATGTATTTACGAAGAACGGTCACTTCAAAGAACAATTGCTTTTTTTTATTATTAGAAAGTGTGATTGCTTACGCAGGTTTCGTCAAATGGTATTCGAGGGAGAAATATTTCAAGGTATAGGTTTGCCACTTTTCTCCACCAATACCAAACAAACGTTTCTATCCTAACTACCATCGGGTCAGTTCTGTAATTTTCACCATTTCTCTTGAAACCAACCTTTGCCTCCGAATCTCTGACGAAACCCTTAACGGATTTAAAGGTACAGAAGCTTTTACAGTCTTTCAGAAAAAATTACTCACTGGTCATGAGTCTTTTTTGTTTCCTTATTCATATTGTCTTCCTGAGATGTACATCCTTTCCCCTACTATATATATATATATATATATATATATATATATATATATATATATATATATAGAGAGAGAGAGAGAGAGAGAGAGAGAGAGAGAGAAAGAGAGAGAGAGAGAGAGAGAGATGGGAAAAGAACTTGGCTGAAACACAGGGAAAGATAGATAAATAGATAAATATGGTGAGAGCAAGATAGATAAATAGTGAAATAGATAGAATGATAATGATTGATATGTAAATACTGAGATAAACAGACAGACAGCTTTTGAAGGAATCCTCCATAGAGATTTCAGCAAATCTATATAAGGTGGTCACTGGAGGTCGTAATGTGCTGTTCTTTCTTCTGTTGTCCTAGCTGATTCTTTTCATTTTGGCATTTGTCCAACGTGTTGAGGACCCAAGCGAATGGGTTTAACCTGATTTGCGAGCCGCAATCCTTTATCAGGACGTCTAACTTACTGATTAGTTTTTCTCTTTCGTCTAGTTGTAATATATCAGCAGCTGTTGAAAAGGTGGTCAAGGCAACTAAAGTGTAAAAACAAAAGGAAACTAAAAAGATTCCGACCGGGAAAGGAGGCGAGAAACATGAAGACAACCCGTGGGGAAAGGGAAAACAAAGGGGGTGAATCAGCCGATTTCTGTCTATTTGTATCTATCTCAGTCTACCTATCTTTCTGTTTATCTCTCTATTTCTGTCCGTCTATCTGCATGTCTTTCTATCTCCCCCCCTCTCTCTCTCTCTCTCTCTGTCTCTGTATATCTCTCTTTATATATTTACTTATATATGTTATTAAGAAATGCATATATCAATAGCTCTACATCAATAGCTCTATTAGATGTGTTGAATATTGGGCACTGTGAATAGCATCAACAATGGACAAAGTCTGTTTTGTCACAAATTGAAAATTAATATATTATGAACTATATATATATATCAAAGTATATCAAATGTCTGGAGTGTAAAGGGCTTATTTCATGAAGTGCTCGATACATTCAACATTAAGTTAAGCAGAGCTTGAAATATAATGGAATAAAGGATTTGCTACACTAACACGTTCATGTTCCATGTTTTGATCTCCATTGATCCCTATTTAGGATATTCTAAGGTGGAGAACTTTCTTCTTATTCTATTTATATATCTTTTCATTTATCTTTACTTTGCTTAGTCGTTATTCATCGTTAAAAGTTTTCTTCATAGGGGAAGTGGATTCGTGTCAATCATAAATTACTTTTGACTTTTCAGACACTTTTCCTTCAGTGAGTTGTTCATCCATCGACCTTTTGTGGTATGATTCTTCTCACGAAGTACGTTCTCTTACTTTCATCTGTCCCTGGTATTAGGGTTCACTTTTGCATGTTATTGGGTATTAATATTCAATTTTATATTTTAGGTACGATTTGCTTCTCTATATCTCAGACAATTATGAAAAGGTGATCAGGTTGTTCTGAGAGTGGATGATGATGATGATAAAAATAGTAATAATAATAATAACAATAATAATAATAATAATAATAATGATAATAATAAAAATGAGATGAATTTTAAAAGTGCTTAAAATCGACTAAATTTTAATTTCCAATTAAATTTATATCTGAAAATGTTTTTTTTATTCTCATTTAAAGCTCATTTATCAAATGAAAGAATCATACACTAAGACTCCAGAACAAATTATTCATGAACATCTCTATATTCAATTTTATTGTAATTAAATTTTTTTTTTTTCAATGACAGAACTTTCGTTCATCGTTGATTTTTATCGGCTAAATTGGATATAAAATCAGCCTAATCTAGCCATAAAATAGCTAATTTCGCTGTGGATGAATATACAATTTTACAATCAATGCATATAACGAGCCATGTTTGAAACATTTTCTTTGAACAGTTTCCATTCATTAGTGATAATTCTAAATACATTTATAGAGGAACTTTTTTGTTAGGCACCAATTACTCATCAGCAAACTGAGCGGCCTTAAATCGTGTAAGTTAACCAAGAAACGCACATCGTGTGAGAATCGAATTTGTGCCCACATTGGAAGCAACCTTATACGCAATCTCTGCTCTTACAAACTGAGCTAACGATATTTCCATGGTTAGGCGACAATCCAATGATGCACTTACATTCATCATCAACAGTCTCTCAACGGCCGTCGTTGGACATAGACCTTCCCAAGGATTCGTCACACTTCTCTATCATGGGCGTCGCAGAGCCAATACTTTCTGAATTTGTCTAGCTCATCTCTCCATCTAATATTCTGCCAGCCTCAGTTGTGCATGTGATCATGGGGATCCATTTTGTGAGTTGCAATATCCATTGGTTGTCTGCTATTCTTGCAACATAGCCAGCCCACTGCCATTTGAGATTCTTGATGGATTCTATGACATCCCTTGCTCTTCTCTCTTCCCAGATGTAATGTGGTCTCTCAACGTGAGGCCCAGCATTACTGTTTCATGTGCTCGTTGCATAATTCTCAATTTGCGGATCAGTCTCTTGGTTAGGTTCCATGTTTCAGCTCCATAAGTGATTATTGGAAAGATGCATTGGTTATACAACTTTCTTTTTTGGATTAATTATTTTTGAAAGTTGAGCTTGCTTTTCAATACTCATTCCTTTATTCACAATCGTTGGCCTGATTATTTTATTGATGCTGTGCCCTATACCAATAGTTGGTAATATCAGCAAGTTTATAACTGACGGACTGATAATTACAAAGACTTTTTTGGCACTGGTTTATAAATATATGCATATATATAAATGTTTATGTGTGTGTGTGTGTGTGTGTGTGTGTGTGTGTGTGTGTGTGTGTGTGTGTGATAAATAGACAGAGAAGCAATGGTCAAATAACTGCTCATTCCAAAAAATTTCACAGAATGAAATAGAGAAAATTCTCACAGTGAATGGTACATTCATTGTAAATAATATTCGGTTTATATCACACACACACACACACACTATATATATATATATATATATATATATATATATATATATAGAGAGAGAGAGAGAGAGAGAGAGAGAGAGAGAGGGGGGGACTGAGAGAAAGGGGAAAGCAACACTAACAAAGACCATGAGGGACAGAGAACAGCCCATTCCAAAATTCAAACCAGATGAAACAGATATAATTCTTATAGTAAAAGACACTGAACTCATTGTAGATAATATTTATTTTATATATATATATATATATATATATATATATATATATATATATATATATATATATATATATATATATATGAAGAAAAATGGGAGAGTGGCATGCACACACACGCACACACACTCAAAAACAGGGGAGTGAGGGAGAGAGAGGAGGAAAGAGTCATAGACGGTAAACAAAGACCGAGACGTAAAGATCAGAAGTAACGAGTAATCGAATTATGCAGAAAAGTATAAATGATGTACTGTGTTTGAACTTTTTTTGCAGCTGACTGAGCCACTCACAGAATTGTCATTTGTAAAGTCCAATAGCGTAAATGAAATAAAGACAGGTCTGGTTGGTCACTTAATAGAGACCGTCGAGTAACAAACGTATTTTGACTGCAAGCCGTGTTGGATTGTTGAATGAAAGTAAAGTGAATTGACGGGTGATTAATGAATAATTTACTTATCTTCCCTTTAGTAGCATTCTGAAGACTAAGCAAATCAACTTGAAAAATAAGGGGCCAATTGGCCCCTTTCACAAAAATCTTTTTGGGTTCAAAAGTTGTTTTTTTTCCAGACATAAGAGGTAAACTAAATAATAGTCAGTCGTCAAACTCCAATGATATGGCCCCTATGCACAATACTGACCAACGTAGACAGCCAGTCAGACCAGGTTACAATCTGGAAAAAAAAACTATGTAGACAGTTTTGATAACTGTTTCAAATTGATAAATGCGATACACTCCTGAGGTTTTAGAATATATTGATCTAAGCTTGGCGATATAAAAAAAAAGGGAAGATGAGGATATTACTGACTAATATTCAAATCATAATTGGTGGAGTCAATAGATAAGAAGCAAATTCAAACTTCTTCAGAAGTAAGCACCAAGTGAGAATATCATATCTTTTAGAGGGAAACGTGATCGAAGACTTAAAAGCGGCGCCTTTTGTTATGTCCCCTATATTCAAAAGGTCCGCAGCTGCGAAAATTTCATGTTCAAATTCTTTTCCAACTGAAAACCTAAGTGTGCAATTTTGATTTCAACACAATTAATAAATCTAAAAATTTAAATACATTTTGTGAGCTTATTAATTTCATTTGTGCGCTGGTTGCAAAACTTGGAGGGAACAATGTTCCAGATGATTTGAGATCTTTCTTCGTTTTTTTTTTCTTTTGCAATCAGTTACTCGTTGAAATTCAAGGCAGTCTGGAGATTAGAATTAACTAAGAAAAATTGATTTGCACAGTATTGAATTGAAAAATGTGCATAACATAATTTATGACATTATCATACACGTTTTTGAATAATCATTTCAGTCAGACGAAAGATTGTTGGATGAGGAATGAGGCTGAGAAAAGACTCAATCTCCACACACACATCCAGGCAACAAAAAGTGAACGCTTTTGGACAGAGTAGAGGACCAATTCAGCATAAACTTACATTGTAAATTGAACTCCAAACAAAAACTTATTTCAGCAAGAGACTTAAAAAAACGATTAAATACTTCCCTCTTCTCCCTGTCAAACACCCAGACAAACCCATATTCACATACATGCACACATGCATATGTAAATACATATATATACATACATACATACACACACACACACACACACACACATATATATATATGTGTGTGTGTGTGTGTGTATGTAAGCGAGGTATGTCTAGAAAATATCAAACCAGTTGCTCAACCTTGATGCCAATTGGAAGCCAATGAGATAGTTTTTGATGGATGTGAGTGAATCACTCTCCCATTTATCAATTTTGACGATGGTGAAATATCGAATGAGCTTGGGTACTGTGTTAGAGTAACATTCACGATGACCAAACCTGTCAATTCTACACTTTGCATTGTCCAGGTACGTCAGTCCAACAATAGCCCTAGAGTTGGCACTTGATGACTTCTTCCTTTTCACTGTTAAAAGGTACGAGATCTTAGGCCGTAGAGGAGATTAAGGAAAATGACACAAGATAGCTGGTGTCGATCGTGAAAGAAGACTTTGCAGAAAACTTTGAGCAGTAGAAGGGATACTTGGATATTTGTGTGGATTTGGAACACGACTTGATTGCCTTTATTCCGACGATGCCTTCATGGCAGATACATGGTTATATATATATATATATATATATATATATATATATATATATATATATATATATATATATATATATATATATATATATATAAACGCACCATAGGTATGTCTCTCTCTCTCTCTCTCTCTGTATATATATATATATATATATATATATATATATATATATAAAGAGAGAGAGAGAGATTTATAACTATAAACACTAAAAATGGAAGTTTCTATCTGAAATTCAAATCATTTTTAAGTATATTGTATTGATATATATATGTATATATATATATATATATATATATATATATATATATATATATATAGCTGTGAGTACATTGTTTTATGGATATATTCATTTACGTATGTCTTATATCTCAAGCTGATTTGATTGAGGTCGAATTCTGGATGGCGTGCAATTACTCTAAAATATAATTATATTCTTCAAAGGTGCCCTGCTGATTTTTCTTTGATGTCTACGTTTTGCATGACTGAAGTTTTATGTATTTAACTTGTTCTTTGAAGACACAACCTGCCTGCCTTTGAACACACTTCAAGTGTATGAATTTATTTTATTGTCGTTTACCCTCTGTTACTTGTTCTAATTAGTCGATAATATGATCGAAAAAATAACTTGGAAAAAATGCATTCATTTGATTAGATGAAATAAATTACAAATATACGTGCTTTGTGTGGGAGTGCGCTCATATGTTACACAATGAACTGGTGGTGCACACGAGTAAAGGGAACATGCAAAGTGATGGACAAAATGATACTGTTGTAGTTTTTGTTCATCAAATTACATCTCCATTCATAAGTCCAAAACAAAGAGAGAGAGGAAGAGAGGGACAGGGACAGAGAGAGAGAAAGAGGGAGAGTGAGAAAGTAAGTGAGTTAAGGACATCATGTCTCATCTAATTAGCTGCAACTCATCGGGGCAGCTTAACATTCCACACATCTGCAGTTAGCCTTCTAATCATCATCATCATCATCATCATCATCATCATCATCATCATCATCACTGTTCTAACGTCTTCCCCAGGATCTGCTACATTTCCCAATATTGGGCATTACAGAGCCACTATTTTCTGAACTTGTCTATGTCATCTGTCCATTTTGTCGACTTCGGTTTCACATGTGGTCTCTAGGGATCCATTCTATGAGTCGTGATGTCCAGCGGTTGTCTTTCATACTTGCAACATGACCAGCCCAATGCCATTTGAGTTTTCTAATGGATTCTATGATGTCTCCGACCTCCATTTTCTTTCAGATATATTGTGTCGTCTTGTGATTTCTGCATCGTGTTCTGCTGCTTTCTCTTACCGCTGGTTTATTGAATGGAGATTTCCATGGTCGAGTAGTTCCTTCTAAATCCAGCCTGTTCTCGTGATTGGTTTTCATCTAGTGTTTTAGTGATCTTTACGGTGATGATCTTTGTTTCTCAGTTTATAAATGCAGTTTAGTAGGCTTATAGGCCTGTAGTTTTCTAGGTCTTTGGATTTCTTTTTTTGTGTAGAAGCATTATGATGGCCGTGTTCCAGTCTTCTGGCACTCAACTCTGTCTTAGACACAATTTGAACGGATTAGCTAACTTTTTGTAGACGATCTTACCATCTTTTTGAGTAGATCGATGGTAATGTTATCTGGTCCAGGTGCCTCTCCATTTTTTGTTTGTTTGATAGCTTGTTTTACCTCCCTTCTGTGAATTCCTCGAACTTATTGTCAGCGTCTTGCGTATCCTGGTCGTTGCTTAGTTGCCCACGTCCTCGTCTCTATTATTCCGTTGTTTGTGTCCGAATTCTCCAATGCAGCGTTCGTTTCCTTGTCCTACTTGTGCGTTGAAATCTTCCATGATGATGTTTAAATATTTTTAGTATCTTGTAGTAGGGATTTCAAGTCATCATAGAAGTTGTTTATCACTTCTTTGGTTAATTGCAAAGTGAGAGCGTAAACTTGGATGATATTTAGTTTGTACGTAGTTGAGAGTTGTATGGTAACGCTGGCTATGCGGTCTGAGATAGCTTTGAAAGCTATCACGTTTTAGGTCTTTATTGATGACTGAGCGTACTCCACTTTATTTAACTTTCTCTATCCCGTAACTGTAGAGAAGATTTTTGTTTTTCAATTCTATTAGTTCTTCTCCTGGTCTTCTGATTTTGTTAATACTGATGATGTCCAGTTAGATGTTTTTGATTTTTTTTCTCTAGATGGGTTATGTGAGAGTCTTTTGAGAGGGTTCTGAGGTTGTAAGTGCTGATGTATAACGTTGTTCTCTTGAGGAGGGATTTTAAGGTTTGAGTTTCGTTTGGGTGCTCGCTGTTGGGGCACATCACTCCCACCCAAGGTATGTGATTCGGCTGGGCATTTTAGTACTGATGACCCAGATGGTGTGGTTTTCGGGTTGACACTGTAAGAGCCCATCACCCCCACCCAATGTGGCTGGGCCTCTTTGTACTTGGGACCCAGCAGGAACAGCTGGTATCAGTTTCATTGTGCAGATCATGGGGAATATTGGGCCATGCTCTACAACGCTGGCCCATGACGTTTTGGATGGAGATTTGGTGGAGTGGTCACAATTTGTGATGTGTGGAGAGGCCTTAGCACCAATTCTATCAGCTCTTTGTGAGTAGCCAACAGGCCTGGGTGTAGGCAACGCTGTAGTGGGTGAAAAATAACGGATTAAGAGTGCGACTTTTGGAAGTTAATTTTATCTTTTTTTTTTAATTCATTTTAAAAAATTTTTTCTTGCCTGTTCCGTTCCATTTCATCTCAATCTTAATCTATTGTTTGTTTTTATGGCCAGTCAAGCCCCAGTCGAGGCTTGAAGGTTTTTTTTTAAAAATCTCTGGTTTGGGATACTCACTGGAATATTATAGACGAATTTAGTTAATATTAAGAGATTTTGAAGCTATACTCTTTATTAAACTACATTGTTCTCCTTAATCCTCATCGTTCACTTCTTGTTAACCTTTCTTCCTTTCAGTTCTACCAATGTTCTTTCTTCATACTTTTACTATTATCTTTTCTCGCACGCATATAATTTCAATCAATTCAAATTAAACTGTTTTTTTCTTTAAGCGTACATTTCTACTGCCTTTGTGTCGCTTCCATCTCTTATTCGCCCCAACCATTCACCATTTCGTTTTATTTATTTCGTTATTTACTTCCCTAACATCATTAGTTTTCCAACAACTGTGATTTTATCTGTAAGCACGCCAGATGTCAAACCACCGCAAGCCATTATTTTTTTCTCCTCTACAGTCCAAAGGTCGAAGATTCAGCCCATTAAGATCAAGCGACTTCAAACCTCCCGATCTCAACTTTTTATGCCATGTCACCTACGCTTTGGAATGTCTGAGAAAATTCGATCTTATACAATGTTCCCGCGTATGATCATGACCTTCAACAGTCTTTTAACGTCCGTCGTTCGATATAGACCTTCTCTAGGATTCGCCAAACTTCTCTATCGTGGGCGTTGCGAAGCTAAATAAGTACTAAGTGATCTTGTTTTAATTATTCTAATTTTTTTCAGAATGTTCCTAAAATTTGACTCTAAATTATGTGGGTAACGATCTCTTTATGTCCATCTCTCTCACTCTCCGTAGCACATGCAGAAGAAATTCACAAGAGTAAAATGTAAATTTCTCATTGTACGTCTAATCCTATTATAGTAATGGCACTAACCTGTAACTTTGTGAATAAAATCCTTTCCCGAGCCCAAGAAAGTACCTTGTCCCTTTCTCCAAAGGAGAAGACCATATAGATAAATAGTTGATAAATCCAAGCTTTGGAAGTACCAAGTGGATCGTGGTGGAAATAAATGGCAAAATTGCATAAGTAACGAACAGAGACTTTTGAACTATGACTGTTAAGACTTCACCCCTTCTTCAACCAGAAATCCCAGACTCAAATGAATTCCAAGTGATATCGTTCTTTTCAATTATTCTCAGTTGTTTTTCAGAATTTTCCTTAAATTTATCTTTAACTTTTCGTCATTGGCCAGCGTGGCAGGGCATGTACTAACATTCCACATGGTTTGCATAAAGAAAACTACACCAGCCCTTACTGCTGGATCCTCGGTCCCAAAAGGCCCAACCACATTACTTGCTTTGAGTGGGCTTGATGTGTTCCAATAGCAACTATCCAAACTCTTCACCAAGAGAGCACTCTTTCCTGCTTGGTCATCGGCCTCAAAAGGCCCAGCTGCATCACTTACCTTGGGTGGGAGTGATGTACTCTAGAAGCGACTACCCAAACACTTCACCAAGAGAATACCCGTTCCTGACAGAATGTCCGTCCAACAGTGACTACCAAAGCCATCAGAAGAACAATGTTATACGTTGGCCCCTACAACGTCAGAACACTCTCAACTGACAAGCGCCTATCTGATTAAGAAAATGAAATCAAAAACGTCAAATGGAACATTATAGGCATTAGTGAAATAAGAAAACCTAAAGATGAACAAATTGAACTGAAGAGCAAACAATTTCTTTACAACTACGAAACAGAGAAAGTAAAACAAAGTGGAGTATGCTTTTTCATCAATAAATACCTCAAAGACAACGTGGCAGGCTTCAAAGACACCTCAGACCGAGTAGCAAGCGTAATCATACAACTCTCAAAGAGGTTCAAACTGAATATCGTCCAATTCTACTCTCCAAATTTACAATCAACCCAAGAGGAAATAGACAGCTTCCATGATGACTTGAAGTCCCTACTCCAAGATACCAGAAAAAACTTCAATTTCATCATGTGAGCCCTTTACGCACGGGTAGGACAATGAAATGAAAATTGTGTCAGCAAATTTGGATAAGTACGGAACGAGAGGGGAGACTCTGTGAACTTTGCAACAGTTATGGGTTCAAAATCATGAACGTGTTTTTCAAGAAGGGACCCAATAGGGAATGGACTTGGAAAAGTCCCAACCATGATACAAGGAACAAAATAGACTACATTCTAATCGATGAAAGCAACACCATCAAGGATATCCAAATCCTAAATCGAATCAACATAGGTAGCAATCAGAGAATTTTGAGATGTAAATACCGACGAATAACGCAAAAAAAATTCTCCACACCAAACCACAATCCCTAAACATACCAAATGGATGCACTCAATCCTTCAAACTTCTTACTGAACAAGGAAAAGACCCCCACATCTACGAACCCATCAACTAAAAAAACGGCCTCTCTGATCGAAATATTTAAACAAAAGAGTACAAAAACCATGAATGAAATCTCAGTTGAAACAAAAATCTCATAGAAAAGCACAGGAACCTAAATCCACCGACAACAAGAGAGAAAATTAAAGAAACTGAATTGAATAGAACAATTTAAAAAAAATGAAGGGAAAGCCACAAGAATTTCCCCGAAATTTAAAGTATAATGAGACATCCATATAAAGATACACTCATCCAAGAACACAAATATATTTACCGTATTCATCCTCGAAATGAATATGAAAACGGAAAAAAAGTTTAATGAAATTTAATCAATAAGTATTACGTACTTCTGTCATCGTTATATATATATATATATATATATATATATATATATATATATATATATATATGTATATATATATATTGGGGGTGAATTTCAGCGTGTTTGTCTGTTTGCAACCACATATAAAACTATAAAACTATAAATCACTCAGAGAGCAAATATCTACACCACTGCCATACAATAAGTAAAAACTCAATGAAGATCAGCACATATACGGATACAAGTGATGTAATCATGTGAATTTCAGGCAAGTTAAATATGCTTCGATTCTTTGTATTGAGAACTATTGTGTTAATTTATGAAAATGAAAGGAAAGTGAACAGACACTATGGAGATATTGTGTGTAATAACAAAAAATAGAAGAGGTAATTGTAAATACATAGACGTATATATTTTAATCTTCCCTTGGCCTGCTGTAGAGCAATGGCTTGCATGTGATCACACAAAGTATTGATAGTGTAGTAGGTTCGATCCTTGATGGGTGCCACTGCTCCATTTGAGCATACCCTACTTATCAACCTGAATAGAAATAAGAAATTAATTGGGCACAACAGTTTTCGAATTCTGGAGGTAATTTATTGAGTTTTTATTGAAAACAACATTGATTAACAATGTCGAATTTGAAACTATGCACGTTCTTCTGACATGAGAAGAAATCACGAAATGGATATTTTGTGTGCACTGACTCCTGAAAATCAAAGTGAACAACAGGAACCGCACTTAACAACGCTTGGCGAATGTCTACTTGGATGCTATGGCCACCTTTTTGGACTCAGGGCCCCTACGACATTAACAGTGTGTGTAATCGTTTGAAAACTCCGGATGAATAAAAGTGAATTAAGCAAGTACCTTTACGCTGACCTTGGCAACAATTGTCTCTGACGAGCTCAACATATCATGATATGGCAACCCTTCCAGTCTTGGAGCCCATACGACATTAACAGTACGTGTGATCGTTTAAAAATAGAAATGAATATGACAAAAGTGAGAAAATGCCCTTACGCTGGCCATTGTCCTTGACTGGCCTTAACATATCATGCTATGGTTATCCTTTTAGTCTCAGAGCCCATACGTTATTGACGGTACGTGTGATCGTTTGAAAATCCAGATGATCAAAAAGAAAACTGTTCCCTTACACTGGCCATGGCAACAGCTGTCCATGTCCAAGTTCAACATTTCACATTTTTCTCTTCCTCTCAACGTTTTCTGAATTTTTAGATGCTTGTGAAATAGACTTATAGGCAGCAAGCATCCGGAGAGGCGTCATCCACTTCATCATGCAAATGAAAGAAAAAGAGAAAAAAAAGCAGTCAAGGAAAGGAAGTAAGTAAAGAAATAAACGTGATGAGGAAGGGAGAAAAGAGAGATGGAAAAGAAAAAGGAAAGAAGGTAGAAATGAAAAATGACCGATGGAAGGAAGGAAGGAAGGAAGTAAGGAAGAAAAGAAAGGAAGTGAGGTGAGAGGAAGGGCACAATTGAAAAAAAAGAAGGAAGGAAGGGGAAGAAAAGAGGTAGGGCAGTTGGAATTATTGGAAGAAGTAAGAATGAAAAGAAATTTGGGAGGGAAAGACGGTAGAAAGGAATATAAGGGAGGGAAAGAAAGAACAGGAGAGAGAAAAGGAAAGAAAAGAAGAAATTCCCCCGCCACCCATGTATCATTAACTCTTAATAGCCTTCTTGATGTCACCCAGGGGCGATTCGAGCGATTCGGTCTCCATTTCACTCAAGCTCCACCGAAAATTAATCAACCAACAAATAAACAGAATAAATCATTAATCCAAACAAATCACAGGATACCTCGAAAGCTGTGCTTAGGATTTTCCCCCCTTTCTTTCCATAATCCATAAAGCTAATTCAAAATTAATCCCCTTCACATTAGCTTCGCACCAATGTTTGTCAGAACAGCTTCGTGCATTGAAAAAAACCCTTTTGAAAAAAATCAAATAATTTTTCCTAAAGCCAAAGAAGCCGATCATTAAAATTCGAGGACTATTGAATTCTTTTTGAGCAGAATAACCAATTTCAAATCATGAAGACCCGATCCTGCAAAGAAGTATCTTGTCAAACATGGGATAAACGACGTAAAATTTGTCAGCAATAGTTACTGTTCCTGTTTTAAAATGGCTGCCGTTCTAGCTGCAGGATTACAGTAACTGATGACGAATTTCGAGAAAAAAACTCACCCGAAACTTCACAATCCTAAAACTCGGACTAATACTGAGCATAAAAAACAAACCCTGGGCCATAGCCCAAGACCCTGAACTACAACCTTAAAAATACTAATCTTAGACCTTAACCCTAAACAGTAAACCCTAATCCTAAGAGTATTGACATGGATAGAGACTATCTTAAAACTGTTAAGATAACAATTGCCAAATAGTCTTTTAGAGCAGCTCGATGGCATTTTAATTTACCGGGGTGGATCTGTTTTTATGCCAGACATAGCCACTCATAATGAGAAGAGAGACATCTATTCTGAAGATTGCAGATATTTGTTTCGTCCGCTAAATGTGGTGAAAAAATCCAATGGATTCAACTCTCAGTGAATATAATGAGAAATAAGCACGCCAATTTCTGCTTCAGAGTACATTCCAAATTCTGGTAATTGCCAGTCGAACAAAGTAAATACTGACCGCCACCAAAAAGGGTCGTTTCCCCCAGATGTGAAACTGCAGTTCTTTTTGTCATAGAACATGCTGTTTTTGCTGGAGAACACCTAGATAGCACATTACTCTGCCAACGCCGTTTCCACAAAAAACTAAACAATCAGGATCTAGATATCAGATAACACCATCTCAGAAATTTGTAAAAATCATTCATCAGAGAAATACCGTCAATAGTTTGAGGAAAAATTTGAATATAATGCAGTTTATGGTATTTATTTACGATGACATCGTTGTGATGATGTCACCACTGTCTTATTACATCTGAAAGGCTGAAACATTGTCTCAGCAAACAATGTTCATGAAATCACAAAGAAATTCCTAAATCAACAAAAGAATCACATCAATCTTTTCCGGCCCAAGGATCATCCTCACCCCACCAAAAGAATGCCATTGGAATTCATGGTGTACAAAAGTAGGCCAGCAAACAGACAAACATTGCTGAATACATAACCTCTGTCAAACTTTGTCTACTGCATTAAGGTGGAAATGCAAACAGATATTTTAAACCATGAACTTTTTGTTGTCGTTACTTGTTACACTACTTTAGCTAAACCAGTTGATAACTGTCTTGGTCGTTATGCTTATATTATTGTTATGTAAGTAGTTTTCTTGTTTCTGTATATTTGGCTCCTTTTATGGGCAATTCACTCTTAGATCATCTATTTAATGTTCTGTCATTAGATTGCCTTTATCAGTTGCTATTATAAGTGTAACTTGCTGAACCCATGAAAATTACATGTAGGTTGACAAATAATGGTATATAGTATTTCATATCTGTGATTTTCTCTCACCTTTTACCTGTACCTTTTTCCTTTCTCCCTCCCAATCATGGTTGCCCGCAAATGTTCTTTTCTTTTAATTCAAATGATATACTAACAAGTAGTTTCATATCTAAACATTATCCTACTCCGTCAATAAAGTTTCTAACTTTTTTCTGACATCTCTGTTTCTACCCTCTTATCAAACAAACTTTAGTCTACCCTCTCCCTTCTCACCCTCTCATTTAACTACGTAACCTTACCGTTGTTTCTAGCAAAATAAAGGCTTCATGAATGAATTTTATCTGGCGCCCTCGTTCTCTAGCGATCCTTTTTTAAACTGCTATAAGCCTTTTGGTATGCTCTCCGGTGAGCAATGAAGTGAGACTTGACGACCATGCAACGTGCAAATGAGAGAATCATGCTGAACATTACATGGAGAGATCACAAAACAGCATGGTATATTCGAGAAGAACTGGAATCAGAGATATCATTGAATCTATCAGAAGCCTCAAATGGCAATGGGTAGGTCATATTGCAAGAATGTCAGGCGATCGTTGGAAATTGCAAATCAGACCATGGATTCCAAGAGATCACATACAAAACTGTGTCCGGCAAAGAAAAAAGATGGGTTGACGAACTTGACAAGTTCAGAAAGTATTGACTCTGTGTTACCCATGATAGAGAAGTGTGGTGAATCTTGGGGAAGGTGTATACCAAACAACTGATGCTAAAATGCTGCTGCTGCTATGGTTAATGATGATGATTATCATGATCATGATGGTTTTGTTAATGAACATTGTAAAAGTGATCTAAAAGTTTCGATACACAGCTCTACCTGAGGAAATCCCGGGCCCCTTTGACCCTCTGGGTTTCGGTGTGATGTTTCAGTTTCAACCCTCTGGTAGAGGCCCTGACCAATAGCATAACACTGGAATGTAGATAGATTGAAGCTGAATAATATTATTGAAGGTCATGTCTGCAGTTTTCTTGTTCGTATATATTTGACTCCTTTTATGGCCAACTCGCTTTTAGATCTTTATTTTATGTTCTGCTTACGTTTGTCGGCGTCTACCAGTTGCTCTTCATTGTTAGAAAACGTCAAACGAAACTGTCTCCCATAATTGTAAACGTAGGTTTCTTCAGTTTTCAAGGTGTTCCGGTTGGCTGTATGTATGTATGTATGTACGTATGTATGTATGTATGTGTGCATGTGTGCATGTATGCATCAGACACACAGGCTGCCCCAATGGAGATATAAGGCTGAAAATTTCAACATGTACTCCTCGTTATCTCAACAACAAAATAACTTAGTGGGTTGAGGGATATCTTTTTAATATCTCCAACCCTAAATTGGTTTTTAGGAAGGGATTCAATTTGCAATTCAAGTTTTTCCTAAATCGATCTTTTGGCTTTTTTTTTTCATCCTTCATGCTTATTTTCTTTTTTCGTGTGTTATTAGAATCAGAAATTTTTGTGATCACTATCCAAAATAAGGTGAGAGAAGTTACGTTTCGGTCGATCACCTCTCTGTTCCAATTTTCAAAACATTAATCACCACCAACACGGCATGCTGCCCGAAAACGGTTTCTATTGAGCAAATAACCAGACCTTTTGTTCATTACCAATATTATTATTAGTAGTAGTAATATTATTAATAGTAATATTGTGGAACTCCGAGTCCAGCCAGACACTGACTGATCGATAATAAACACTTGAATGTGATTGAGTTATATTTTTGATTATAGCTTTTCCTCGACGTTTTCGCCGAGTGTGGTTGATACAGTTGGCTTATCGTCGTCCCGAACGGCCCTCCTGCCCCCATTCCTGGTTTCAACCACCACCCAGACAATCTCTGCAGCTTACCGACCTATCGATGACGTCATGTAGCTACAAAAACTGAGACACCTTTCATTCCTCGTTTTTCTCTTCTCTTGTGGCTATTTTTTTCTTTGTGTGTCTTTCCGTCGGTCTGTCTCAGTCTGTCTCTCTATCTAACTCTGTCTCTGTCTCCCTTTCGATATCCTCTCTCTCTTTCTTTCTCTTTCTCTCTCTCTTTCTCTCTCTCTCTCTATATATATATATATCTATCTATATATATATATATATATATATATATATATATATATATATATATATATATATATGCCTGAGTTTTTTTCTAGGCTTGAATTCATTCACATTCAACAAGTTTTTCTATTTTTGATATTCTCCATCACCACTGGTCATGAAAGTTCGGTTTCCCTCTCCCTGTGTCTCTCTCCGTCTCTCCATCTGCGCCTCTCTCTCTCTCTCTCTCTCTCTCTCTCTCTCTATATATATATATATATATATATATATATATGTATATATATATATATATATATATATATATATATATAAATATATATATATATATATATATACATATATATATATATATATATAGAGAGAGAGAGAGAGAGAGATTTATCTCTCCCTTCCTCTTATCATTTCTTATTCTTCTCTCTGTGTCTGTGTCTTGTCTCATTCTCTCTCTTATCCTTTCCTTTTCTCTCTTATTATTTCTTATTCTCTTGCTTCCTATCCTCTCTTTCACTGCCTTTTCTTAGTTTTCTGACTCTTTTTCTTCTCTCTCTCTCTCTCCCACTCACTTTCTTCTATCTGTGTCCCATTTGCTCTTATCCTTTTTTATTCTTTTGTTTCCTACTACCTTCTCTCTCTCTCTCTTTCTCACTCTCTCTCTCTCTTATTTTTCCTTCCCCTGTCTCTTCCCCTCTATCTAATTATTTCTTTTATATCTGTCTCTAACTCTTTGACTCATTCTTTCTCTCTCCCTCATCCTCTCTTGACCTCTCTTTCAATCGTTGTTTGTGCTCTCACTTTTAACCCTCTCTCTCATTCACTCTCTTAGCCCCTCTCTCAATATATATTTTGTTATTTCTTCCTCCCCCCCCCCGTTTTGTCCGTCGTTCTTTCTCCCATTTTCTCTCTCTGTCACTCTGTCACCCTCGGTCTCTCTTATCCTTCCTTTTATCCCTCTTTCTTTTTTTCCCTATTGTTTCATTTGCTACCAATCCAGTTACTCTCTTTTCATTGAAATGTTCTTCTGTTCCTTTCAGTCTCCTTCCTCCTTACAGTGATTCCTTCTTTCTTTCTTTTTTTCTTTCTTTATTCTTCTTTCTTTAATATTCCTTTTTCCTTCATCACTTCTCTTCTTTATTTCATTCTGTAATTTTTCTCTTTTTTCTCTTTCCCTCCCTTTTTTATTTCTCCATTTTTCAATCCTGCTTCTCTTTTTTCCTCTTTCCCCCGCTTTCCTTTCTCATACAAAATTTTTCTCGTACACACCTCCTCTCTCTCTTTTCGTTTTACCTTCTTTTCTCTTGTTTTTCTTCTTTATTCATTGTTTTTCCCCTACCTTCTTTCTCACCCTCTTCTCTTTCCTTTCACCTTCTCCCCACCCTTCATACCATCCAGTATCTTGACCTTCCCCCTTCCTTATCTAGTAATTTATTTAATTGAATGCAAATAAATCCAGTTCTCATTTTTGTCGTGTTCCTCCATTCGACATAAACCCTTTATCTACCACCCTTTGCTCATCTCTCCTACCACCATCAACTCACATCCAGCCCGTCTGCAAATAAACATTCCTTCATACATCAATATATATATATATATATATATATATATATATATATATATATATATATAAAGCAATTTATCTGCCATCACGTATTTCATTTATTTTCTCTTAAACTGTCCTTGATGGCATACACATAGATGCGAGCACACACAGCAAAATACACTGACACACACCACACACTTATCAACATATACATACACACACATATATATATATATATATATACTAGACACAATCAGAGACACACAAACACACATTAACATGATCACATTCACATGCAAGTATTTATATATATATATATATATATATATATTCAATAAAGTAAGGATTCACTATGCAGACACCTTTATCTTTGTAAGGTTTAATGTTGAATGTATCGAGCACTTTATGAGATAAACTCCGGCATACATCGGATATTGGATTATATTATATTATGCAGTATTCCTGATTTGTAATATATATATATATATACACCAAATCTGCGCTAAGAACGTCATATGATCCCATCCGAATCAATAATTAAAACAGGCGTTTTTTTTTTTACATCGGCAAGCACTTCGAGTTGAATGTTTCTTCAGCAATTTCTGATTTTTGCCTCGAAGCTATGAAGGTTTCTCGATTTTGTAGCATAATATTTGCTCTTGATATAGTCCTCAAAAAATGCTGACCTTAACTCTTGCCAGTCTATTGTGTTACACCTCGGCCTTCGTCATAATAGATTAATGAATTTGAGTGTCAAAAAATCGTCAGCTGTTGAACTATCGATTGATATCAATTTTAATGAGTTTGGGATAGAAAACCAAAAGGAAAATGCATTGCTTCATCTTGGACACCCTTGAATTTGATCAATTCAGTGGGAAAAGTCTACCCTGTTTTTTCATAGTTTGAGCGTTTTTTTCTATATTCTTTTTTCTCTTACGCAAAGACTGAGGTTCGATTGAAAAGTGACTGAAGTCACTCCATTGATCTAAATTATAGGTAGGAGATTTCTATCATCAAAAACGATACTTTTGAGCTGAAGAATCCATTGTAAATAACGGAGAGTTAAACAGAAAAGTTGCACTTTCCATTATGTAGGTAGATATAATATAGCTCTTATTCGTTCATTCTTATCTAATATTTGGAAGTAATGTGAAAATCGAAAATGATTACAAGAGTCTGGAGAAAAGGACTGAGCATAAAACTTGTTCCAGAAAATATCACTTCCCTAAGATAAGCTAATCACCATCTTCATTGCCCTAGGCACCATCATTTTCTAGTTCAATTTCTCATGATGTTTAATAATAACGAACAAACTAGTTGTAAATCGTGGTAGGAAACATCTGAATGTGCCATAGCGAGCTTTACAATTGAGAAGAGACAAGTCCGTCTTTTGAAGGGTCAAACCCAATCCCTACTTATATTACAAATGAGGATATTACAGCTACTTGTGCATTATGTATATGATAAGTAGATTAACAGATATATAAGCCATCTCAGTTTGGCTCAGTTTGTAAGACAGCCACCTGGGTTGTGAGCTTGAATCACGATGTGGAAATAATAATGTATTGGTTCGGTTTTTAGTTATGGGATATACACCGTGGGAACTCTTGTTCCCCTAAATTAGGTGAGGATTGTTCTTGACGTTGTTACGAAAAGGAGAACAAATTAAAGCCCGACTTTAACTCCTGCTTTACAAAAAAAAAAACTCATTTTTTTAGCAATATTGAATGTTGATCAGTGATTGAGAGATTGCTCATCCGTCGGAACATAAGAATGTACGGCCAAGTCCAAGGTCCAAACGCTTGTAGCAAAGAGGAAGGTGAATTATATGGACCAAGGTAATTTACACCTATCCGCAAGCATAACGTTGCTATACATGAAATATCATTATTTAGCATTCTACAGAATAATGTTGAGAGAAAGATTAACTAGTTTAGTTTCATGTCATTACAGGAGAGTGTTGTGCCCTCAACAAAGATGGTGTGTACCAAAAGAGTTGGACTGGTTTTTAAGCACGATTCTAAGTAAAGACATGATGCTGACTGAGCTGCTGAGAGTATCAACAGAGTATTTGGAGTATTCGCTACGCAGTGTGAACTGTTCAGCATTGGTTCAATATGTATAGGTAAGGATGCCAATAATGAACCAAGAGGGATTCTGAACCTGTTCACAATGGTGGAGAATTATAGGCAGCAAATGCCAATGACCTTGGAACAACTTCTGCGGGAACTTTATGACTTCAGCATCTACTATACTATTTCCTTTTGAAGACAATAAGAAACATTGAAAAGTTAGGAAAATAGGTCCCAAATGAAATACGCCACGGCAATACTAGGTCAGACACCTCTCATCTGACTTTTTCTAAACTTGAAGAATTTGGATATTTAGTCCTGTCGCATCTTCCATATTTATGTAACATTCTTCCTACTTTTTATCAACTTTTCAAACATTTTGAACTCCATTTTCGTAATAAAGCGTCCAATAATAAAGAAGCCATAATAGTACTTTCATAGAGAACCCACAGAATCAAAGGGATAGCACATTGAAGGTGTCACATTTTGATTAGATATTCACTATTTTTTATTGTTTATATCAATCTTCATTTTTATTTTTATGAAGGGTTTTTGAGAAACAGACAATCACATCAACGTTATACATCAAACATAGTTTACGGCTGAACAATGATTCATTTTTCAAACTTTTTAATAGATATTGAATAACATACGCAAAACATTGTCAGGAATCAAAGGGTATGTAATCATCATCATCATCATCATCATCATCATCATCATCATCATCATCATCATCATCATCATCAGCCTTTTAGTGTCTGTCATTAGACATATATCTTCCCTAGGATTCACCACACCTATCAATCATGGGGGTTGCCGAGCCAATATTTCCTGAACTTGTATATTTCGTCACGCCATTGTAATTTTGCCGTTCACAGTTATGCATTTGATCATTAAGGATCCACAATGTGAGTTGTGATGTCCAGCAGCGGTTGTCTGCCATTCTTGCAACATGACCAGCCCATTGCCATCGAAGTTTTCTGATGGATTCTATGATATCCCTGGTTCCTTCTCTGATATACTTTGTCGTCTTATAATTTTTACATGTACACGTAGCTTAGTTTTTGGCTAGAGGGTCGATGTTTTAGCAAGGTTCTATGTTTCAGCTCCATAGGTGACTATCGGGAGAATGCATTGGTAGCAGACCTTTCTTTTAAAACTAATGGGATTTTCTTGTTCCTACAGCTTTGGCTTGCTCTACCGAAAGCTTGACATCCTATAATAATTTTTTGCCTGATTTCCTCTTCTCAAAAAAGTATCTATCATTTATGCGAATAAGTACTAAGCAATTCATCTATTTCAATTCAGATTCTGACTAACGTGTCGTCACTTTTCTTAAAACTCCCTTTTACTAATCTTGCTTCGTTAATGGTGATGGTCGGAGAATTGGAAGTTCACTGTTAGTGTACCATTCGCTTCAACTCATCCAAGCCCCATTGCTGTTCACATCAATAGCTGCCTCCACCTCTGTCTCAATGTAATCACAAAGTATTTTGCTTGGTTTTTGTCTTTGCCTTTTTTCAAATTAAATACCCGTCTTCATTAACATTATCAGCAACATCAGCCTTGACGAGCCATTTCTGATCTCTTTCCATGACGAACGTGATTGCGCTAATTTCTACGATTTCTCACCTGCAAACTTTTCCATCTCATCTCTCCATTTTGTGTCCGTTTGCTTCCTACTATGTGCACGGTCCCATGCGCACCAGTTGGTAGCCTTTGGCTCCATTTGTTGTCTTTAATCCCATTATATGCCTTTCTAATCATTATTTCGTTGCTTAATAACTGGCAGGATCTCATCAACCCTGGTCCACTCTCGATTCTATGTTGGTCTTATTCCCAACATGGTTCTTTCTATTGCAATGTGTGCTAATCTGAGTTTGCGAAACCGTGCAACGTACACAAGAGAATCGTGCCTGATATCACATGGAGAGATCACAGGAGAGCAAGGTATATAAGAGAAGAACGAGGTTTAAAATATCACAGAAACCAATAGAAAACTCAAATGGCAATTGACTAGCCATGTTGTAAAAATGTCAGGTAACCGCTGGATACCACAACTCACCACATGGATTCAGAGGGATCACATACGAAACTGTGACCGGTAAAAGATAAGATGTCGTGACGTACTGAACATACTATATTCATTCGATAGTCAACCTTAATAACCATGCAATTTGCTCGGTGAAAAACCATATTTGACAATGCATGTTGAGATTACTAGATAGTGCAGGATATTTAAAAAAAGTAATCATATATATATGTGTGTGTGTGTGTTTATATATATATATATATATATATATATATATACATAGAGAGAGAGAGAGAGACAGACAGACAGACAGAGAGTTATATATATGTGTGTTCGGCAAATCCAAAAGACGATATGGAAACACGAAAGTTAGAAAAATGGATTGTATTCATTTCCGATACACGTTTCGACTGGTTTCTCTCGTTATCAAACGTCAAATGAGAAAGATAAGAATTCAAAACAATAGCAATAACTACCACACGTCATTCCGTCTTCCTTTTCTCCAAACTTTGTTATTCGTAAATTTTATCATTTTTCCCGTTTAAAGTTTGACAAGAGAAACCAGTTCTCTCGAAAAATGTAACGGAAAATATACTCAATCCATTTCTTAAACTTTTGTGTTTCCATTTCGTTTATTGAATTCACCATTATGTCTGATAAATCTAAACCATTTAGCCACTACATATATATATATATATATATATATATATATATATATATATATATATATATATATATATATATATGTGTGTGTGTGTGTGTGCATGTGTCAATGTGTGTGTGAGTGTTTGTGTGTGTGTGTGTGTGAAACCATGGCTGGCAGAATGTCATGATGAACTAGACGAGTTCAGCAAGTGCTAGCACCGCGACTCCCATAATAGAGAGATCTGGCAAATTTGGGATAGGTCTCTGTCCAACGATGGATGCTAAAAGTCTGATGCTGCTACTGATGCTTCTGCTGCTGCTGCTGTTGATGATGATGATGATGATGATGATGAAGAGTATCTACAGTAGTATCTACAGTAGAAGACTTTTTCCAAGTGTTTCCGTTTCAAATATCACCGATCTTCTAATTGTATCTGAGGCTTTCTCACTTCTTAACTTTTCTTCCGACTGTACAATTTTATTTTTAAGTAACAGAAGTGAATCCAATTAGATTGCTTCTAACATTACAATAGGCGATAACGATGTATGGAAGAAAAAGCGGGTTATTTTAGACGAAAATAGTTATGTGGCTTCATAACCGCTTATTAGACCTCGTACATAATTAGGAATTGGTATTTGGCCCGGAAATTAAGAAAATAAACGTTACCGTTGTTTGAATGCAAGATGTTAATGATAGTTTGCGTCACTCAAAAGAGTTTTTTTTCCAGTCAAAAAAGAAAAAAAAGAATGACTGACTGTAAAGATAGCGAGATTGTCTCTGATAAACATAGGTTTTCAACTGAGATTTCAAGAGGTCCGTGAAATTACAAAGAAAGGTCAATGTTTTTCAGATGACTGAGGCATTCCAGTATCTTTGGAGAGCCAAGAGGAAAACAGACCATTATTGGTAAGTAGCCTGTTGTATTGCAATGCTTAGAAAATCGGTAATTTAGCAAGATGGATCCTCACTGATAGCCCCACTGTACAAGGTCTGTTAGGACAGTATCAAGCCATTCTAGATATCTTGGAAACTGGTTGTGCAATCTTGATGCAACTTGGAAACCAATCAGAAATAACCTTACTGTGCATGTCCGAACATGCAGATCCTTGTGGGCCTCCTCAGTTGGCTAAGAGACACCATTGAGTTAACTTGTATGCTGTTGGACAGTTGCATAGACAATGACCTAACGACTTATTCTTTACGTCTCGGACAGGTTTTTAAACAAAACTTGACATCACCGTGGACTTTGCCCTCTACAGTTCGAATTCAGTTCAAGCCTTTCCAAAGGATATTCCATACTGCAATTATCGAGGCCGCAGATTACGACCCTAAAATTTGACTGAGCAGGCCATTTTGAAGAATAATCATTAGGTGATTTTTGATCTGGAATTTTTACCGTAAAATATTCGATCTACATGATAAAATATCCACCAAAATATTAAGTGCCTTGACAGGGTGATTACTTGTGCTTTTACCTATTCGATAATCTAATGCATGATTGTTGGGAAACCATAAGTGACTTCTGATTGGCCAGTTATCTCCACCCATTCCTGTTCTTATGATACGCTGATGCTTAGATTAGTCCTCAATCTAATGTTCTCCCCCAGTCGGCTTCTACTTCTCTTCTTTTCTTTTCCTTCCCTGGTAGAGTGTCTTGTAGGATGTGTTACGTTGTCAGAGGTCAGATAATGATAGAGAAAGAAGAAATATTTAGTATACCTACTTAATCTCTTCGTTGGTGTCACGTCGGTAGGATCTTATTCTGTCGCTGGTCACTGGTGTTTTCGACGTATGAAAAAAAAACAACAATATTTCGTACGGATTGCATGAAAAAGAAGTGACTCAAAATTGACAGCGGTTTTATCCACTATGGCTCTTTCACAGTGCTCAACTGACAGATTGTTCATTTTAAAAGAACGAGAGAATTTGTAATATAATCTGTCTATCATTTTCTGTTCGTTTATTTTTACATGAACTTGTCAAATAATCTCAAAGTTGACTGTCGCAGCTGAATTTCTGCTACTGACGTCCAAAATAACTTATTTCTACTAGCAGGCACATGCTTGACATGAGAGTCACGGCTCTCCGTTCTGATCTCTGATTTCGAGGCGGCACTGCACCCAGCAGGGGAGGGCCAATAGAGTGGCTACCTACGTATACCTATGTAAGGTCCGGCGAAAAACTCCTAATTTCACAAAATCTGTTCAGTTTATGATTCAATTCATTGTTTATAATCGTTCCTGATCGGAAAAACGGCAACAAAAAAACCTAAACAATTTCATGTCTTTATGGTTGTCGATTCCCACGTTGCAACATTTCAACATTCGAATCGCTCATTATTTTCCGCTTTACAATTTCCGCTATAAACACAGTAGTGCATTTGATTATACACGCACGACACGTTTTAATTTAGTTGTTTAAAGATTATTTAATCAATAAGAAATTAGTTTCCTTTTCCATACTCTATATATCTATCTATTTATCTATTCTTCAATTTTTCCGTCACCCATGGGGGTCTTCATGGTACAGTTGATCTTATTAGACAATGATCCCTTTAATCTTCGGTAGCAAGTGAGAGCAAAAATCTTACGTAGCCTAATTTTGTTCTCCCGGTACCAGAAGTACGGATGCACTTTTAATTTCAACACTATAAATCAATATTTTTTTACGAAAAACTCAATAAGCTATCTATATGATTAAAATCTTTTGTGCTCACATTAATTTCCTCGGTGCGCTCGTTGCAAAACGTTCGCGTGCACCCATGCAAACGAGTACAACTTAAGCGGAACAGTGTTTGCAAGCCCTTCTGATTTGGTGACGTGTCTCAACAGCTTTAGTTTCCGTTTTCTGGCGATGCAAGAAAGATTACTATAGGGTCTGATGGTCTAGTTAGTTTTCTCGCAGATGATATTATCTGTGTAGGGGATACCCGTGATTTTGCAGTAGCATCTAATTTTCACAGCATGGATTCTTGGAGATCATTCTGTCTTGCCATCACATGACAAATCAAAGATAGATTAATCTGTATTGCTTCAGCGTCCAGTCTTGGATACTAGTAAATGCATACCCAATCGCTGCAGGGTCACACTCCACTCCTACTTCTAACCGGTTGAAGATCGCTGCAATTTTTTGTCTATGTGATAAGCCAAAAGTATGTAAATGTACGTTTTCTGCATGAATGTCTAAATTTATTAGATTGGCCATAAACCTGTGCGTATCTGAATTATAAATTCTCGTTAAAATCTACGATTTGAAGAATTTAGCTCCATCAGTAAGACAGGCCCCTGGCTATTGGTTGGTCGTGGAATCACGATAGGGAGATGTAGATTTTACTAACCAGTTAACACCCCTTATTTTTGGTTTGGATCATTCTTCCTGTTGTTGCTCTTCTCGTTCTTGTTCTTGTTACGGTTGAAAATTAAAACCAACTCAACTTTCAGGAAGCTATCTTGACTTCCCTTTCTCGTCTAGAAATTGTTCACAGGATTATGCGATAATAGTAAATAAATGATTGTCCCAAAGTTCCAACAGAACAATATCTTGTCTTTTCCTTCTTGAAATTCAATCAAATCCCTTTGGCCAAAGGAAAAGGAACTTGTCTTCGAATCAAATTTCATTTCGATATTTGGAATCTTCCCTCCAGCGGAAATGACAAGTGAAGCTGCATCCGATAGATTTTGAACAAGAACCAACATTTGATCCATTCATTGAAAAATGATACGAAATATTGGTTTTCGAATTAAACTTTCTTTCATCAAAATTTCACTACGTTTTGAGTTTATAGGTTAAAAGCTATCAACCAAAAGTATGATTATCAAAATAGCCAACTCTTTTCAAGTCTAGCTATGTATGTATGTATGCATGTATGTATGTATGTATGTATGTATCGGACATGCAGCCTGCAACATTGTAGCTAGAGGAAATCTGAACATTTACTCGTTCTCAAATCTACAAATAAATCTTTAATCACCATTAAGTAGGTTTTTCAATGGATGTTTCAACTTGTACTGAAGGATTATGCTGAATTGATCCCGTTGTCTTTGTTTTGCATCATCCAAGGATTCAGTGTTTTTAGTGATCACTGGACAACAAAAGGTGGTCAAAGTATCCTATCCTTTATATCATACCATTTTCCAATTTGATAACCCCCAGCACATCATGTCTCAGATCACAGAGTCCATCAAATCACAACGCCCCGGGGATATAAATTATTCCAAAATGTTTATTGCTTTGTATTGATGCATGAATCTACATTCGTTTTTGTCTTAACACAAGGTAAACAATTCTAAACGAACGATTTCCAATCTTCTTCAAAGAGGAGAAAGAATATTTCTCTTGAATCATAATAATTGTCAAACTCCAAAAATCATAAATCAAACGTGATTGTGTTTTATAGGATGGCAATAATCATTATCAAAGCGCAAAGTGGTTTTCGTGGCTTCCATGGGGCTGCTACCTTGTGGATAGCTGGATATGTAAATTGACAAAGATAGATTGATAAATATGAACATTTCGATGCAGATGATTATATATATATATATATATATATATATATATATATATATATATATATATATATATATATATATATTTGTGTGTGTGAGTGAGAGAGAGAGGGAGAGAGAGAAATAAAACATACAAGCATACATTTGTGTTCCTCAAGTATGAACAGTTGCTGATAGATAGATAGATAGATAGATAGATGGATCAATATGAACCTGTTGACGTGCGTAGATAATCAGATCAAAATACGAAATATATATATATATATATATATATATATATATATATATATACAAGAATACATGAGTGTTTGTCTGGTATGAGCAGTTGATGATGGATAGATAGATAGATAGATAGATAGATAGATAGATAGATAGATAGATAGATAGATTTCAAATTACGGATGTGTAATATGAATTTCTACTCCCCTAAATTTGGTGACGATTCTTGTTATTCTTGTTATGGTAGCAAAACACAATCAATTCGAGTTTTGGACTTGAGTCTTGACAATAGATAGATAAATATGATATGGAAGGACCTGAATGCAAAAAAACAAATCAATATCATATAAATGAATTTTGCATTCTTCCTTTGCACAAATGTGTAATTTGTGTTTTTTCTTGGCTTCCACAATCCTTTTCTTCATCACCTCTATAGAGATGAGGCTGAGCGTACTGAAGAAGAAGAAGAAGAAGAAGAAAAAGAAGAAGAAGAAGAAGAAGAAGAAGAAGAAAAAAGAGAGAAAAAAGAACAAGAACAAGAGCAAGTTGAAGAAGAGGAGGAAGAAGGAGACGGGGGACGACTAAATGTCTGAACGGAGAAAAGGAGAAAAAACAAGAAATGCAATGAGAAAAAAGAAAAGGGAGAAAATGGAGAAGAAGAAGAGGATGAACGAATAAAGACCTGAAAGAAGAAGAAAAAGAAATACAATGAGCGTAAAGAAGAAGAAGGAGAAGAAGAAGAAGAAGAAGAAGACGAATGACAAGAAGAAGGAGAATGAGAAGAAGAAAAAGAATTGCATCGACATAAAAGTGACATAAGATATGAAGAAGAAATAGATAGAAAGATAAGAAGAAAAAATGTATTGAAGGAGAAGTAAGAGAAAAAGATGTAAGACATGGAGAGTGAAGGAGAAGCAGCAGAAAAAGTAGAAAAGAAGAAGAGACACACATCACGCACAAATGATAAAAACAAACGAGGAACAAATATTGAAAAAGAAATGAATTTTCTTCTCATGTTGTTTGCTTCTCGAAGGATGAGGAAAGAAATCCATCCGTCAATAGGATTGGTAATGGCAAAGAATTAATTAAAATAATGGATTGCAGAGAACTGACAACATTTGAAGAGGGGGAATAAGAAAAAAGAAGAAATTGCAAGTGATTTAGGAAGGGAGGTGGAAGAGGGATGAGGAAGAGAAGGTAGGGGAACAAAGGAAGGAGGAAGGAGAGAAAAAGATGAGGGTTGGGAGAAGAAAGGGAGGGAGGAGAAGGAGGAATTGAAAGAAGGAAGGACAGGAGGAATGGAAGGAGAAAGAAGAAACGGAAGGGGAACAAAGGAATGTAAGTGAAGGGCGAATGAAGGAGGGTAAGAGAGAAGGAAGGGAGGGTGAAAGGGGGGAGCGTGGAAGGGAAGTAGAAGAAACGGAAAAAGTGAAGGTTTAAATGAAGAGAGGAAGGAAATAAATGTAGAGAGGAAGAGAGAAAAGGGAGAGATAGGGGAGAAAGGAAAAGGGAGAGAGGAAGTAAATTAAGAAAAGAGAGAAGGATGGAAAGAAAAAGAGAAGAAAGAATGGAAAGGAAGGGAAAAAAGGAGGAAAGAAAATTAGTTAGGAAGGATGGGACAGAAAAGATAAAGGAGGAGGATGGAAGGAAGGAAGGAAGGGTGGAAAGACGTTAGAAAAACGCGTCAAATTAATGAGAAAGAGGGAATACTGTGCGCAAGACTAACAAGGGAGAAGTGGAAGAGCTTCGTGCTCAAACGAACCAGGGAAACTTGAAGACGGTCGAAAGAGATTCTGGAATGAAAACAAGAAAGGAGAAGGTCGATTGAAGTTTGTAAATAAATTGCCTGTTAGAGGATATTTTATTGCAGCGGGTTCTGTAGACAGAAATGATGCAACGAAGGCTGAAGAGATAGAGAATACGGGAAGGTTGAATAGAGACACGAGACTTGCAGACCAAAGTGAATAGTGGTCAGTGAAAAGGTGAAAGTAAATACAAAATCCTTCTGAACTGGTTTTTATCTCTATCTTTCTCTCATAGTCACACACGCGCGCACACACACACACACACACACACATACAAACACACACACACATACAAACACACACACACACTCACACACATATATATATATATTGTAGATTTTCCTACAATTACAACACACATCTCGTGATATATATATATATATATATATATATATATATATATATAAGGTTGTTTGTGATTATCCTTGCATGTGCACGTGATGTAGAATAGAGGCTAAGTGATGTGTTGTTACCCTACTCGGATTTGTCGAGCATTTTGTCTCCTGAGAGTCAACCAGTACACTGACGATGCTACTGCGATATCCCTAAACCAAAAATCTCAACTTCACCATTAATGTTTTTAGGCAAAGCGTTGTCGGTAAACAGATTTGTTTTAAATCTAGGGTATCTTCGGAAATATCTTTGGAAACATTTCTTTTCAGAAAATAGTTGCCCGGAAAACTTTTGCGCACATAATTTTTCTCAAATTTTTTTCAACAAATATAAATATCGGAGAAATGAAGGCCTGAATGGAGAAAAATGTTTTTTGAACTTTAAGAACAGTGTTGTATCTATAGTGTAACTGAAACTAGGTTGTTACTTTCCATCCGTCAAACGGAAGTACACTTTCTAAGTATTCGGTTACTTCCACTAGTTCCTTTCACTTATTTCCTCTTTTGATGAAAAAATATCGGGCAATCGTTTCGGGAACGCAAAAATTTAAACGCAGTCGTTATCGACTATGTATGCAGAAAAAAAAAGCATTTTTATACGGGCGATATTCAAAATAGTAACTATATCATCTTGAAATCTGTTTACATGTTTCGCACACTCGCTCACTCGATGTTTAAAACAGCATACAAAGGATGCTGCTTTTAACATCAAGTAATTGAGTGTGTAGGATTTACAATTTACAGATGTTATTGAATAACATTACTCATTTAAATGATTTCAATCGCTATATTTTACCAATTACTCCATCAGTAGTCAATATTGAAATTTTCGCCTTTACGAAACAGGCAAAAATTCAAACCACCAAATATAATTTATGATTGAAATATTTTGTTAATAAATGTCATATTATCAGAATCTTGAACCCAAACTTCAAACATTTTAGTATCGGCCACAGGAAAATCTCCTATGTTGCAGAGAGACCCTCGCTGATCTGCTCAGGAGTCTGTGCCAACTTCCCCAAGGATACACGACACCCATGCGAAGAATCGATTTCACAACCTGCCAGTTAGTGCACTCAATGCACTTGGTTCATATTTTTTTTTTTTTTTTGGCTTGCAACAACATGGTTGTGTTCTGTAAGAAGACATACATTAAATAACATGTTTTAGTTCTGTATTGTCATATGTGCAATTATTAATTTCCCATGGCAACACTGGGATCCCTACTACACACCAACAGCAAATATTTATATGAAAATACTAGCAAGGAATCGTGACGTTGACAGGGAAAGACAAATCTCAAATTTGACATCATTAGCCAAAAAATAATGCTCAACTGCATCTGGGAGTGCGTTCGGGTCGGTTCAGATTTTACATTGTCATTGATCACCGGTATACCGTTGGGAATACCTGACTATATATATATATATATATATATATATATATATATATATAAGAGCGAGGAAAATAATATGCAGTACCGGTGTGTATATGTATTAAGTAGATTTTTATCCAGAAAGTGTTCGATTCCATGGGTACAGCTGAGGATAGAAGATTTTTTCTATCATTCATTACAGATTTATATCTAAGAATCTTTGTCAGGTGAAACAGAGTTCATAATCTGTAATCAACCACGCCTAAATCAATATATATATATATATATATATATATATATATATATATATATATATTCGTGGTGTATTTTCTGACTTAATTTTCTGACTTATTTTCAGAATTAATACAAGAAATACAACGTATATATGTATGTATATATATATATATATATATATATATATATATATATATATATATATATATATATATATAATCTACCTAACCCAATTCTCCCTTCATACCCCTGTCATGAATTTTAGTAATCTTAATAAAGCTCATGATGAAACGAAACAATGCCTCCTGCATTTCTCATGGGTATCAACAAATATTTAAATAACAACGTCTTCCATAACGGTCACAAGATATGATTTATTCCGATCGGTATATTGTTTGTACTAGGACAAGAATTTTTGTTCAGTTTTGCCTTGACAGAGAGTGAACAATTCTAAACGAATAACTTTCCATCTTGTTCAAAAAGAAAAACGACATTTCACTTGGATTGAATTGTCAAATTCCAAGAATTATAAATCAAATTTGATTTTGTTTTGTTGAACTGCAATAACCATTATCAAAAGCCGTAGTATTTTTTTAGAGTTTCATGCAGCTACTTCATTGTGAATAGCTCGATATTCAGCTGATTAGTTCATAGATATGAAGAACTGAGGTTGATAGATAGATAGATAGATGGATAGATTGATGGATTGTGAACAGACTTGGATAGATAGATAGATAGATAGATAGATTGAGAGAGAGAGATAGAGAGATAGATAGATAGATAGATAGATGGATAGATGGATATAGAGAGATAGATAGATAGATAGATAGATAGAGAAAGATAGATAGATAGATGACGAAGATAGATAGATAGATAGATTGATAGATAGATAGATAGATAGATAGATAGATAGATAATGAACAAACTTGGGTAGATAGATAGATAGATAGATAGATAGATAGATAGATAGATAGATAGATAGATGACGAAGATAGATGGATAGATAGATCATGAACAGACTTGGATAGATGGATAGATAGATAGATAGAGAGAGAGAGAGAGAGAGAGAGATTGAGAGAGAGAGATAGATGACGAAGATAGATAGATAGATAGATCATGAACAAACTTGGATAGATAGATAGAGAGATAGACAAAGATAGATAGATAGATAGATCGATAGATATATAGATAGATAGATAGATAGATAGATAGATAGATCCTACCAACACAACCTTCCTCTTTTATTTGACCTTGGGTCCTTCTAAGCTAAATTGACTAAAAGTTAGCAGAGGCGCCAGAACATCTGACATCGAAGATTTGCAATACACGATCGTTTCAGGTATTGTACCGGAGTAATCAGAAAATATTGGATGTGTCTGCTGATTCACTTACACACACACACACACACACACACACACACACACACAATAATACATCTCTAACAAATTCTGGGGAAACGTTTATTTTCAAGGAAATTCAATCATCATCATCGTCATCATCAGCCATTTAGCGTCCATTGTTCGTCACAGATTTTCAACAGGATGAAAATGTTTTTGACTTTTACAAGTATTCGATCTGATATCACCTGCAGGAGCTTTACATTCAACGAGAGTTTAAAATTGATGATAAAAGATCTATCTATCGCACTGGCTAGTCACTCGACTGTTTAGGGTCAGGAACACACGAGTACAATCTGTTGTACAACTTTTGACCCCCCTTGGTCGATTATTACTAAGTTCATTTGATATATACTTAGCAATTATGTATTAATCATTACAATAATGTAATTTCATTTCTATGTTTATCTATTTTGGTAGATGATGGATCAAAAAACCCTATTATATAACTTCAGTAACGACAATTGCAATGAAGGTGACTAGTAGAATAATGGTAACAAGGATAATGATAATGCCCGAAATTAAATAAAGTGTTACGTATATTATAATACTCCCCTAAAACAAAATAACCAGCTAAATGCATGATTCATAGTTTTAGAGGAGGAGGTACTTGATCAGCACTGCTAATGAGCCTCGGTAAAATAACTGTCGTAAATTACCTTCAGTAGTTTCCAGTTTGCTGATATTCACTTACTTTCAAACATGCTTGATATAAAATGCAACACAAAAAAAAGGCTCGGCTGTTTTGTTGTTTTTTTTTTTGTTTGTTTTTTCGTCTTAACAATAACTTCATCATCTTAGGCAGCAGCAGTGAGAGCAGCAGCAGCCTTTTAACGTCGATCGCTGGACATAGACCTTCGTGGGTGCCACGGAGCCAGTACTTTCTGAACTCATCATGTTTGGCACACTAAGCCGGAATATATAAGTACACTAACTCAGTTAGTATTATTTGCTAACCCAATCATTTTTTTCATTATTTTTTTTCGCCATAACATCTTATTTATTATGAGTATTTATTTTGATTTATATTCACTGAAACTCTCTCTGAAGATTCTACTCACAGATTCTTCTTGGGGGGAGGGTAAAAGAAATGAATATTTGTACATTCCTTTTTTTTTCTTTCTCCAATAAATGAAAAATATTTACCAACTTTATTAATATGAGCCCTTCTGAAAATCTGAATCGGCTGGGAAGTGAGTTAAGCGGGTGGGACAAGATGTAGGAGAAGAAAAAAAACAATTTATTCGAAATTGGAGAACTTTACGCCATATCATCTATTGCAGATGGGGCATGCAAAACGGAAAAGAATCAAAGATTAAAAAGAGAGGGGTTGTTAAGTTAGACTGTTTGAACGCAAACAAGCGCATACAGTTCTATCCTAACAGGACTGGGCTGTCAAGTCTTTTTTCCCCTATGTTTAGGATACTTTAATCTACCAGTCACGACAAGATGCTTCTCTGTATGTACACCGTTCACACGATACAGTCGTGGAAGTCTCACCCATTTTCTGTTCAATTCGCCTGTAGTTGATAGAAATATAATTTCCGAACAAAAGAAAATGACAACATATACTAATCCGTTCTCTACATTAAATTAAATTGCAACATATATGGTAATTGGTGAAGTACATGCAGATAAAGTGGAACGACTTATGAAACAACCTGTTAGCAACTCTCTCTCTCCCTCTATCTCTCTCTCTCTCTCTCTCTCTCTCTCTCTCTCTCTCTATATATATATATATATATATATATATATATATATATATATATATATATGTTTTTGAAAAGCAGGAATATAACATTAATCTGAATATAGGAACAAGCATGAAAATAAGAATCTATCTGGACTTGACAATCGGTGCTGTACAGAACAGGAGTCACATGGCCTGGACAGCGGAAAATAATAAATAGAAATGTGTATATATTTCTCCTCTAACTAAATCTTTGAGCATAGAACACTTTATGAAATAAACCCATCACACATGGTATATTAGATTATCGGTTTCTATTTCTATTTATATATATATATATATATATATATATATATATATATATATATATATATGTGTGTGTGTGTGTGTGTGTGTATGTGTGTGTATTCGAATCAACCGCCTGAAGAAGCCCGGGGGCTTAAATATAAGTGTTCCTCTGCGGCAAGTCTATCATTCCTCATATTTGAAAACCTTCTCTGTTTAAATAGTTTGTATCGAGCACTTTAATGAATAAACCCATCAAAGATCGTATATGGAATTACAGAATTTTGCTTATATACACACACACACACACACACACACATATATATATGTGTGTGTGTGCGTGTGTTTATCAGTAAATGGACGATTTCCGACAGAATGTGATAATTATAAAATCATTCTAGTAAGAACTTATCTTGTTTGGGACCGATGTCACGCAGTGGCAAATCTAATTGAAATGACCTCTTTTCACGTAGAAGGAGTCACCTGGCCTAAACAGCGTTATATGTATTGTATAAGCAATCGAAGAATAATAGAGAAACCCCATTTTCTTAAATTGTTTATTCTATCTATGCTGTCTATGCCAAGTGACTCATTTTTTGCATATCAACTGAAGGCCATTTCATTCAGAGATTCGAATAGTATAATGCATTCATAAACACACACACATGCACACACACACACACACACACACACACACATATATATATATATATATATATATATAAGTTGCTCTGCTCCGTAGGCTCTCATATTAAGCATATTTCAGCAAAATGTTCGTTGAAGTGATACAATCATCCATTCTATCTCATTTCAATTAAATAAAATTCCAACGTCGACTTCAAGTGTCGAAGACGCCATATTGGAAAAAAAAGGAGGAAAAAAACATGGCTGTGCGTGATGAGCACGAAACAGAAGATGGTGGTCACGTGGTGAGTAAAAATGTCAATAATTGGCGTTTTATTTTTAAACGCGTCTGACGTCAATATTCAATCGATGACAACATTTTTATTTGGAGAAATCGTTTTGGGAGGGAGATTTTTTATCTTTCTGTTTTGTTTTGTTTTGTCTTTTTTTTTTTTCTTTTTTGTGAAGACACTATGGTCCAGGGAGAGAGGAGAATAAAGACAATAAAAAAAAGAGAAACTTACTTGAATAAATGTAAATCAAATAACAATAAACGCAATGAAAAAATCAGAATAAAAAAAAAACGGGTCGGGTTAGTTACTCGATAGAAACAGTCACATGACTAACGTCTTATGGCTGCATGCCGTGTTGGGGTGATCAATTAAAAAATTAGAAGAAATGGGTGATCAATGAATACATTATTCTTCTCGCATCCTGTTGGATAACTGGAATGTTTCGATTTCAAAACTAAAGCAAGGACACAACCGAGCACAAGTGAAGGAATAATTTAGCACAAACTTACATTTTAAATTAGTGCTGTATTAAAAACCAGTGTAAGGGATGAATTGAGAAAAAACGTTTCCCGTAGACATAATAAGGAATAAATATTTCAACCCTTTAGTTCGATTGGTGAGGCCTTTGTGCGTGATACATTCATACATCTATAACCAGCAAAACCACTTTGGAAACCGGTGGAACTTATCCTGACAATTTCATGACGGTTTCGGTTGATGGTTTCTTCAAGAGGAATAAAATGAAATGAAAAAATTATGAAAAATGGCGGTTTTAATCGATTTCTTCACGCAGGATTGATGGTGATTTTTGTTTTGTAAGCGAAGGGGAAGGTTGGGAATGAGGAACGACAGAAAAGATGAGAGAATAGGATGCATTGAAAGAGGAATCTGGAGAGGGAGAGTTTACATGCAGGTAGGAGAATGAGAGAGATAGGAAAGGTGATTGGACAAGAGAATTGAGGGGACATTTTTAACTGGAACAGAATAATCCTACGAGATACACAAATACACACATTATAACCTTGGAAGAAAGATAACAGATAGATAGATAGATAGATAGATAGATAGATAGATAGATAGATAGATTGATAGATTGATAGATGGATAGATGGATGGATGGATGGATAGATAGATATGAACAGAGTGAGAAAAACTGGAATAGTCATTGAGTGTGACATTCCTTTAATCCGACCAGCATTTGATCGAAACGCTTTATTCATATTTACTGATTATTAGTGTTTCTATCGATTTAGTCTTCAGGTACAAGTCCTGTAGTCCAACCTTCTTTTAATCCGACCAGCATTTGATCGAAATATTTTATTCACATTTACGATTTGCTTGTATTTTTTATCGATCTGCCCTGCAAGAAGTCCTGTAATTCGACTTCCTTTTGATTCGACCAATATCTGATTAGAACGTTTAATTTCCAGAGACTGCTTGTGTTTCTACCAATCCATTCGATAGACACGATTCCTTTCGTCCACATTTCTCGTAATCCGATCAACATCTGATCAGACAGTTTTTATTTGCACTTGATATTTGTTTGTAGTTCTATCAATGTCTATGAGAGCCAAATTCATTTTCTTTCTGACCAAAATTGAGAAACATTGAAAGCATCCATGGAGAGAGAATAGAGTCAAGAGAGAGGGGGGAGAAAGGATTCACATTATTTATAATTCTGACCTTTTTTGTTGTATGTTTTTTTTTGCAATAAAAATAAATCACTTCAAATGTAATTCTTCGAGTTTATATATATATATATATATATATATATATATATATAAATGTGTGTGTGTGTATGTATATATATATATATATATATTATATATATATATATATATATATATATATATATATATATATATATATATATATGTTTTTTTCTTATTTGATCATCCTCTCTGGCCATGAATGCATTCAAACAAACCTGTACTGAGCCAGACAACACGTGATTTACTTCCACTTGCGCTTAGTGACATTTCAGCTCCAACCATCCAACCGTTAAAGCAGAATGAAAAAATGGATAGGTCTAGTTTGTCTTTCGATAAAAACCGTCACGTGACCAATATTTTTTGGCAGCATGTGATGTTGCAAGTGATCAATGGATAAATAAAAGATAAACGTTTGATCAATGAATAAATTATTACTCAGGTCGTCTTTTGGGTCTTAATCGCGATAACAGTTTAAAGTTCCTGAGGGCTGCTGGCTAAATAAGAGATCGATTTAGCATAAACTTGAATTGTAAACTGACCTCTGTATAACTTCATTTCTGAGCAGAAATTTTGCAGAAACAAAAGAAAATATCGCTAGATTGTCGGACGAACAGAATAAACGTACGTTGGTAGGTTTGGTGACAGAAAAGAGTGACAGTTTTGGTTGACTGTTTCTGATTCTACCATTTTCGGATCGTGCAGTACATGAGTGGAGATTTACTGGCATCGTTCAAGATAATTTCACCGTGTTTTTCATTTCTTTCTTCCTTTCTTTCGTTTTTTGTTTTCTTTTTTTTTTTCGTTCTATCATTCCCCTTTTTGACTGACTTTCTCTTTTATTATTCATTCTTTATAAGTCTTTCTTTTTTATATCCTTCATTTTTCTCCATTTTTCTTTTTCATAAAATTCCTTCCTTTCTTTCTTTCTCTGTTTTGTCTTTTGTTTTCTGGTCCATTTTCACATCCATTGCTTTATCAAAAAATCGTTCCTCTTTTTTCGAACGCCCTTTCTCCAATCCCCAACCTCTCCTTTTTACCTACTGCATCTTTCCATTATTTATCTATATATTCATATATTTATTCTTTCTCATCTTCGTCGTACTGTTTTTTACGATTTTGGTGAAGAGAAAGAATTGATTTCTGCAAGAATCACGAAAGTAGACTTGAGGCAGTGTTCGTGCATGCCTAATACCCAACTTCCGCTATTTAGAAATAGCCATGGCGGCCATTTTACAGTTTAACGATCTAAAATAGCCAACATCTTCGGCACCATGACAAATCTTGCAGATTCGATTTCTACTTATAACGATAATCATGTTGCTATCCTCGATAAGATCAATAATTATCAAGATACCTGCATCAATAATAATAATGATAATAATAATAATAATAATAACAATAATAATAATGATAATAGTATCGATTATGATAATGAGTTGAATTCATTGCATATGTCATTCCCTTGTACTTTAATCTCATCTGTTGCCACTTGAAATATTACAAAATATTAGATAATACTTTTCATACTATTTTTTTCACATAATATTAACCCTTACCACTCTCTCTGTCTGTCTGTCTGTCAATCACTGTCTGTCCGTCTCTGTATGTCTGTCTTCTATCTCTCTCTCTCTCTCTCTCTATATATATATATATATATATATATATATATATATATATATATATATCCGCATGTGAGTGTGTTCTATACTAATCTTGAGATCTATTTGGAACGATGTCCCGCTGTTACACGATGAATGTATCATTCAGCCTAGACGGTTTGAATAGAATAAACAATTAGAGAAAATGGGGCTTTTGCAGGAATCGAACTTGCAACCAATAGAATTGTTTATTCTATTTACACTGTCTGAGCCAAACGATATGTTCACCTTGAAATTATCGATAATCATTTCAAATAGTGTTTCAAAGTAATACAACACATTCATAGTCATTCCAGTCGGATTATATATCCGTTTCTTAATAATAATAATGATAATATATATATATATATAAATATATATATATATATATATATATATATATATATATATATATATATATATATATATATATATATATATCGAAACGTCATTGCTGTAAGAATTTCTCAACAAACTTTATGAATTTCATAAAGTCTGGAAGGATCTTATGCTACGCAAGTCACTTATTTTCTGATCACCGTTGATGTATTCGAACTCCCTACATTTTACACGGCATTTGATCTGTTCAGTAATTTTCAACTTTGGATGCTACTATCATAAAATTGATTTGTTCTGTACATTGGATGTACTTTTCAACTGGGTAAAATGATCTTCAAAGTACTTCGTTTTCTGCATTGTTTTCCTCTTCATTTCGAAAATGCACGGCTCGTTATCATCATTTGTTCTTCTCACTCAGCAAGCCGTTGCCGTTCCTGTCCATTGGAATGATTACTTTTTCCTAATAAACACACACACACGTATATATATATATATATATATATATATATATATATATATATATATATATATATATATATATATATATATATATTTAAAAACGTATATATAGTGGGTAACACTAAATGACAAATAGAGTGAACATGTGAAAACTTGGACAAACATCTCTGCGACTTGAATTCGAACGTTGAGAAAGACCAGCAATGGTACAAGGATAGTTGTTGAAGTAAACCATAGTTTGCATTCATGAACCAAAAATATTTCTACATAAAATAATAAAATACATGTTTTGCTCATATCAGTTAGGGGGATAAATCTCCCATCATCATTCCATTACAAATCGTATCATTGTTCGTGGATATTTCGATGGATATTCTCAAAGGTAATTCAATTATTCAAATGTGTCCTTTGAATTCTAACTTTGCTCAAATTGTAGAAAATGTTGCATAAATTTAATCGTGGAGAATGAAAATTACTTTTCTGTACTTAGAGCGAGTTCTGCCAGATTTTAATGTCGATTTCATCATTTAGAATTTACTTCGACCACGGCATGATTGATGTCTGTCGTCATGTATGAAAACTTTTTCGAAAATTCCGTTAATTGATTGATTGTCGAAACCTTGAACCTAACCAAAAGATTGACCTCCAAACTGAGAACCATGCTACGTTTACAAGAAAGAATCATGCTCAGCATCACACGAACAGATCACAGAACAGCAAATGGCATCGTTAATCTTCAGAGATTATTTGCATGAATGTGGCTGGTAAAATATGAGATACCGTGACAAAATGGACAAGTTAAGAAAGTATTGGCTCCAGGATGCCCTTGCGGAAGATCTATGTCCAACTTAAAAGATTGTTGGTGCTTGCGACGATGAATGTGGTGTTGAAAATATATTACCTATCTGCAACTCATCATATAGTGAACAAATCTTAGGTTGGGTGTCTGTTACTTGGCAAATCAGGTCGAGGGTCAATTGAGTTTTCTGCCGGCTTTCCTTACCAATATATGAAAAAAAGTACGATTAAATTTACGAGAGCCCCGCGGGAGAGCTTTGTATAGGTGACCAGAAATAAACTGACCACAAATGACGATTTGTTAATACTACCCTTTTTAACTATAAAACATAGATTCATTTACAAAGATTTATTGTTCACTATCAAACAATAGAAGAGGAGAAAAATGAATTTATGTGAGCACAACTTCAAATATTCGGTGAGGTCGGCAAGTCAGAAGAAATAAGGCAGCGGAGCGTAGTTTGCCGACCACTTCATAATTAAAACAATTACAGCCAGCCCTGAGGCTGTAAAAGATATAAAGCTCAATGCAGTATAAATTTTTCCAACAAACGCTCGCACACGCACACACACACGAATATATATATATATATATATATATATATATATATATATATATATATATATATATATATATATATATATATATATATGTATATATATGTATGTATATATATAAGAATAACATGTTTGTGATTGCACTTAATTTCGCCATGTGTCATCTTTCTATCTCAGCCCTCCATCTTTTGTCAGATGTGTTTTTGCTGCGTTTACCATTCCATGGGTAACAATCGGTTATTTTTGTTCAATTAACTGTCATCTCTTCTTGCTGAGATTCTTTGAATTGCATCTTTGTTGCTTAATTATTTTGATATCATTCACTCTAATCCTTTTTTTCAGACCATGTAGATCGCTTTCTGTCTCTGAGATCTACTCCCATCGTTTTATTTTTCATACCTTTTATACCTTAGTACAATTTTGGGTAAGTTCTCCATATATTTGTATATATATATATATATATATATATATACATATATATATATATATATATATATATACATATATATATATATATATGTGTGTGTGTGTGTGTGTGTGTGTGTGTGTGTGCGTACGCGTGTGCGCGTGTGTATTTACTACGTTTATACATATTAACATGCACACACATAAATATGTATATGTGTGTGCGCGTGTGTAATATATTTATATATATCAACATATACACTCATGTATATATGTGGGTATTCAAGGAATGGACATATTTGGTCCGATAGAATGAATTATAGATTGCGTTATATTATTTAGAATCTAATCTGAAATGATTTCCCGTCGTTACACGGTTAATATATCATTCAATTTAGACGATGTAAATAGAATAAACAATTGTTCAGCTCATTGATGAGTGCATCACCATGTTTAAGTGGCTCTTCTATCAATGGTAGGTTCGATTCCGGTAGCAACACCATTTTCTTTAATTGTTTATTGTATTTACGTTGTCGAATTTGAATGATTTATAATTACCGTGTAACAACAAAAGATCATTTCAAAAAAGTTTTTTTTATAATAAAGGCGATAACGCACACACACACACATACGCACACACACACTGGTGCTAGACGAAACAGTCTCAAGATGCTTTGTTAGCTCAGTCAGTAGAGCAGCGTTGCATCAAGACTGCTTCCTAGTGAATGCAGTTTCGAGTCCAGCACGGATTTTTATTTCTCTTTGCATGGTCGGCTGTTTGATTTGATACTTAGTTATTTCTCTTGCCGGACGAAATATGTTGCCGAATAAATTGTCTCTAAAATTATCACATTCTGTCGAACAAAAACTGTCCAATCTAATAATTTATACATACACATACACATACACACACACATATATATATTTGCGTGTGTTTATATATATATATATATATATATATATATATATATATATATATATATATATATATATATATATATATATATATATATATATATATATATATATATATATATATATATATATATATATATATATATATATATATATATATATATATATATATATATATATATATATATATATATATATATATATATATATATATATATATATATATATATATATATCTTTGATTGCGAGTTATGATTCATGCAGCTGTAGTAATCGTGTCATTAGTCACTTGGAAGATCTTATATTTTTCAGAGTCTTGGAGGAATTCCCGTAGTTACTAGCAGTTTTCATAACTGAATGAGTTTGACCTCTAACGAGATTCCTTAGTCGTTTTGTCTCTTTTCACTGAAATCAGGCCTTTTCTATTTTCCATTCATTTCTTTCGCTTTCCACTCTCTCCTGGTTTTGTGCCAGATGGCCGTGACGATGAATATTAATGATTCCGGACGGCTTTTCTCTTTCTAATTCTATCGATGTTTTATGTCCGAACACAAAAAATATCAACAGCTCTGGTCAGTCATTCAATATAAACTCGCAATGTTAGCAACGTCTTTTTGTAGCATGCTGTGTTGGGTGGGTGAGTGGGTCAATCAAAGAGAATACCAAAATTGGTGATCAATTAATAAGATATCTCTCTCGCCTTTTGTCAGGCAGTGGTAGCTAAAAATTCAGTATTGGATAAGATTTATATCAAAAAGTTAACGCTCCCTGTTGAAAACTGGGGATCAATTTAGCATGAACTTACATTGTGATTTACACCCCTACTAAAAACCTATTCAGGTGGGAAATATAAAAAAAAAATAAACCGTTCTTCTGAGCATAATAAAGAGTACATGTTTAAATATTTGACCCAGTTGCTACATACATACATACGTGAATACATTGTCAGCCAAGCCGAACACTGAAGGCTGCAAACCATGAAACTAGGATAATTCTTCAAACACGTATTTTCAAAGATATTTGATTATGGCAATACGTTTCAAAAGAATGCTAAAATTATTCGTGATAAATGATAAAATACCCTTCCCCTTTTTTCCTAGAGGGCTATACGCTACCTCCGCTAACCCTGTCGTTCCAGCGCCCCTGACAAGATGTGAAATACCTAAAGGTGACTGATATTTCAGATGCTTTAGCTGTATTTTCCCGTTGCTCGAAGCAGTTACTTTTTCTAATCATGAGCCTCATCAACTCGGCAGCAAGACGGACGCAGCTTTTGGAGCCTACTAGTTTTCGAACTAACCTTAGAATGCCTGAAGATTTATTGTCGGTTGGACCGATTCAGTTTTTCGATTTCGATGAGAGAAACAAAGACAGTTGAAATCATAACAGAGTTTTATTTTGTTTTCAGAAGATTTTCATTGTAAACTGAAGTTGTTCATCCGATCAACCTTTGGAGAACATTTTTTTTTTAAATCGACTACTTTTTTAGAATTTAGAATAATTTCATGATTTGTCATTGAATTTCTTGCAATACATTAAAATCCGATTCTGTCTTCTCTCAACCTCACTCTCTCTCTCTCTCTCTCTCTCTCTCTCTCTCTCTCTCTCTGTCACACACATGCGCGCGCGCACACACACACTTTTTCCTCTCACTTTTACCCTTGGCCCACTTCTAATGATATCTTTTTATTTCTCTTTCTCTCTCCATATTTCTTTCACTGTATCTGTCTTCCTGCTTTACACCTGGTCATCTAATACTGCCTCTTATTCCCCCTTTTTCCTTCTCTCTTTTTATCTCTCTTTCCCTATCCATCTGTCCATCTTCGCTTTACACCTGAACCATTTTAATTAATCTTTTTCTTTCTTTCTTTCTTTCTTCCTTTCTTTTACAGTTGGTCGATTTAAACCATCTTTATCTCCTTCACCTCTCTTCCTTTATCTCAATTCTTTCATCCTTCTCTCTCTCTCTACATTCTCTCCCTCTCTCCTTCGTTCTATCTTCCCCTTTCTTTTCCGCCTGACCCAATCCATCTGTGTGTTTGTTTGTGTGTGTGTGAGTGTGTGTGTGTGCCCCCTCCTCTCTCTCTATCTCTCTCTCTCTCTCTCTCTCTCTTTCTCTCTCTCTCTCTATCAATCTATTCATCTATCTAAAAATTTATCTATCTATCTATCTATTTATCTCTTTTCCTGCGCTTGGTCCACATAGAATAATCCCCCTAAAATCGATCAAAGTCTTAAAGACTGTGGGAGAATCAAAGCTGACACTTTTCGCTTCGCTGATCGATAAATATTCATGATTATTGCCTTTTTTTCCTTCATTCAATCAAAAAAGAAATAATTACGACGTCCGCCCAAAATCTAAAAACAATTTACCGTTGAAATAAAAATCAAAATTAAATTTTCGAATAATTAAATGGCCACCAAAAATTTATGATCAATATCGAAATATGAAAAACAACTGATGCTTTAAATATGGAAAATTTCAATGGATCACGTGACGATAATAATTCTACTTCCGCTAGAATGTGCCTTGTGACGTCGTTGTCGGTTTTCTTAAATGGAACTCATTACACAAAGAGACAGACAGACAGACTGATTGACAGAGAGAAAGAGAGGGAGTTTTGAAAATATACTGGCCTAATTTTTAAATCTTATTTCATGTACTCTTCTATGACTCTACTGTATTGATAATATTATAATGATATATATATATATATATATATATATATATATATATATATATATATATATATATATATATATATATATTATTATTATGTCATCTACAGACAGCTGTTTTGTAGTATTACAACTCTTCAGTGTGGCTATGTACTATCCACGAATGGGCTGGAGATTGTGTTGTGGTTGGTGTCAAAGACTGAGTGCGCCGGTGCAGTGCGTCAGCCAATGAGTCTGCCACTGCTATGCGCATTGGAGGCCTTCAGACTCGTCTTTCGGTTCTCCCATTATTACTCGGCCCAGCTGCAGGGAATATGGCAACCCGGGTCAGCACTGCTCCATAGAGGAGCATGTCTCCAAGTGGACGCTTTCGTGACGGAGGTTGTTTTAGATTCTACGGTCGCTTGGAGATCGAAGTCACGTCGGATGGAGCCATTTTTGGACGGCTGGTTCCTATTCTTCCCACGTTAAGCCTCGACCTTGTGTCACATTTTGCTGTAGTGGGATATCGACCCCTTTTTCTGGCCTTTTTCGGCAGGATCAAAGTGTAGTATCAGTTTTCCTGGCATAGACCGAGGAGTTGGTACTGACATTTGCCTGCTGAGTGGGCTGGAGAGGATGGGTGTCAAAGACTGAGTTCGCCGGTGCAATGCGTTAGCCATTGAGGTTTTACAGAGGCTACGCACTGCTAAGCGCATTGAGGAGCCTTTGGACTCGTCCTTCGGATCTCCTATTATTACTCCGCCCAGCTGGGGGGGGGGCGGTTTCCCCGGAGCAGCACAGTGGCTGCGTCGGCTGGAGCCATTTTTGGAAGGGGTTACCTATTCTTCCCACATTAAGCTCGACCTTGTGTCATATTTTGCTGTGGTGGGGCAGCGAATAAGCAACAAACATCCCTTTTTGGGGCCTTTTCGGCAGATTCAAAGTGTTGTATCTGTTCATCGGCGGAGCCCGAGGAGCCAATACTGACACTTGCCTGTCAATTGGGCCGGAGATTGTGTTGTGGTTGGTATCAAGACCGAGTGCGCCGGTGCAATGCATTAGCCAATGAGGTTATACTGAGGTTGTGCCTATTACTCTGCCCAGCTACGGGTAATATGGCACCCAGAGGCAGCACTGTTCCATAACACTTAACGGAACATGTCGAGATTTGTCCTGACGCTTTCTCGACGGAGGTTGCTTTGGTTGCTTAGCAAACCAAAGCCACGTTGGTTGGAGCAATTTTTGGACGGATATCTCTTATTTTCCCCACGTAGAGCCCTGGCCTTGTGTCACATTTTCTGTGGTGTGACAGTAAATAAATAGACCATCCAGTACCACGAGGTAGGATCGAAACATCTGCTTCAGAGGCTGGCATCTTACCTCTGCCCTACGGAAAAGACGATCAGTAAAGATTTAAACGATATATTTAACTCATGCATATATTCTGCATCCCCTATACCTACATTGGAAGAGCATTTTATCAGCTAATAATGAACGAGTTACTTCACTTAGAGGATGCTCGACCCTGAGTGAGGGAGCGTTGTTATTTTACCTTTTGTTTCAGAAGTCGTTATAATATGAACAAGTATTTAGATTCTAAAATCTTCAAATAATCATTCTCAAATTTGGCCTTAAGCTGTTATCAGAATTCAGAAACTCGAATAAAATGAAACGTTGAAACACACCATCACAGTCAATAATTGATCAACTGTAGCGTCAACATTTGTTATGTAAAGAAATTCGGTTGAAGAATAGTATGGTCAGAATGAATACTATTCATAAAATTACTGGCGTTTTCCGCCGGGAAACATCTAAAATCTTGAAAATCTAGATGAACCCCGAAATAAGTCCCCCGAAAAATTCAAAAATTTTTTCTTCCCCAAATCCAAAGTTGTATTTCTGGATCGGTCTATGATACCAAATTCCAAATCTGTGGACAAGCTTGAAAGACCAGGAGTTCTGGGACACACGAACACAAACACATATGAAAAGAGATATAACCTTTCGCCACATTTGGTAGCTAAGGTTGTACAATTTGTCTGCACTGCCCAAAATTAGTAGAAAAGTTTCAAAAGTGATAAAACAAAACCCTGAAATAGACGATTGTCAGTTGCCAATTATGATGGTTTAAAACGAAATGTATTGGGGAAGCCAATCACAAGCAGTCGAGAACTTATATCAGAAATATACAGAGGAATCTTTAAAAAATCTTTACATGCGTAGCATTACAGTAAAGATCTGTAAAAAAAAAAACATATTCACAATACACCACGGTAACTTGTATTAATCATTTACTCAATTTACTGGATATTACAGCCTTGAATTTACTCGATTTTACTGAAATCGTTGGTGGAAGAATCCCGAAAATAGGATGAAGAAAGCATTGAAGCTGATTCTAATATTAAGAATATGTATATTTTGAGCAATTTGCTTTTACAAACTGGAGAGATATAGTCTAAAGTTAATTTAAGGGATTGTCTGTAATGGCGCTAGACTAGTAAAAACTTAGAAAATAGTTGTCCAATCACTAATTGTTTATATGTGAGTGGTGAGCTTTTCTTTTTGATTTTGTGTATGCTTTCATTATTTCAGGCTTCTCTTTTACATGATATGAAAATGAAACACGCGTTTGATTAACGCAGGAGAATGTTGTAAGGGAAGATGCCTATCAAATGCATGATCTATGGACCAGAAGCTAGAATCTGACTGAAATGGTTCCTCAAATATATCCTTTGTGATTTGGTTAACAAAGATAAAACATAAAAAAAGGGAGATACATTTGAAAAAGGGTTCTTATCTATCTATCTATCTACCTATCTATCTATCTATCTTTTTATCGATGTTAAATTTTGCCCTCTAATTTTTATAAGGATCTATTTGCAGGTCAAGGGAGAGCACCCACAAATTTTGCTATTGTCATGAGGAATTGCCGGGGAACTTTGAGTAATGACTTCTAAACTCTTAAACCTTTGTTGACCCCAGGGTCATAATCTGATGTTGATTAATTTCATCAATAACTCCACCTAAAATAGATGGATGAATGATGCATAGAATTGAAGATACTGAGATGGATAGATTTATAGTCTCCGGCGGGAGACATTCTGTATAAAGTTCACGTACACACATACATATATACATACATATGCATATATACACATATATCTATATACATATTTATACATGTACACATTCACACACACACACACACACACACACACACACACACACACACACAGATATAAATATATATATGTATATATATATTTATATATATATTTATATATATATGCATATATATATATGCATATATATATATATATCCAGACACACACACATAGATATATACATACATATGCATATATACACATATATCTATATACATATTTATACATGTACACATTCACACACACACACACACGCACATATATATATATATATATATATATATATATATATATATATTCATATATATATGCATACATATATATCCAGACACACACACATAGATATATGTATATATACCTATGTACTTATATATATATATATATATATATATATATATATATATATATATATATATATAAGGATACATGCATATATGCATATTGTCTTACTTAGTCATGTGTATATTTCCTTGCAATGAGACGAATTAAACTGGTCCAGGAAGTACCTAGGCCATCGATAGAGAGGTCTGGCAAATCTTGGCGAAGACTTATGTCCACCGATGGATGCTGAAAGGCTGATGATGATATTTTCGATGTACCTGCTTTCATCCATGTGTTCATAAGTGCATCTGGGCAATATCTGTTCGTGTATCTGAGTACACGTACACGTCTGTGCGTGCACCCGTGAGCGGGCTTCGTCCATTTGTGTGGTTTTGCAATTGAATCTGAAAAGCTACGGCTTCTTATTGCTTATCTCTCAATGAAACAGCCATGGAAGAGAATTGGCAGTCCTTAAAAGATAAACATACATTAAACATGTGCATATTAGGTCGTTCCGTGTATCCATTATATAAAAGCGACACGAAACCTTTTGATCATACCAATTTGCATTGTTTAACACCATACACATTGATACATTAACTAAAAAAACGAACAAATGGAAGCAAAAACGCTTGACTATTTAATACTGCACTTGATCACATTTAACTACAAAAGATATAAGTTAGTTTTAGGGTTAGGATTGATGTTAGCGTTAGGGTTAAGGTCATACGAATCTACTTCGCAATAATTTAGAGCAGCGGACTCGTCATTATCGCAATGTTAGCTCTGCCACTAAAATTTCAAGAGATACGTCTGAAACCGAGCTCCTGAAGTCGCCGTAGTTTGTGTCAAAAATAGCTCACATCGTTCATACAAAATGATGAATTTATCTCGCATCATCATCATCATCATCATCATCATCATCATCATCATCATCATCATCATCGTCATCGGTCTTTTAACATTTTTCAATAGACACAGATCTTTCTGAAGATTCGCCAGACCTCTTTTTATAGCTGTATATGATTACACAGATATATCAGACAAAGATACATACATAAACGTGTACGACTTAGATATCATATTGATATGCAATATTTTAGAAACACCGAAATAGATATCGATACATAAAACGTCTTTTAACCGAAGTTGGAAAGGAATGTGATATTAGACCGAAAACTGAATGGAATTGTTTTTCTGCATGAACGGCTTTTCGGTCACGATGCGATGATTGTTCACTCCAAAGTCAGTTTTATGCTTAGTGAACTGATACTTATTGTATGAATAAACTTTTATCTTCCATTTCTTAGTAACATTAATTATTGAAATGTTATGCTTACTGAACTCATCCTTAATTCTAGAATGGATACGTCTCTCCCTTTTTTGTTGTAGTAATTACATGAACTCTTTCTTTTGTGGCTTAATGAGCCTTTACCTTGTCACGGACCAGAGCTCAAAGATATTGAATCAAATCTCACATATAAATGGGATGCTTTAACAAGAATACAATACTTGAATAAAAAAGAACTACAAACGCAAATCAAATCATACAACGTCTTCCAATCATATTGGAAAGACATTTAATACCAGAACCAACATTCTGAAAGGAATCATATTTTTGTTTGTATCACTAAACCGATTCTTTATTTGAGATTTCTCCTTTTCTTCTTTTTTGTTCTGGTTGTTAACAATAGAGTGCTTTTTGTTTGGACCCTGGAGATCATGGACTCTTACTCTTGTCAATTGTGATGTTATCGGTGTTCCTTTAAGATCCAATATCATGCTCACTAAACACATCTGAAATTGAGGAATACGTTGTAGCCCGCGCATGATTAGTGTCCAAAGTGCCACTAACAGCGAAAATAGTTCTATGCTGAATGACACAATTCAAATCCCATCCCATCATCTAATCAGAGTCAAGTTAGATAACACTAGCCAGAATCAAAATGCAGAGCTTCAAATTGAAAGCAAAAGTGTTGTAGCTCTAAAAATAGCGAAAATACCGACTTTTTGAAAATGGTGCGTTGGGCACCTATCATGTGTGTCCTGCTCTTCAATATCTATTCCAATTTTCTTGTAGTGACTACATCTGTTCAACCCCTGTAGTTTATAGAGACGCCCCCATTACACATCGAGGCTTTTAGATAACAAAGATCTCACATTATGTTTCCAGGGAATAAATCGAAACTGACAGCTTAGAATGTTTATACTCATTTTGTATTAAGGCATGAACCCATTTATCGAAATATCCACAGATTCTGATCATTTAACTTTTCAAGATCACATGACATCAGAACCAAAATTCTGACTGTTATTATTCCTCAAAACAGAATATATCTGGTTTGCATGTGATCGTCGTTCTTGAAATAATTGAGCTAATTCTTGAAGTATGTGTTCGATCTTCTCTTTCTCTCTTTTCAGAAAAATTAATGAAGGGAGCGGCTTTCATCCGCCCCCTGAATATTATTGAGACCTTGTTCGTTACACTCAGAATCCCAAAGATAACGATGGATCCAAATAACGTTTCAAAAAACAAAACACAAAACAACGATTGAAATTGACGGATATGAGTTGTTGCAATCAAAGCCCGGATCAAAAGACAATCGAACACAAACCCGATTTGATCCGCTGTCTACACACGGGCCATAAAGAAGGGACATAACTGGGATCGATGGTTTTTCATTGAAGCCTTCTATGGATCAATGTATTTCAGACATTGATCTTATGCCAGAATCAATATAAAAGGCCCGGGCTTTCGATAATAAAATAATATTAAGATTTCTCTTCGGTTTTTTTCCTTTTTTTTTCTGTTGTTGTTGTTACCGATCATTTCTAACTTTATAACTGTTAACGGCACAGAAAATATAATCGGCAAATCCCGCTCAAATTCAGTCCGACACTCACTGAACTAATCCAGATTAACACTTTTTTTCTCTATTTTTTTTATGAATATTTATCAGGGAACCAGCTTCTGTTCAGCCTCTTCAGATTAATGGACCCTTTTTCGTCACGCAACGGAGCGTCAAAATAAAGATGGATCTTCATTACATCTCCAAAAAGCGCTCAAAATATTCATATTTGGGTTATTGCACACAAATCCCAGGCAAATTAAGAATCGAGAAAGAATCCAACGCAATTCCCAATTTTATCTGCTGTCTAAAAACAAGCCATAGAGAAGAGGAAAAACTGGAACCAATTGATATTATTGAAGCCTCGATTGAAACGGGGATATTGAAGCCATTGATTTCATGCAAGAATCAATGAAAGAAATATCCAGGCTTTTACTAATGAATATCTCCAATGACACTAGCTGAAAATATCCACCATTCCAAGAGTCATCCTCAGATTCATGGAGCCTACGGGCTTAAAATATGGAACTTTCAATCGAGAAATCCCGATTTAAGTATCTTTGGCCGATGTAGGATCAAGATGACTAATTAAATGTAACATTTCTTAATAGAAATTAAGATTCAGTTTAAACATTTTTTGTGTCTGTTAATTCTTTAATGATCGGCATCCTATTTGAAAAGCAAAAAATAAATCAAGTGCTTCATGAAAGTAAATAGATGTCGAGCTTTGGTCAACGATTGGTTTTGATCATATATTTAGCAGTTTTGTCCGAAAAATATTTCTTCTATTCATTTTGTCAGTGATATCATCTGAACTCTAAAAATAGATTCGAAACCCAACTGAAATGAATGCAGAGGATTTAAAAGAAAATAAATAATACTTTCAACTAAATTTTTGTCATAAAAATGAAAGCATTTACAATACGATAACAATGGACGTTTTAAGCTTCTTGTATCTAAGATGAAAACCCTACTTTCTGCAAAATTTTAAAAATCCATCTTTGAGCTCTCAAAATAGCAGGATATTCGTGAAAATATAGTTTACAACTATCTAGAGTGAAATATCTAAATCTGTGAACTTTTATTTTTGGGTAAATTGACAGGCATTTGGCTTTCTGTGTCCAGGTGGTTCTCATGAAAATTTTCATTCTCTATCCCTTTTTTAAAGATTTTAACAAGAGAGCGGCTTTTGTTCATACCCGTGCAGATGGATGATCCTTTCCCCGTTACACAACCAAATTCTATCAATTCATATCACTTTCTTGGAAATCTAGTGAGGGTTCATCTCTATTTTTGCATACACACGCAACCTGATACGTGTAGCAGCGATTGAAGGCACACAAGAAAACCGAACAAACTACCCTCCGTAGCTGCTATTATAAAATAAAGAAATATATTATAATCATCTGTTTGAATAATCAATTGATCAATTTTGAATGTTAAATCTGGTAAATATTGAATACATACCTCCACAATCTTATGCCAGAAGCAATAATAGATATTCATGTTTTCACTAATGAAATATTATCGATAAGATTTTTTATTATTTATTAGAAACTGTAAACCAGAATTGTCAACAAAACAGTCACCATTTATGTATGTGTATTTATGTGTGTGTGTGTGTGTGTGTGTGTGTGTATATCTATCTACCTATCCATCTATCTATCTGTCTATCTATGTATTTATCCGTCTATCTACCTGTATTACATGTTAACAACTGATAATCCCAACAAGAGACGATTTATACATCGTACAATAATCACAACGTAAAATATTGATGAAAATTACATGGATTACATCGACAGATATCGGGAAATGGGTGGCTGAAGTGACACAAAAAATTGAAAATGTTTTTTAATTTTCAGTGTTTACAGCTGTAAAGCTTTCATGATATATATATATTGTTTTTAATACCTTGAAACGATTCCATGGTGAACAACTTATGAGCCCAGCAAGAAAAAATTATCACATGTAATACTATGATATCAAATTATGTGAAATATGAAATCCACTGAAAAATATAAATAACAGATATTGGGGAAGATTTGACTTGAATGACATACATTTTTGGTGAAAAGGTTTTCCTATATATATTTAGCTACAAAGTTTTCTTGTCAATATATATGAATGTATGCTATTTGTAGCAGGAAGATTGATTAGAGTTCGTCTTAGCTTCTGCCCTGTTGCCAATTGACAGAGATGAGACCTGACCATTCATCCAGTCCCTCTCTCCAGCAACAGCTTCTTCTTTCGGGGACACATGACAGTGCGTCTTCTTAGGGGACACCATATTTGCATCTGAAGGGCAGTGATCATACATATATGTATATATCACGTGTCCAGGCTGCAACAATTTAAAAAATCACAGGTCGTTTTTTTTTCTTATCTTTACTCTACCCACCCACCCGTAAATTTTAGTGATTGATTAAAATTGCAATGCAAGTTCTTGTTAAATTGTGTCAAAAAATCGAACTGATTTAGTGATCACTGCACAACAAAAGACAAAGGAATAATTCATGCAATAAACGCCCATTTTTTGCATTTTTTAAATTGATCACCCTTATCAAAGCGTGTTGCCGAAAGACGTTGATGAAGTGGTGATTTCTGTTAAGTGACTAACCAGACCTGTTCATGTTTTTTCTCTTTTTCTTCTCTCTTTTCCAAGAAATAATCATTAAAAGAGCAGCTTTCGCACACGAAAGCCCCAGAATAACAATGAACCTTCACTACACCTCCAAAAAAGCGATCAAATCTGACGGATTTGGATAGTTGCACACAAGGTCCAGGTCAAAAGAGAGAATTAGGAAGTGTCCCAATTTGATCGGTGTCTACTCAAAAGCCATGAAGAAGGAGAAGAGAAAGGGATCAATTGATTTCATGGAAACCTTGGATGGATCAATGTATTTCAACCGTTGCCAGAATCAATAGAATAACATCCAAGCTTTCACTAATAAAATATCGGTAAGATTTCTCATGATTTATTAGGAACAATCAACCAAGACTGTCAGAAAAAAACTCAACATAGGTTTCTTCAGTTTTTAAGTTGGTTTGGTTTCCTGGCTGCACAGATGGCGCCTGCTGGTCGCACCAATAGAACTGTAAGCTCTGAAAATTCAAACACGTATGCCTTATACGTATTCCTATTATGTCTATTGAAATTCCTATCTCCCTAGATATAGGTTTTTATTTCGGGTTCGATTCACAATGTGCGTTTATACAAAATTGGTGTTTTTGTTTGTGTCAAGCAACGTCCAGGCTTGCTCGTTTTTGAATTTCAACATTTTAGTAATCAAAGAAATTGACTGTAATTTTTTTTTCATTGGTCACCCCATTTCAAATTTTTCAATTGATCATCCCCAGCATGGCATGCTATCAAAACACGTTGGTCATGTGACGGTTTCTACTGTGTGACTAAGTCGACTTTTGTTTCATGTGAGATTCGTTAATTGGAGGTTCTGAATTGATCACTCTGTTCACAGCACAAAAAATGAAATCGCTGAACCAAGTTTGAATTCCGGCTGAGGAAGTTTTTGATAAATTTGCTCTAATGCCCTTGGGGAAAAAAATATCAGTTTATTTTTCCAGATCTAATTACGACCAAAGTAACAGAAACTCATCATTCCTACGAGGCAGTACATTAAAGAGACCCCCGCCCCTGACATAAACTGACAGCCTTGCAACTGCTGAGCTACAGAGGACGGGTATCAAGTCTCAAGGAGTTGACTCCATGTGTACAAGCTAATCTCAACTTTGAAAACTTCTGAAAAGGGCGGAATGGTTTTATTAGTCTCAGCAGCCACCATTGAGCTTTTAAATGCTTGGCAGAACATCCTACTCTCATCATTGCCTGCGATGAATAAACCTAAAACAACAATCATTTGCCAAATATCGTCAATTTTTATAAATCAATATACTTACAGACAGGCGGACTTGTAGTTATCACAACTCATATATATTTTTGAGATGCATTAACAAGATTATGATAAATGAAATAACAACAAATAAATTAGATCACAAAACATCTTCCAAAGGAAGTGGCAAGAAATTTAATGTAAGAAACAAAAACTGGATAGATATTACTTTTTGTGGATAGATTTGCTTAGAGATGTGAGAGTTGTTCTCTCAAGATCCAGTTTTATGTTTAATGCACTAATTTTTATATAAGATTATTCTTTTTTTTCTCTCTTTTTGTTAGGATTATTAAAGTGTTGGATTTGTTTTGGTGCCTGCGGCTGAATGGATCCCTCTATGTCACACTCTGGCACAACTTCCAAAAAAGCAATGGAGGTTGAGAGACTTGGTTAGCCGCTGATGAAGTACAGGTCAAACAATATCCATGAGCGAATTAAAAAGGAAGCTCAAATTGATCCGCTCTCAACATAAAGAAAAAAAGCAAATAAGAAAGGATGAATGTGGATCAGTTAATTTTCATTAAAGCTTTTGATGTATTGCTGCGTTTAAACTATTGATCTCCGGCAGGAACCAATAAAAAAAATAAGATCCAGGCTTTCACTAATAAACAATTGTTGATGATATTTCTTATAGTTTATTCATTTATTCATTATTCATATTTCAGATGAGTAGAATTGGCCTAAACGTTAACAGCACAGGAAATGTAACTTACGAATCCATTTCCCAGACCCAATCTAAATGAAATAACAGAGCTGACCATCGAGAATAAAAGAATAATAAAGAATAATAGAATCATTGAAACGTTTGAATGTCGCTTTAGCAGTCTCGCTCTGTCGAAATAAAAAAAGGAGACAAAGACCGAAGAAGTGTATTCAGGGTGTGCGAGCTAATACCTACTAAGAACTAAGTTTCTCCACTGATATGATGACAGTTAGAGTTCACTCAACATAAGTGCCCCACAAAAACGCATAAATCCAGGTTTCTATCCGTTCCCAAATTGCAAATAAATATCAGAGCAGTTTAGGCTCTCCAGCCTTGTTGGCCAACCAGTCTAAAGAACGGTCAATTCTGATCCTGACCGGGAAATCAAAGCTTTCGCCCAGCGTCTCAAAAAGCAGAGAATGGACAGAGTGAGGGACATTTTCCCGTTGTGTATGTTTAACAGATGTGCTTAAAAAGCCGGATGTTGATTGTAATAAAATGGTCAAAGTAAAATGAATAAATGAAAAGATGGACAAACACGATAACATCCCCACGGCACTTCACATATAAGTGGGAGATTTTACAAATTGATTAATGATCTTTAAAGGCACTTAACATTAAAATAGAATTAGAACAAAAGCAATAAAGGAAATGGTTTTGTGATTTTGTGGGCCACAAAAACCGAAAGGTCTAACCCCTCCCCACAAAAAAGAAAAGAAAAAAAATTTCAAAAATTGTAAACAAAAAAGAATCAAAACAGGTCTGGTTCATCATCACCAGCAGCAGCAGCATTTTAGCATTGGACAGAGACCTTCCCCAAGATTAAGCAGACTTCTCTATCGTAGACATCGCAAACTTTCTGAATTTAACTGGCTTGTCACGCCATTTTACTTTCCGTCAGCCACAATGTCGCCGTGGATCCTCTGTTGAGTCGTGATTTCAATCGGTTAGTCACCTAATAAAAGCCATCAGGTGATTGATGCCTTTTGGCTGCATGACGTGTTAGGAGTGATCAATGAAAATTCGGAAAAAGAAGCAATCAATAAAAAAGTTACTCTTCTCTCATTTTGTTGAATCATGCATTTTTAAATAAAGAACATTAATGCAGCCGGACACAAACTAAGGGAGCAATCTTGCATAAACTTACATTGCAAACTGAATACCTCACCATACGGAGGCCATAGAAGAATTTTTTTAAATAAAAAAGCATGAATGTAGCTGGATACAAACTTAGAAACCAATCTAGCATAAATTTACATTGCAAAGTGAATCTTTCACCATATGGAGGCCATAGAATGGATCAGTTGAAACGTTTCATTAACAAGTCAAATGGCAAAAAAAGAGTTTCATCGTTAGAAAAAACTCTTTGAACCTTTTCTGAATTGAATGCTGGTAATTTGATTCATTGTTTCATGGATATTTAAGTGATGAATTTTAGATTAGCTTCGTAATGTTTCTGGATATGATTATGAATGAATGTTTTCAGCCTTCTTGCTCCTTTGGTGTAACTTTTATTTAGTGAGCTAATCAGCCAGACCAACCTGAAAACCAAAGAAACCTATGTTGACAGTTTTGGTAATGTTCTTGGCTGACGGTTTCCAGCATTACTCCCTGTTTTCCTGCCTCATTTTCTTCAGATTGTTTGGACAGGGAAGGGCGATTTTTTCATTGATCGATGATCGAAACTACCCTGAATGACTGATCGAGAGATAAAGGGAAGTTGGGTGGGATTCGGCTCCGTCCTCCTTGAACCCTGGGTAGGTGGAAGTTTCCCTCTGCCAACTCAATGACAATGCATCAAAGAAAAAAGAAAGAAAGAAATGTCGCCGGGTATTGAAGTGCTAACTCTGAGGTCTGCAGCTTATTTCAGGAATATTATGTAACGCAGCGGGTATCAGGGTGACTTGGCTCATGAATTTCATTCTACTTGGAATGGAATCAATTACAGGGAAAGTATTTTTGGCAATTTCGTGTAGAGATATAATTAATTTGAAGTCGTGATGTCTATAATATTTGGCTTTGTAGTTTTGAACTATAGATATTTTCTATGCTGATCACAGAGAGCCCTTTGTCAAGCAGTGGTGAAGATCATAATGGCTTCCTAAGCTCAGCATAGTCTGGCACGAGGCCAAAGAAGTTGATCATTTACTTAAGGTTGAAATCAGTATTTCCCTACCAGGGGGTAATTTTGGAAGTCTAAGGGGGGGAATAGAACTATAATGTAAGAATCAATGCCGTTGTGAATGTTTGGGGCTCAAAGCTAGTGGGAATGAATGATGTAAGATGAAATATAAATAAGAAATCAAAGGTGAGAATTTTCCTTAGCAGAATTGTTTATTAGCATTATTCAAAATTAAGTAATAGCATTAGTTTCCTATTGTTTTGTTCAATTAGATTTATAAATTGGAATTTCAAAAGATGTGTTTCTAATTAGTTTCGCTTGCTTCTTTTGAATAACAAATTCACAGGAGCAGTTGTACAATTATGGAATTAGAATAATTCTCATTATAAAGTTTTCTAATTATTCACAAAATAAAGTAATTATTTGAAATTACCCTTTGTTGCAACTTACTTAGACGGAATTGGTAATCTTATTGACAAAAGTGGGGTGTGACCTTGGAAAAGTTGAGAACCGCCGACTTGAATCATGAAAGCTTACCGCAACCCCATGACACATTGCTTGTCTCTGCCTTTTGGCCCCTGTTAGTTTCCTCAGTGAAGTCCACTGAGTTCGTTGAGGGGTCGGATTTCCACAGCTTGAACTCTTATCTTTTTCCTATACAAGTCGCCGACCAGAGCAAAAAGAGCACAATTTGCCACCGGAAACGGAAGAAGAGAGATAGATTAATGCCTTTCTCAACGGCATTAGGAAAATCGGAACACAAACTGTGGTCAGAACAAGAAATAGTTCACTAAATAACTCTATTCTGATAGATAGATGGATAAGTTCAGGCTTACAAGGTTCACGTTCTTGTGTGAATGCTTAAATCAATTTCTCATAAATGCTCTTTCGAAAGGCATGGTGCCTTGCGTTTTATCCTATCACCAGTTTGAACCTGGTTTGCCAATACCACTGACGATCAGGCTATCAGCACCCCCAAAAGTATTCGCGCCTTGAAACAATGAGTCAAATTACAAGCGTTGACGTTTTTTTTTTGTTGTTGTTGTTTGATTTGAGGTAAATCGATTCAAAGCTACCAGAGTTTGAACTCGGTTCGCCGATTCCATTTCTGAGTCTAACCGTTAGTCCACTAGCACCCATCAGTGCCTTGAAACAATGAGTCAAAATACAACCAGTCAATTTGGAATCCGAAAAACAAATTATTTGATTTGTGGTTAATCGATTCAAAGTTGTTAAAGTTGTTAATTTGGTTTCGGCCTTTCCAGCAGAGTGCTAAGTCATTAAGACAAAACGTTTGAATGGAAAGGAACACCCATTAACCTTCGGAAAAAGCTATTAGAAACTAAGGTTATGAAGTGCAGGTGATCGTGGGGAAGGTTGATATGCCATCAGTGCGAAATCAAACATCAAACTCCAATGATTTATTTAAATCAATTGATCTCGAAATTTCCGATAGATTGTTCAGAAAATGAAATTTGAATAATCCTGGGAATTTTAGCTTTTTTCTCTCTTTCTTCAGATAAATGAAGTCTCGTAAACGATGGATCAAGGGGCGTGGCAGTAACGTTCAAGTCCCATGACCTGTCTGACTCGCTACACCATTGACTACCATTTGCACGTCTTATACAACACTCCACGGTACATGTGCAAGATAAAATGGAAAAATAAATTAACTGTCCATCACAGTAAATAATTGAACAACTGTAGCGTCAAAATTTGAAGCAATGTGATAGAAATTCCATCAAAGAATGTCTATGGTCGGATTAAATTCTATTTATTGCATCAATGATGTTTTCCATTGTGAAAGATCAAAAATTGAGTAAAGAAAATAATGATTTAGTAATAAGTAGATTATAGAGAATTTATGTTTTATCCCCCATCCCCCCCAAAAAACAGTTATTTTTTACTGGTTTTATTAATGAAATCTAGATTCTAATTTTTAGAAAATGTATTGTCAAGTAATGATGCCGATTGTCAAAACTGTAGACAGAATGATATGGCCAGGAATGCTTGGACATATAAAGACCAAAACAAAAATACAAAGGCTTGAGTTGAATTTGTTTCTCGACCGTAATAAAAACAATAACAAGAGCAACAAGAACAATCTTCCCCTAATTAAGGGGAGTGAAATCTTCACTGTTTTTGTCAGTATATCACCCCCCACCTTTACAGTGATTTGAAATCCTGACCAAAGGAGTTTCTTTTTCTCACTGGGCTAGGCAGACAAATATTACATACATACGTGAATTTATGGTATATTTATTATATGTGTGTGTATATATATATATATATATATATATATATATATATATATATATATATATATATATATATATATATATACAATTATTTTGTCTATAAGATCCTACCTGAAAATGAAATGTATTAGACCAAATCATTTTCAGTGGTCTATGAACAAAACTTTTACATCAATGCATCGAAATACTAATATACATACTCAATGATATAATTCTTTTCATCTGTTGTTAAAAGGATTTTTAGACTTGAATCCAACAGAATGAAAATACTTTAATTTATCAAAACGTTATGATAATAGCATGTTCGCAATAAACTATCGATTTCATAAATGCTGTTCTTTTATGGTATACATAAGTGGTGAACCAAGGGTTGCAGAGGGATGGGCCACACCATAAGAAGGGAATGACACGAAGATGTATGCTGACAACTTTTTTATATTGTCCCTTGATAATTCTTCCCTTTTGATAAAACATCTCTTTCCATCCAATATCTCTGGAAGTTCTCTTAGAATTCCAATTGGACTTCGTGAAAAGGTAGGAATAGTTGGCAAATCCAGGAATATTTTTCGATCGAGATATATTATATATACAGATTTTCCCAGTTTTTTTTTTTCAATTCATACTTTTGGTTATACACTCAGGAAAATCTACGCACTATCTCCAAAAGTTCACATTTCTAGGCTTATGCCATCACATTTAATAATACGAGAGAATCATGATGACTAAGGAATAGTGTTAGTACAAAAGATCACCGAAAATCTAGGCATCTGGGGAAAAGAAGCAAATTTTGGGAGGAAGTGGGCTGACAGTGTTGCTTACCGTTCCGGCTAACATCATCGACTGGCTTGTTATTGACACGAATACACTATCGATAATAGTAATAAATGAACGGTTCAATACATGTGTACTTCGATGAGAGGTTAATTCATTCCAAAATTTTCTGTCGAGTTCAAAACCGCACTATTCAAGGTCTTATAATTCAAAGTGTTTTCTTTTTTGTTCAGCTTTTACATAATTACATCGATACTTCTACAGCGCTATATCAAGATCTGCTCCCAGCAAAACCGCACTTTTCAAGGTATACATGTAATCGTATTTTTTATTATAACAAAATGTCTGAATTCAAGAGTAAATTATTGCTCACAAAGGGTGAAATGTCTGAAAACCTATTAAATCAAAAAATGTCATCAAGTTAAAGGTCTCTGAAGTGTCATAAAGAGTGAGATATAGAGATACAGAGAGAGATACACAGAGAGATAGACAGGGGGAGAGAGAGAGGGGGACTTGGCAGGAAGAAACGTTGTTTTTGTTGTTCTCCGTCGCAGAACGTCGACGCTTTACATTAACTAAAGTTCCTCATTTAACCAAACATCAAAGGAATGTCTCTAAATAATGCTGTCTGCATAAAAGAGACGATGTATCCGTTCAATTCAGTCGGGAATTAAGAATAAATTCCTCAGACCTTTTTATTTTTACTTTTTTTTTCAAAGTCAACGATGCATCTCAGTTAATGAGATAAAGTAAGCCCAACTCTCCGACAGGTACGATGCGATACATTAGTGCTTTCTTCACTAAATAGTTCAAACCTTTTTGGAAAGCAAGCAATATCACTTACACTAAACTCTTGTAATTACACCACCTAAAGAATTTAGGAATCTCACTACAAAGAACTTGCCGTCAGAATGGTTCAACACACACACACACACACACACACACACACACATATATATATATATATATATATATATATATATATATATATATAAGTGTGTGTGTGTGTGAGAGAGAGTGTATATATATATATATATTTATATATATATAATGTTATCATTATTCAATAAGGTTTTTCGTTTGAATTTTTTCGGATTTCTGTTTTACTTTACAGGGGATTATTTTAAGGGTTTACAAATTTTAGTTTTTCGGATAACGCTGTAAAATCTTCAAGGGCAGTTGCTGACTGGTTCAATAATTGCATCATTCACATCTTTCACCTTATTTCAGAATACTTCCAGTTAGAAACGCCAATGATATCATGAAAAGAATAGACAAATTCAGAAAGTATTAGCACAGCGTTTCCCATGGTAGAGAGATTTTGCGAATCTTGGGGAAGGTGTATATTCAACGACCGACCTTAAAAGCGACATGAGCTGAGGTAATTACTTTTTTTAATTATATTTAAGGCGCTATTTTTAGGCCATAAAATCCTGCTAGCTCTATTAGTTGAGGTCACAGGATCGGAAAATGTAACTGATGAAGTTCAAACTCCAACGGAGGAAGTTTAATTTTGTTTCTTTCAATTCTATATGCTTTCAATCTATTCAAACTTTTTTGGAAATTTGTTTGTTTTGATAGAGACATAATCGTGAGTTTTTGAGGAGAGTCTCTTTACAATGATAGTATATATATATATATATATATATATATATATATATATATATATATATATATATATATGTGTGTGTATATGTATATATATATATATATACACACATATATATATATACACACACATATATATATGTGTGTGTGTGTGTGTGTGTGCATGTTCAAAACCTGCAAGGTTGTGGACATGACTTGGATAACAATATTGTTTCCCAATTGATTAAAGTACAAAAATTGATCATAAAAGTACAGTGTAAATTAAAGCCCCATTCAGATAGACAGAATCAACAGAAACTGAAGCAACCTGTTATCAATTTTAGCGAACAGTTTATAAGGATGATAAAACCATTGAATATTTCTCGCTATGATAGAGCATTGACTGCTGTCTGAAGTTTACAGCGTTGGTTTTAGGTTATTTCTCACTATAATGGACGAAATCTAAGATGGGTGTACCACAATTACCCGACAACTGGTCTTTGTGAAAAATTGACAATCGCCAGGTATGTTTTTCAGCAGACAAATTGGTGTAGTGCCGAATTTGAAGTTGTTTGAATTGGTATTTCTCTAAAAATCAAATAAGATTAATTTCTAATTAATAAGTGTTGAAAAAATCTTTCTCCATAGTTCCTATAAGTTATTTCACTTGAGTTCTACATTTGAAAATATGTTTTGAACAGGCAAAATCATTATTTTATCACTTTGTCTCTATTTTCACTTTTTGGATTTTCTTTGTTGCAAAATTGTCTTCTCTAACCATCACAATAAAATGTCTTTAGTATTACATTTAAGAGTCATTGCATTTTTATGACTTTTTTGTTTTAGAACGCTATCGTTACAAAATATATAGACATATATAGAGAGTCAGACGTCAGACGGTATCGGCACACAAAAATGAGAACTCTTTCGGTATGAATATTTCATCCAAATTTGTAATATATGACAATTATAGAAGGCTTCTCCGTACATCAAAGAGTTCAACAGCTTCTAAAAATGCACTTTTGGGACAGGCACCACATTGGTTATTTTTTCGGGGAGAATTGTATGGCCTATTTTCCAATGTCGTTATTTTAATTCAATTATTTTCTTTTTATGTCTGGATTCAACGCCGATCTACAGCAATGAAGATAAATAAAAATTTCAGAATTGGAGAATTCCATTCTCCGCTATCGTTGTTTACTTTCAATTTCTTCTTTACTTATCTATGCGTATCCGTTAACCACTTACAACGACTACACCTCTGGCCTTAGTTTCACCCCATCCTGAATGCTAATAGAAAATCTAGAATGATCGTATCACAATGAATTACCAATTTACTAATAACAACAGAGTATCAAATGACTTCACTGCAGTCACAATGTTATTATTACCCACAAAAGTAATTTATGAAAGCTACCAATCCAAATAGTATTTGGCGGAAAGGGCTCAAGATGAGTCCAAAATCTACCATGAAAACCCATCAGCAAAATGAACAAAAATTTGCAATAACTAAATCAACTCTCTCTCTCTCTCTCTCTCTCTCTCTCTCTCTCTCTATATATATATATATATATATATATATATATATATATATATATATATATATATATATATATATATATATATTGTTATCTTTTTTAGGGTTGAGTTATCTATGTATGTAGTGCTTGGTATGGAGGGTAGAGCAGATGTAGATTGGTGTACATGAAAAATTTAGTCAGCCTGACGATTGCACCACTCGCTTGAAACTCAAAGTCACGGCAAAAGACTGATTTTTTTTGTACACATACACACGCAATGAATCTAAGTTTTATACTAGTTTTGCATTCATCAGAAAATGGGGTTGCTGCAGGGATCAAGTCTCTGACCGATTTGGTAGCTGCTTTAAAGTAGTATTGTTCTTACCAACGTGTAGATGAAGGGGTTATTTGAGCCTTCGCCTTACCTCCGGGCTGTTTAAATGAAACGTAAGATAAACGCATAGTTAAAGCGGCTGCCTAATCGGTTCCTGTAGCAGCCCGATTTTCTTTGAGTGTTTATACTGTTTATGCCGGGAAGTACAAGAGACACATATTCTGTATTTTAACAGGAGATCAATTTCTGTATAATTCCAAATAATATAATGTATTTCTATTAAATTATATTGTTGTATTTCTCAGCTCACAAAAACTAATTCTCTGACCGTTTTCAATGAGATAATCAAGATAGAAAAAAATAGTTTTTATTAGTACTGCTCTTTGTGAAATAGTAGAAATAGCCAGTTTATTACAAATATTTATGACGCCTTTTATTTTTAAATTTGACCCACAAATAACAAGGGCAGAGCAATCCGAGATCATTTTTGCCGTATTTTCTTCAAAGGATTAAGTGCTTGTTTTCATAAATTTGACCATCTTTTCGATCACAGAAAATTATTTCACGCTTGAATCTGTTTGTTAATATTATTAGATGAGACGTATTCAAACAATGGAATTAGTTGAATTAACATAGAGTGACGTAGCAGTCACAAGCTTGGGAAACAGACCTGGCTTACAGACTTCCACTTTCGGCTGAGGCTGCTTACGTTCATATACAAATGTCCTAGGTGGGGCATGAACCCCCTCCAACTTTTGTAAATAGTAGGGCATTTAGAACTTTCTAGCTGTTTGAGGCAGTTGGACAGAAAAAGATGTCTCAGCTGATCTGAAGCCTGGATTAAGGACGGGGTTTTGATTTGGCCCTAGTCGCTCCATCCAAAACAGGTTATTTGTTACTGAAACAGTAATATGACCCCATGTTCGCCAAAGGGGAAATTATGTAGACATTCATGTCATATCTGATACATTATACCACCCCCAAAATATATGCCCCCTCAATAGAGTCAGATACGACCCACAATGTAATCCTGATCGTACATCTGGATAGGCTCCACCCAGCGTGTGTTATCTAGCGCAGAACCGAGGGTGTTGATTAGTTGGTGATGAACTATTCTCATCTCTCCAACCATTCTTCTATCGACGTGATGTAGCGAACCGGGCGCTTCATCGTAATTATTTACATTGAGAAATGTTCAGAGGAGCTGCATTCCTCAAATACAAGATTTTCCAGTCACCACACAAGGCATATATCCAGTGAATATCATCCAAACTCTCTGACCTTTCCATGTACCCGTTGCAAATTCCACTCGAACATCTTCCTCCTCTGAACTGCAGTTTTGTGGTACCGACTTCCCTGAGAATGCTTTCCTATTAGATATAATATGCATCTTTTTAATCCTGACAATATAAACATCTTGAAAACGTGACATTACTTTAAATCAACACCTAGACCGGCCTTTCATACATACATATATATATATATATATATATGTGTGTGTGTGTGTGTGTGTGTGTGTGTGTGTGTGCGTGTGTGTATGTGTGTGTGTGTGTGTATACGAAGTTACCACTGGAATTTCGGGGGAATTGACAACAAAATAAATACTTTTGTTCACTCATAGTTTCCATCCTCTCTTTCGAAGAACCCATTTCGGACTGTTCTCTTTCCTCATGGATATTACATTTCACAACTGGAGAAGGCCGTCGAATGAATGGGCCAAAACGTAGGATAAGCATCGAAGATCAAAAGAAGAGTCGTGATTGTTCAGAGAAAGGTTGATATCTTCTAATTCTGGAATGGAGCACTCTGGTGGATGGGGAATCGTGCGTAAGTCAATACATCGCTTAAGTTCCGCTTTACTGACTGTAGTGTAGGGATAGAGCATTTGCCCCTGGATCTGAAGCGAAGATTTCGATCCTATCTAGGGATACTGGATAGTCTATAGCCACACTGAAGAGTTGTAATACAATGAAACAGCCTTATGTGGATGACAAAATCATATATATATATATATATATATATATATATATATATATATATATATATATATATATATATATATATATGTTCATTCTATCGGGAGATAGTGGCTTATAAACAATTCAGCACAGAAAGATGTACAGGGACTCTTTGAAGTATGATCTAAAATATGAAAACAAAGGGACTCATTTGCAAAGTTGGGATTTAAAAAAAAAAGACAGAAAACGTTTTTTTTACCAGACTTAGGAAGGATTAAATGTTTACATTTTCAGCTGTTTATCTTCATTATTGCAGCTTGTGAGCCCGACAAATACATTGATTCTAACCAGCCAACCTCACTTAAAAGCTGAATAAACCTATGTCGACAGATTAGATGGCAGTTCTCGCTGACAGTTCCAAATAGATATGTATAACTGGAATGAACTTGGAACAAATTGTTCAACGGGAGAAGAGCAGATTTATGGAAAAGGAGGAAAACTAGAGGAAGGAAGCTTTGCATGTTCAAAGAGGTTCCATGCATGTTGTAGGATGGAGAGCAAATAATTTCCTTCAGGTCAAGGAACAAAGGAACAATTGGCATAAACACATGGCTGTCGTATCCTGTTATCTGAAAATGGCCTCATAAATCAACTGAAACCACATGCAAGACAGACGGACCCTTTGCAGTGTCTGACCTGTAATCTAGTCTCTCTATCACAGCCAGGTTTATCTGAGTACAATAACACAGTACAGGACATTCGCGATGATGATAACCAAGTAATAGTTACGGTTGTACCGAACACCTGTGTGTTGCAAATCAGTAGCAGACCTCATAAACCATACCAGAGCACTCAAAAGGAGTCAGAATTTATTTTAAAAGATACAGCGCAAAAAGAGTCCACACCTTGTATATGTATGAGTAAGGATGTTTGATTTTATTAACACTTGCAAATATATATGAATACATACATATATATGTGTGTGTGTGTGTATATGTATATATATATATATATATATATATATATATATATATATATATATATATATATATATATATTGTATCATCCACAGACAGCTGTTTCGATGTATTACATCTCTTCGGTGTGGCTATAGACCAGTACCGCGAGGCAAAATTAAAAAAACTTCACTTCAGACTCTCAGGCCGATATCCTACCTCTGGACTGCGGAACTATACAGTCAGTTAAGTGATATATTCATTTACACAGAAATCCCTAATGATTCATTATTGAGCTAAGAAATGAATTTTGTAAACAATCACAATTACTGTGAGACGCTTATAAGGTATATGTAGGGATTGATCTGAACAGGTGGGGAAAAGTGAAGGGGACAATTTTCTTCTTTTTTTTTTCCAAGTCAAATGAAACACAACAGAACAATCATCGATTTGTATTTGGTTTTATCACGATTCGCAAGAGATCTGTAATCGAAAGGTAATTGACATTTTGAGTTTTTCGGGAATTTAATTGCAATCGATTTCTATTGATGTGACCTAAACCAGATTTATGTTTGAAAATGCCTCTACAAAGCTTTCGAAACTGAGGTCTCAACGATTATGCTCGTGGGTCCAGAGATTGCTCACTAATTACAAGAAAACTTGCAGAAGCTAAAACTTAAGTCAATAATAAAAAACTTAGGGAAAATTTCAGTTTGTTGTCGTAGTTTTTAATGTTAATATTCACATTAGGTAAATTGAGATGGTTATTTTGGGGGTGGCAAGTATGCTGGGTATTATGGATTTTTGTGTTGATAGATAGATAGATAGATAGATAGATATAGATATATAGGTGTAAACATGGATAAATAGAGTCTAGAAAAATTTACAGCTCAAAACACCAAACGTTAAAAAACTTTTTCAATTGATTTTCGAGGATCATTTCAGTCACCCATTTCCCAATATCTGTCAATGAAATTTCTGTAATATTCCAAAATTTTCCTGCCACTTTTCCTGATATTTTTTTCTTATTGTACAATGTGTATATTGTGTCTTGTTGGGATCATCAGTTTTTTACCATGTAACTGTTTCAGAGATTTCAAAACAATTATACATATACACACACACACACACACACACACACACACACACACACACACATATATATATATATATATATATATATATATATATATATATATATATATATATTTATATATATATAATGTGTTATAAATCGACTTTTGGTCAAGGCACCTTCCATAATGAGCGTGACTGTGCCGATTTCTTGAATATTGTACGGGTAATCATTTCCTTCTCGTTAGTCTATCTTTCATCTGGTCATTTTTTTTTTCGAAAAGAGAGTTAGAATCCGTGGTTATATTATGAGTACAGCCCCTCTTAATAGGTTGAAGAAGTTTTTTCTCCAAAAATTCATATCTGATTTTGATTTAGGAAACGGACTCCTCCATTTTCGAAAATCACTTTTGACCCCTAATTTGATTGGGAGTCTACCTTCAATTTAGTAGCTTTAAAAGAGAAAAATGTATCGTCACTTTTGAGGCTTCACGCAGTGGAAAGGACTCCCTCAAATTTGAACCATCAAAGGCTTGAACTAGTTACCCCTACTTTTGACTGCTTAAAGCGAAATGCCTCGCAATTTTTTACGATGGGAAAAATCCCTGTTTGATTTTGAGTTCTTTAAAAGGGAAAATTACCTGTACCGTTCGATCGTTTACAAAAAAGGATAGGGTCTCCCTTCACTTTCGCCCTTTTAAAAGATGGAGTTCCTTTCACTTTACAACTTTCAAAGAATTATGTGAAACATAAGCATAAAAGAAAAGAAGAAATGTAAATGATTTGAAAGCAAGTTCCACTCTGGCATTCTATTTACATATTATATAGAAATATCTTCTAAAACCTTTTGGAAATCATTTTAAACGTTTTTGTTTTGAAAACCCAATCTCACGTCAATTGGAAAGGCATGCCAAATTTGGGCTGCACTCATGTTTAGGTACTTTTTATTGCGTGAGAGACAAGCAGAAAGACATAGAAAAACATATCACATGCTTTTTTTTTTACATTTGATGTATATATATATATATATATATATATATATATATATATATATATATATATATATATATATATATATATATATATATGTATATATAAACTATTAGTTTGAAAAACTTATGTTCATCAAACAATCAAAATTATTGCAACATGCACATCAGACAAATGGAAAAATTGATCTGAACACGTGGTGGAAAGTGAAATACTCAATTTTCTTTTTCCTCTAAGTGATACAAATCTTGGAAGAAAGCAAAAAAAAATACATCTGAACAATCATGAAAATGTATTTCGTTTTGTCGCCTTCCTTTCGCTGAATCCTAATAAAAAGCTAATAACGCAAAATAAAAAGCTCAACTTTGCCTCCTTGTGAATATACACTGATTAAAAAGAATGTGTTTTCTTTTTAACTTCTTCATAATTCTTTTAGCAGATTTTTCTTAAAGACACAGGTGCAAAATAAACAAAAGTTTTATTATTTATTTTCATTACACGAAATATAGAAACCTAAGTTCCAGTTGTTCAGGGAAATTGATGTTATTTTTATGGCAAAGAAACTTCAGTTTTGGAAAGGAAACGCGAAATCAAAAACACTAAAAGAAATATAAAACTGGTTTTTGAAATATTTTTGAAATCTTCAGACTCAATTACGACTTGTAAAATAACAATAAAACATATTTTCAAGCTTCTTTTTAATGTGTATTTTTCCATTTTGTTGGGTTATAAATATTTATTGACTTGTGATGTTCTCTGTGTTGAGTACATAATTAGATTTGTATGGAAAGAATCAAAAAATGGCCACAGACGTATCAGGTGACTCAAGTGAGATGGCACATTTATTGACAGTATATATATATATATAATTATATATATATATATATATAAGTGTGCGTGCATGTGTGTGTGTGTATGTATATATATAATATAATAGAAACACGCACGTGACTGGTGTCTTTCAGCAGGTGAAATGTTTGGGGGATCAATTGAAAAAATTGGTAGGCAGGGTGATCAGTACATGTTACATTCTGAACTTCGAATGTTGCCGGACAAAAACTGAGGGATTTATTTGGCATTAACATAAACTGCAAATCGAACTCCTAATCGAAAAACTATTATGAGATGGAATTTAAGAGAAAAAAACTGATTTTATTGAAAAAAAAATATATATATATAAAAAAAAAAACGATCAGTTCCCTGGGTACTCCATACATAGTTGTATACTTACATAGCCAGCCATACCAGCACAGAGTCATGTAGAAATGTAGGTTTACAGTATAGATGGCTGTTATTATTGAAGATTTCTAATATATATATATATATATATATATATATATATATATATATATATATATATATATATATATATATATATATATATATATATATATATATATATATATTTATATATATTTATATATATATATATATATATTCATTCATGAATATGCATGAACATGTAAGTTTAGATGCATATGAATAGACGTGTGCATCGATATTGATACACCTGTGTGTGTGCAGGGTGTATGTGTGTGCATATGAAATAATGTACATAACTTTGTTCCCGTTGGTGTTCCAGTCAGGGGTAAATTGAAGCTCGTCTCGACGGATGTAATGAGCTGCAAAAACCTACCCTATAGGCAAGACCCACGAGTCGATTCGAACTAAGAACGTCAAATCAGAAAATAGCAACTCTCAACAACAAAAAAGAAAAAGAAAAAAAAAACGTATATGCATGTGCATGGATACAAATATATATGCAAATGTACATATGGGTATATGTATTTGTGTGTATTTATATACATGCATATATATGAATTTGAGTAATGGACATTTTGGTCAGACGAAATGAATTATAAATTGCGTTATATAATATACAAACTTATCTGAAATGATTTCCCGTCGTTATGCAGTTAATATATCATTCAATTCAGACAACGTAAATAGAATAAACAATTACAGAAAATGACACTCCTCATGGAATCAAACCGGCCACCGATATATAGCCGCCTCAACGTAGAGATACACTTACAATTGTATTCAAGTAAATACATACTGTCACGTTGGAAGCAAAAAAAGCAAAAATGAACAAGATGAGAATTTGGGTTGAAAGTAATTCGTCCTTTACCTAATCGGCACGCTGTTTAGCACAATGGTACGTGAACCGCAGCGTTGAAGCAGTTATATATCGGTTTCAGGTTTGATTCCTGCAGCAATCAAACCTGCCATCGATGGGGTAGCCATTTCAGCGTTGCGATGCTCTTACCATTGAGCTAAACAGCCACAGGAATCAATGGTAGGTTTTGATTCTTTATTCTATTTAAATTCTCCAGGGTGAGTAATGGGAGATCATTTCAAATAAGTGTCTGAATTATATAACTCAATTTATAATCATTCTGTCGGATCATAGTTATCAATTTTTCAACACGATAACTGTTCCATTAAAAGGAGCGAATAGACCAATCATAAACGAGATTAAAATTCGATGTGAAAACAGGTATTTGGGCTTTTGCATTCCCGGTGAAGCTCAAAGAGACCTTTGAATTCAAGTCATTCGTCTTCTGATATTGTAATTTTACTAACACACACAAACACACACACACACACATACATATATATATATATATATATATATATATATATATATATATATATATATATATATATATGTATATATGCATGTATATATATATATATATATGTATGTGTATATATATATATGTATGTATATATATATATATATATATATATATGTGTATATATATATATGGATATATATATATATATATATATATATATATATATATATATATATATATATATATATATATATATATATATATATATATATATATATACATAGTAAGGATGCTGACTCTATAACAGCTTTCACCAAAACAAACGCCGAACACTTTCCTTTCAGAGAATTATCTGATAATGAAATACCATCCAAATTATATAAGTCCTCTTTAGTTCACTTAGTGAAGAGAACAACATTTTCGGTGTAAAGTTTCATCCGCGAATTGAAAGAGCACCTTAGGAATATTAATCTCAGACTAACTTTCAGCAGCAAAGGCCAAATTGCCTGATGTTTTTACGTCTGCCTCGTTTTGTTTGTAGTCCTTCTCTTCTATTCTAAAGATGTCCAATTGGCTCGGTCGTCTTTGAGGGCATTGGGGAGGGGACGAGTGATGCTGGGGCTCAAGGTATCCAATAGTCCAAACGCCACTGTGGATCGGAGTCTTATTATTCGGCTGAAAAGAATGACTCAGAGATCGCAACCCTCCATGGTCTCATAAAAATATACGACATTCAGATCTGAAGCGCTCGTAGCATACCGGTCCGAACATATCAATGGACGATCGGTATAGAAACGTGTCCAAATGGTTAAGTGAGGTTGTTTGAGGTGCACGACGGGAGAGTCAAAAGGTGAAATGAAATCGAAACAAAAGAGGGAAAAGGAAAGGGAGAACAGGGAAGAGAGGGAAGGGGAAAATTGACATGGAGGAGAAAAGATGATGAAGGAATAAAGAAGAAAGAAAAGGAAAAAAAGAGAAGGAAAGGATCAGAAAGGAAGAAAAGGAGAAGAGAAGCAAGGAGGAAATGAAAGTGGTAGGAATGCAAGAAAAAGGTAGAATGAAAACAAAAATGGAAGGAAAAACAGAGAAAGAAAGAAGGAAGGAAAGGAGAAAGAGAGAGGAGGAAGGGAAAACAAAAAAAGGAAAAATATGAAGAAAGAATGAATAAAATTGGGAAGAAGAAAAGAAGGAAAGTAGAAAGAAAAAATGAACAAAAGAAAAATTGAATCTAAAGAAAGAAAAAGAAAGAGAGATCAAAGGACATAAAGAATGAAAGAATATTTCGACAACTGGTCATTGTGCGAAAGGTGACATACGTCGGCTATATCTGGTAGCACACGAAGCAGGGCAGTGTTGAAGTATTTCAAACCGTTTGGGTCAGCGGTTCCCGAGTAACTAATATAGATAAATGACAAATTTATGGAACCTGACCAAGAGACTGACCTGCAAACTGAAAACCACGCAACGTGCACAAAAGAGAATCATTTTCAACATCACATGAAGGGATTGCAAGAACCCAGGCCGGCAGAATATGAGATGGCGAGACGAACTGTACAGGTTCAGAAGATATTGGTCCCATGATGCCCACGATCGAGAAGTGTGGCAAATCCTGGTCTATAAAGGGAATGTCTATGACCAACTGCAAACAATAAAAGACTAATGATCATGATCATGATTATGACAATGAAGTTTCCAAGTTTCTATGAATTATCTCCCCTTATTTCTGCTTGTAGAATTATCTCAATTTAAATCTAAAATATATAAATTGGCAACACTGGAGAAAAATATCTGGAGGGCTGAAAAGCTATAGCTTAGTGCAACAGAGGGAAAACGTCTTCATCTAGCAATTATGGCAGGCTGGTTTGCATAACCCGAAGCCCAGCCCTTCAATACATTAACTGTTTTAAGGGACATTGCCAAAATGTATATTTATCTATACATCAGTGATAATTGGTATTTTTTAGTGGATATAACGTGATAGCAGCCACTTTGAGGTTCTTATCGTATTCTGCAAACAGGGTTTTTCTTTATTTTAATCTGATAACACCTTGAAATGCGATTTTTCCCTGGGTAATTATTGTTATTTTCTAATAGCTCATGTCTAAAAAGGTGCAGAAAATGTCAATTATTTCCTTAAAATTTTAATTTAGTAGTCAGGTCAGTGTAAGTGTTTCTCTCACTTGATTGTAATTTTGCAAATTTGCCGTTGTCAGATTAGACTAAGTAGATGTCGAATTATCACTATCCTGATCACAAAAGCAGTGTTCAGAGAGAATAATTGACATTTTGTATACGTTTTCGATATAATCAATCGGAAAATAACACTTATTACCGAGGAAAAAACGTTTAAAAAAATACGTCGTACAACGATATTACAAATGTACTTATCATTGTCTTGTTTTTGTTGTTATTGGTGTTATTGTTGTTGCTATTGCAATTGATGCTGCCGTTGTTGTTGTTCTTCTTTTCTTTCTCCTTCCTCTCCTTCTTGTGATTGTTGGTCATCGTCCTTGTCGTTTTGGGGGGTCGGGGTAGGTGCTGCGATGGTGATCGTGGTTTATGCTCACAGATTGTTGAACCGAGTCAGCCTCTATCAAGACGCAACGGAGCGTTATGCAGAGCAGAGTCGGTTACTCGGAAAAGCACCCAGTTCAACATGGCCGACTCCGTTCGGGCGTGAAAATATTCTCGTCAAAATCGATACGGCCAAATGATACAAAGGAAGAAACGGAAGAGGATTGAGGCGAACAGGAAACTGCTACAACCAACCAAACTCTAGAAGCGAACACGGACATGAATTGGGGATTGGTCGCCACCAAGTTCGACAATATCGGGACTTAGCCTAAATGTCATGCGACGAGCTACCAACTTACTCTATCTCACTGTCTCTCTCTGTTTCTCTTCTATCTCTCTCCCCAGGACCCCCCCTCTCTCTCTCTCTCTCTCTCTCTCTCTCTCTCTCTCTCTCTCTCTCTGTATATCTATTTGATTATATACAATTATACCTTGAATAATGCAGATAATTTGGTCCAAAATTTCCCACACTGTTCAAGACAGGTCTAATCATATTTCAATGTTTTTTTCCTTTTTATACTTTGATATCCCAATTTATAAAATCATGTCTTACAAGTAATAGTTCAAAATTAGCACTAATCAGAACTGCACTATTCAAGCTATGGCTGAATATATCTATACCAAACTATCTCTCTCTCCTTATATACATATATATATATATATATATATATATATAGATATATATGTTTGTTCGTTTCCCTTTCAATATCTACACACATTCACCTTTTAATCAAAGAAATAACATCAATAAACACTCTGGCAACTGATCCTTCATCTCTTTTCAATTGGTACGTCAGCTTCTCTAATTTCTTTGTCTCGGTGTTTCTATCTATCTATCTATTTCTCTATATTTGCTACTTCATCCTGTGGGGTTGGCTAAAAGAAGGCGTGTACCGCATCAAACATCAGGATCAACTTTAGGAACACATTCAATATGTTATGGTCAACATGCAACCGGAAATCCTGCAAATTCCGGTGGAGACCATACCTAAACGCTTTCAGAAATAGGTGAACAACGTTAGATCCAAACGCAGCAGACGACTTCTACCATTATATGGTTCAAAGTAAAGCTAATCTGGCTGCATTTGACCAATGGATAATGAAGTTATTACAGATTTCAAATAGAGTTATTTCTCTCTCTCTCTCTCTCTCTCTCTCTCTATATATATATATATATATATATATAATGGTAAGTCTTTTCTTGGAGAATCTTTAAGAGCGGATTAATCATAAAATATGTGTAGAGCTTTTTTCTTCTCTTATCCAATGTTATTCAGTCTTGATTTGAATCGTCTCGATGATATATTGAGCACTTTCTATTATTCGATTGATGAAAGCAGGAATCTTGATTCCCGCATGAAGTTTAGGAAAAACGAATGTCATATACAATGTACATGTCGAAGACAAAGAAATAACGATCAAAATCGAAAAGTCAGAACTTAAGAAAGTAAACTAATACGTCTACCCAGGACAAAGAATCTCCATAAAAAAATTGTCAGAAGAAGAAAAAAAGAATCACTCTGGGTTAGTGAGCTTTTGGTAGAAGCTTTGAAGTACAAGATAATCTAAGTAGTCCCGAAAAGTAGGGTCTACCATCATTGCATCCTACCAATAGTCACCAAGGGATCTGAAACATGGATCTTAACCAAGAGATTTACCCTCGTGTCGAGAAACATGCAAGATGCACATAAGAGAATCTTGCTAAACATCACATTGAGGGATCACAAGACAGCACATTATATAAGAGACAAAACAGGAGTCAAAACTATCCGATTATCAATTAGTAATGGGCCGGTCTTGTTTCAAGAATCCCATACGAAAGCTGGACATCACAATTCACAACATGAATCTTGAAAGAACATACACAAAACTGTAAGAGGCAGAATATGAGATGGCGTGACGAACCAGGCAACAAATTTTTGGCCATGCAAGGCTCTTGATGGAGAGGTCAGGCAAATCTTTGAGTGGATGTCCACCGATAAAAACTGTACCGTCATTGATATACAAAATTGAACGACCGTGGCCATTAAATATGGTGGGGGTTCTGACTTTTTTAAAATCATTATATGTGTCTTTGTTTGTGTTTCCTATCGCTCGGGCCATACCATTTTGTCTACAGACTCAAAGATTGCATCAGCACTCCCCAGACCCTTTGTGAAAATGTTTTTGTTGATTTGAAAAAGAAAGGCAGTTTTGATTTTCTGAATCCAGGTATTTATGGATGTGTTTTCTCTATTTTTGACGTTTTCTTTGGGAAATATACTTACTCAACGATGGGTTTTTTTTCACATGACTTCAAAATTTGACGCTACGGTTGTGCAATCATTGACTCTGATCACGAGCTGTCTTTATTCCACTATTTTCTGAACTGGCATTTATTCTGAAGACATTGGAAGAAATATCTGCAAAACCATAACATAATTCTGGAAAGAATTGCAGATAAATCTAGGAGAAAGAAAGAGGGGGCGGAGGAAGGGAGAGGAAGAGAGAGAGAGAGAGAGAAGTAAGAAAACGCCTCGAAGATAAAATCTTTTCTCGGCACTGAATCAAAATGTCCTTCAAACCGGGTGGCATGTGTCAATCACATTCAGGCTTATTCAGTCGGATTTTGAATTTCCATACTCACTACTCTCTCTCATTTTTCTCTCTTTTCCACTACTTCCCTCTCTCTTCCCTCTCTCCCCTTTATCTCCTCTCTTCTCCCTCCCTGTTCTCTATCCTTTTTACTGAAATCGAATCTGTAAAAATACTCTTGATGCTCGATAGTTGCTTGAGCTATTTCGAGTTGACTGAGGAAAACTAAGATCATTATTCCACGAAGAATTCTAACTAACCAACACGTGAAAGTTTGCAAAATCTCTTATTTCATAAATCATTCGGACTTGCTTTTCTATTTTTGTTTGATGAAACGTTGTTGTTGTTTTTTAAAACAACGGTGAAGAAACAATCCGAGCGATTCATGGGATAATTACAATATATCAAACAAATACACGAATTTTTTTATAGAGGAATTCCAACTATCACGAGAAGAAAAGATTAACGTTATATTTCAACATAGCTAACTGAATGTTAGCCAATCGGGTACTACAGAGGGATCCCCAACACTTAAGGAGGGGCATCAGCCCGCTGGGGATAGCTCAACACCCATCCAATAGGACAAGTATGAAAATATTGAAATGAAAGTAAGGATTCCGTTCACAATCATAATTACATAGTAGGTTCTATAACCCTATCCTAAGATTATTTAAAAATTAGTTGCACTGAATATTCATCCCAAATTTGGTGTGCTAATGAACGGAAAGTAATGGTTCAGTTTATCATTATATGACATGAAAATAAATACCCAATTAGGCTGAAATGAACCAATGTATAATGGGAAACACAGTTATAGACTAAATGTATATATGTATATATGTATGTATATATATATATATATATATATATATATATATATATATATATATATATATATGAAAATAAATAGCCAATTCAGTTGAGCGAAGCCCTTGTTTGATGGGGAATGCAGTTACAGGCATACAGACAGACAGACAGACAGACAGACCGTCGGATCATATATCCACTTTCCCATAACATATATATATATATATATATATATATATATATATATATATATATATATATATATATATATATATATTAATAAGTCTTTTGTATCACAGGTGTATCCTATGATACGGTTGCACAAAATAAAACGTTTTTTTTTATGCTAAAACATTTCTTCCGTCTGCTTCTATAAGCGCTTTTTGAATTTCGAACATTACGCTTAATTCTTTACGCGTGTTCGTTGGCCCTTTGAAACTAAATCTTCCAAACTTCAGTTTATTCCCGCTCAGTATATTTGAATATATTCTGGCAGGTCAGTCGAAAGAAACTTTTGATGATTCATTTTCTAAAAAAAGAAGAAGAATTATTATCTCCTTCTGTTTCATTGGCAATCGCTAATAACGAGATTTTAAAATTTGCTATCTCTGAAAAACTCTCAATTAATTTTTTTCCTTTTTATTTGTTGGTTATATGTTGCATTGAACGAGAAAGGGTGTGGAATTTTATAAATTATAACCTAATCCATCTATAACCTTGATTGTACTGAAAAGGCTTTCCCACTCGATTGCTCTTTTACAAACACTAAAATATTTTTGCGTTTTGGAGCATCAATAGCACTTACAGCAACCTAGATATAAAATACCATGCACCACCGATATATATAGAGAGAGAGAGAGAGTGAGAGAGAGAGAGAGTGTGTGTGTGTGTCAGAGAGAGAGATAGAAAGAGAAAATCAGAGAGAAAGAGAGAGAGAGTAAGTCTAGGAAGCTTGAAACATTAAAGATGTATTTTTTCAATTTTTCAAAACCTTGTCTTTCCAGTCACAACGTCTGTTAAATAATTTGTGCATGGGGGGGGTGCTTTCAATTTTTACACAGGATAAGATGTCATGGCACTATGCTTGGAACTCCCTTGTTGGAATCATGAGTGCTTTATGATGTAACTGTTCTGGAGATTCATTTCAAATCAGTTATGTAACCATGGCTCCCCAGCAGGGCTGATCGGGCATCCTACTTCAGCTATGATTATAACATAATTTTTTATTGAATTATTTTAAGAACTGTGTCATAATACACATAGTTTGTTATATAAGATATCATCATTATGTATTGCATATGGAGAGAACTTTATACTACTATCATTTTCTTTTCAAGCAAAGAGCTTACTCACGTTGGATACCTGGAGGGATCAAGAATATAATATCAGATGTGATCCGTTGTTCGTGTTACTTCTATTGACTGTTCACCAACGTGAATATCAAATGATATTCTTATGGGATTACTCGTAGCAAGATAATGAAACTGCTATAATATAAAGGCAAAGGCTGGATAGATATCAGAACAAAAAAGTAGTAAGAAATCGAATTGTCAGAAAACAAAGACTCTGAAGGAGGAAGATGGATTGATGAATCTTCATAGATATTAGTTGATTCCTTGAATTGAATTTCGTACATACAGGTGGTAAAAGTTTTGATTGGACAGAAACCTTGAATAATCACAAATCAACTCAAGGTAGGGTCGGCAAGAATGTAATTTAAAATCTGACACGCCTTGTGCAGAAGAAGGAAGACTGCAAATATTCAATTCCATTCTAAAGGGAAAATAGAAAAAAAAAGATGATTATAGATATTCAGGTGTTTGAAGCGTACAAACATTCTCCCAAACTCGACGTATAAAACTACTGATATTAGGTTTTGAAAATTCTTGATTCTGCTTTATATGATTTAATCTTTGATTAACTTTCATTCAAATTAGGAAAGAAACTATTGAAAAAAAATATTGCAAAATGGATTTTTGGAGCATTGGAGCGAAGAAACGGTTGCTGGGATGAAAAACAAAATCGGTGGACCTAGTTCGATTTTTGGCTGAGGCTCCCTAAGTTAACTTGACACTTATGCTTTTAGAGAAGACAGGAATCCATTTCACCCTCCAGCTATAGCTAAAAATCAGGTCAGTTGGAGACCTTGGGTCCGGTCATTCAATCTATCTGAGAAAAATCTTTCTCTGACTGAAAAATACAGCTTTGTAATCACCATAACTGGTCCAAAGATTCGATTCAAATGAAGGGTTGAAAGTGTGGCTTGCAACATTTTACTGTAAAACCATATGCTCCACGATGACTCTCGAGGGAAAATAACAATTTGGGTTTATTTTTTGTCTGTAGAGAGTCTGGTAGGGGAAGGGGGCGCCAAAATAAAGAGATCTGACTCACCTCAATCGAGGTGAGTCAAGAGAACACGCCTAATCTAAATAGAAATGCATATGTATAAAGAGCCGAAACTGAAGAAAGGGGTGTTGGGCTATTTGAAATCGCCTTCTCAGCCACTAATGCAGGGGCCTCCAAAAGCTTTTTGAATAGTTGTCCACCTATTCTATTTCAACTGATATTATACAATTACAATTTTCACTAAATGTTGATGGGCGTCCCTTGTGAATCCTACCCCACGCCTTCAAATCTGTAGCTTTGCTTTTGGATTGGCTGCTCAACAAGCTCACAGACCGTATATTTGAATAGTTATGCCCACGGATCCCTGAGTGATACCTTCCATGATCCTTATTTGGTCCGTAGGCTAAGAAACACTCCACTAAATATTGGAAAGGGTCTCAATGAGTGAAGTCTGCAGGCTTCCAAGTCTCAAGCAACACCCTTGTATGTCTCTGTACGTATTTGTTGTTTTGTGTGAGTGAGTGTGAAGTGTATGCATCTGTGTGAGGAGATGCTCACACAACGGAATGCAACATAACTCGCGTTGATGGAAATTTACATATTTTGAATAGTTTTGTGTTTATTCAAGTGTTTATGACAGCGGATACTTGAACGAATTTGAAGATTTATAATGTTTCGGAGATAAAAATGGATAAAAAAAAAGATTTTATTGGAAATATAGAAAATGAATAGATAGATAGATAGATAGAAAAAAATGAACTTAGAGAGAGAGAAAGAGACAGAGAGACGAACCACCTGATAAACGGAGAGAAAGAGAAAGATATGAACTGATTGATAGTTGTATAATTAGACTAAGAGAGGTAAAGAGAGAAATGAAAGTTTGTACGTGACAATATAGCTAGTTACTTGAATACTTATATTAAAAGATAGGTATATGTCAGTGCGCATCTATCTCTATGTGTGTGCGTGCATGTGTGTGTGTGTGTGTGTGTGTGTGTGTGTGTGTGTGTGCATGTATACGCACGAATGCACCTGATGGTAGCAGATCGGTTGACCTTTGCAAATGTCAATCCTTTAAAAAGAACCATAGAAAAAAAAACGACAGAGGAAGTAAAGATAAAGGGTCCCATTTATGAATATCATTCGTCCTTCTCAAATGCTGGTTGAATTGCTTACTACACATACGCAGAAGTATATTTCCAGGTCAATAGTGCCAATATGGCCGCTGTCTCAGACGAGGATAAGACGAAAAAAAGCCGTAAAAAGAATTTAAAAAAAAATGTTGAACATGAGTTATTGACACTGAACTTGACTCATTCAAAGAAACCCCTCCGTGCGAAGATGTTTAAATATTCTTTCATTTTCTTTGAATATTTCTAAATACATTTTTGTATCATTACTGAATCTGACCAGAAGGAGACATTTAGTCGAGAAAGAATCAGGTTGTATGGCCTCGAGGTTAGCAATGTTTGTTTCATTTTCTTTTTGTTGCTTTTTTATCACTCAGGTCTTTCCAGTCCGTCTGGTGCTTCGGATAGCAGCGTATTTCCATGTAGTGCAGACAAAAGGTGTTCCAAGCCATGTTATACCCAGGATTCCGACCCAGCAGTTTTCAACTTTTTCAGTTGCTCCCGCTCATTGTTCGGTTTCAGTGTGATTTTAGTGTTTGCACTATTCTCACAAGTTTTCCGATTACACACTGCTCAACTGTTATCAATGGATTCCATCATTCAGCCGTTTCGATTATGAAAGACTGGTCAGTCGGAGACGTGACAATTGGAACAAGCACGGGAAGCAAATTCGGAAATGACATACAATGCCACCCGGTTTTCTTTTGAGTTAAAACGCTAAGCCTCGTCCATACACAACAATGAAAACTGGGTACCTTTCAAATATAATGATTTGCAAAAAACGTAAAAATACGAACATATATCATCTGTTTTTAAGAAAAAATTGCTAGAGGTTTTAAGAGGATTTACGTTGGCCTGGTCGAGAGTTCGCACAGGCCTGCACATCTACACCGGACAGTGTGTGCAAGCCTAACCCAGGGGACCTTTGAGGGTGCTAACCCTAACCCTCTATTTTATGTTATAAGAACCTTATAAGATATCGCTTGCTTTCCTGCAATGTTACATAGTGGAAGTTTTGTTTGGGTGGTCAACGCCGGGTATCCTTGCTTGTAAACAGATATGAATGCTAAAAAAACGGTGAAAGTTTTGTCCTTTCGGCAATGCCGGAAATCCTTGCTAATAAACAGATATAAATGTTAAAATGTGGAAAAAGTTTGAGTTTTTCGGGCCACGCTGATTACCTTTGTTAGTAAACAGATATGAACTCTAAAACACACCGACAGTGTTGTCTTTTGGGGGATGCCGAGTATCCTTGCTAATGAACGTGTATGAATGCTAAAATATAGTACCTACGGTATATCGATTATTCGATGCTCAAAACTATTGTTAGTTCATTCAATGATCATTTGTTTCTAAAGGATTGTTGTGTTAGGCCAAACTAATTTCGTACTATTCTATCCAAGACATCTTCTGCAAAGTGATATTGGAGGGATGGATTTGATCCCCATGTGGTGCCCTGTTAGGATGTTGATCGTTTGTCCCAGACTTAACTTAATCCAAGTAATTATCTACATTGACATGTATCTACATACAAACACGTTGCTTCCTGTGATCATCATCATCAGCAGTCTTTTAATGTCCGTTGATGGACATAAATGTTTCCCAGGATTCACTGTGCCTCTTTATCATGGGCGTTGTGGAGCCAATACCTTCTGAATTTGTCCAGTTCGTCCTTCCATCTTCTATTTTATCGGTTTCCGTTACGCAAGTTATCTCTAGGGATCCATGTTGTGAGTCGTGATGTTTCTAATTGATTCGATGATGTTTCGAATTCCATGTTGTCTTGAGATCTCCCCTTGTGAGGTTGAACGTGATTTCCTCATGTGCATATTGAATACATCTCAGTGTGAGGGTCAGTTAGGTTCCCTGGTTCTGCTCCATATGCGACAATCGGAACAATGCATTTGTTGTATACTCTTCTCCCCTAACTAATCGGATTTTCTCGTTCTTGAAGGTTGAGCTTGCTCAGTCAAAGTCTTGCCATCCTAGAGAGATTTTTGCTCGATTTATTCTTCTTTTGAGGATTTCGTTTTGTTTTGCTTGATTTCCAATGAAGGCCAACTCTCTCCATTTAGATCATCTACCATTAGTTAAAGGTCTTGTAGGTTCTTTTCAAAAAGGATGATGTCGTCTACAAATCTGACGTTGCTCAGATATCCGCTGTCTATTCTGATTCCTTTACTACCCTAGTGTATGTTTTGGAAAATCATCTTGAGGCAGTCTGCGAAGAGTTTGGGTGAGCTGGTATCACCTTGTCCGACCCCTAATGTGCTGTCAAATAGGCTCGAAGATACTGGTACGAATTATAATAATCGATATGTGGGCAATATGGTGAAGCAAATAGTACAATGCTTTATTTGGAATATCTTCCTTACTTTACTCAAACATGCACACAGACTCCCCCTCTCTCTCTCTCACACACACACACTACATATGCACACACACACACACACACACACACACACACACACACACACACACATATATATATATATATATATATATATATATATATATATATACATATATATATATATATATATATATATATATATATATAAAGAGAGAGAGAGAGTGAAAGGAAGAGAAATCTAGTGATCGGTATTTTTATTCACTTGTTTGGAAACTACCCCAACTACTTTGGATAGTGCCGTATACAAAGCAACAAAATAAGCATGTCATATGCTGAGTGCTTCAAGACAGGAACTGAATCTAACCAATTACCGAAACTATTTATATTGCCCGAAATAAAACCGTGAAATGGTTTCACATGTCCGTCGGAGGCAATACCCTGATATGCCACAAGATGCACGAGGATTTCGTCTTGCAGGGATATTGATGATGTTCTACTGTAACAATTGCAGGTTGCAACGGACAAATTACCAAATTGACAGTTTTGATAAAACAATGTGCTTAAAGCGTAGAGTATGCAATCGATGCATGTAATACCTTTTGTATGTTAGGGGTGCAAAACGTGGAAACGAACTGAAAAAACAACTTTTAGTCGCACAGAGAGCTATGGAAAGAACAATAATGTGGATTGCTCTAAGCGATGGAAAACATCAATATGGATCGAGTGATACTATTATTCAGATTATCATACAACAAAGATGGAGATGGGCAAGACACGCAAAAGAAGGGGTAAAAATAGATGGTGGAAGAAGCCAGCCGATTGGACGGTCAACACAGTAGGAAAAGACTTGACAAAAGGTGTGGAATGAAACGTTTGGCGGGAAGACATTACAGAAGTAACCTCAATTGTTGTCATCATTGAAGGAGATGCGAAAAGCTGTGGGCTTCTAACAGCTGATATATATATATATATATATATATATATATATATATATATATATATATATATATATATATATATATATATATATATATATATATATATATACAAAAACAAAGAAACAAAGTGATGATATTCACCCAACGAGCCCAGTATTTAACATTGTAAATATAACTATAAATACATAAAAATAACTACCGGTATATATATATATATATATATATATATATATATATATATATATATATATATATCAATTGTCAACATTTCGAGTCTAATGCATTCATCTGCAACCAGCAATATTTTTTGTTCTTGTCTTTGTCAACATATATATACAAACATATTTGCATTAATCAAAACACACACACACATATACATATACGTCGCAGTTTCAATTCCTGCAGCAGACTCTTTTTCTTAATTGTTTATTCTTTTTACGCTGTCAAGGCCAAATGATACATTCGACTTGTATTAACAGGAGATCAATTAGAATAGTTTCGATATAATATGATGCAATTTATAGTTATTCGGTCGGATCATATATCCATATTTAATATATGTATATATGTGTGTGTGTGTGAGTGTGTGTATGTGTGTATATATATTTATATATATATATGTATATATATATATATATATATATATATATATATATATACATATATATGTGTGTGTGTGTGTGTGTAAATGACGACAGAAAATATGTACACGTGTTTTTCGTATACTATCGTTATCATTGATATAATTTTTTTTCAAAGTAGTATTACATTCATATATATAGTTTAGAAAGTTTCACAGCTTTAAACACTAAGTATCAGAATGTTTCCTTAAAAAGAATTTTGTGTATTTTCAGTCACTTATTTCCAAATATCTGTCTATGTAATTTATGTGATTTTATTTCTATTTTTTTTTTATTATGTTCAACATATATTTCTTATATTCGTACAATGTATAATTCTTCTCTTATTGGGATCATCAGTTGTTCATCATGGAACGGTTTTGGGATATCATATGCCATCCAAGATGTGTTAATCAAACACAACCCCCCCCCATGTAGCTATGATTTTGATACGTAGCTCATGTCATACTTGTAATTTGTTTATTTTATATGGGGTATACACAAACACTCACACACACACACACATGCATATACATATATACATATATGTATATATAGAGAGAGACAGTTGGATATAGATATAGATAGAGAGAAAGGAGGAAGGGAGAATGAGAAAAAGATGGATAGATACATACATAAAGGAGAGTGAAAGATAAGGATAGATATATAGGTGCATAGATAAAGGTGGATATATCTGAAGCCTTAACACCTCACTGGTATGGAAGTAATTGTTTCCATGAATTCACTTTTGTTTTCGGGTGTTGAATCTCCCGTCACTCCGAAATAGCCAATTACATTAAAAGAAATGCTTTTCAGGAATCAATCCACGCGCAAATCTCACCGGTGTGGGTTTTCCGATTCAATTTTTCAACTTCCGCCCCTTCGCAGAGTTACTTCCTGTCGAAATTCATTAGCCAAAACCCCTTTCTTTTCCCCCTCCCTTATCCGACAACGTCCTTCTCAGCCCCTTCACAGTTTTCAATTCCACTCCAACACTTTTTAACCAATGCAGCGAGCTCAGGCCTTAATCAGGCGTCACGAACTTTTCAAACTTCCTTCTGTATCTCAATGTACAGTGTCGTCACAAAAATCTTTACCTGAAATAGAAGAAGCGCTTCCAATTGATTTATATGGGGAATATGAAAATCCTGTCCTGTTAGGCTGAGTTGCTCGATCGGTACAAGATACAGGAGGCTGGGGGGTAGGAGGGAGAAGAAGCAGATGTGCGTTGCTTATATAGTGATTTTCCACAATTCATTTGGGTAGTCACTGCTGGAGCACCTCACCCTTCCGATGGTCACTTATGGAGCTGAAACATGGAACCTAACTAAGAGACAGGCCTGCAAACTGAGATGCATATAGCACACGCATGAGAGAATCATGCTCAACTTTACGTGGAGAGATCACAAGATGGCACAGTATATCAGGGAGATAACGGGAGTCCGAGACATCATAGAATCTATTAAAAAACTTAAATGGCAATGGACAGGCTATATTGCAAGAATGGCAGATAACCGATGGACATCGTGACTCACAGCAGGGATCCCCACAGATCACACGAGAAACTGAGACCGACAGAATACAGAAAATTGTGGCGAATCCTGGGGAAGATCTATGTCCAACGACGGACGGTAAAAAACTGATGATGATGAACAATGCATTTGCTGGACTGTGTTTTAGCCTTTAGCCTCTTCTGTCGTGAAAGCGAAAAAGTAGTGCAGAGTGAAAAACCGGAAAATACCTCTATTCACATTTTCCCGTTTCAAAAATTCTTTCTCAATTGATCTTTAGATTGTGTTTTCATTAAAAAAGTGTCAACAAATAACTGTCACTTTAACATAAGTTTTTTTTCAGTTTTTATGTTGGTCTGGTTGGCTGGATATCTATGGCAAATAGAGCTACAGAGAGAAATATTTGAGCGCTTAGTCCTTATAATGTTTAGAAAAACATTTTTTCTTTTTTTACCTAAATCTTAAAAAATAGTTTCTTTATTTTATTTATTTATTTTATTTTTTTTAAGAGTAGATTTATATTGTAATTTCATGCTAATTTGGTCACGTAGTTTAAGTCTGGTAGAGTTCATGCTTCTTTTAATTGTTTTTTTTTTTTGTATTAGGACTCAGGGTTGAGTAGTAGCTTATTCACTTATTATCCGCTTTTGCAATGTTTTAATTGATCATCTCTAACACTCGACGCTACCAAAAAGACGTTGGTCGCATGCTCTTACCTGGTCTGACGAAAAATATTGGCCAAAATGAAAAATAATAAATTTTCTTTATATCATCCTTACAACATTCCACCTTGGGAAGACATTGTTGAACAGAACAGACCAACAAGGAAATCGGTCCTAAGAAATACATATAATCCGAAATGGAAATGAAAGATACGTGTATACCTCCTATCGAAATTCAATTTTTTCGTATGTTTATTGTCATCATCACAATCATCATCATCATCATTCTTTTAAGCATCCGTCGTTGGATGTTGATCTCACCAAGGATTAACCACACTTCTCTCTCTCTCTCTCATGGGCGTCAATACTTTCTGAACTTGTCTAGTTCGTCACGCCATCTCATATTTTACCGACCACATTTTCGCATATGATCTCTAGGGATCAACTTCGTGAGTCATGATGTCCATCGGCTGTCTGATATTCTCCCAATGTGGCCATCCCATTGCACTTCGATTCTCATAATGGATTCCATGATATATCTTGGTTTTATTCTAATATACTGTCTTGTATTGTGATCTCAACGTGCAATGATTCTCTCCTGTGATCGTTGCTTGGTTCTCTGTTTGACAGTCTATCTTTTAGTAAAGTTCCAAGTTCCAGCTCCATAACTGACTATCAGGAGAATGCATTGGTTGTGGACTCTTTCAATGTCTACTCACGGAAACATTTAATAGTTCCTATCCCTTTTCAAATCTATATGGATAGAAATTCACTTGTTTATTTATTACGATCGTGAATGCATTTTTAATTCATTGCTAAAAAAACATCATCATCATCATCATCATCATCATCATCATCATCATCATCATCATCCATTTTGTTGTTGGACAGGGACCTCTCCCAAGATTAGCCAGACTCATCTAGTTTGGATTTTGAAGAGTCAAAAGTTTCTAAAATTTTTAAACATTAATTTCACATGCAAAACGTACTTACGTCAGTGTACAGTGTTACCGACAGAAAATATATTTTCATGCTAGTTTGAATACCACACAATGCTAAGCAGCGAAATCTCAAGTATAAACCCCCCCCCAAAAAAAAATGCCATGAATCGCCAAAACATGCCAGATGCTAAAAATGGTCAAAAAGACGCCCGACATTGCCCAAATATTTAAGCTTGCTAAAACAATACCCGATGCATTTAGCACAAAAGCATTTGGCAACATTGTATATTATGCATGCATTTAATTTAAGCAAACACTTTACTGAAATGCATTAATAGTAACAGGAGTTTCAAAGGAAGAGAACTATTTGGCAAGACGTAGTTTCAAAGATAAGATATCGTTAACACTACTCAATAGCACTTCGCTCTGTTTCGTTTCATTAAACTTTTTTAATTCAAAATATTGGTCAAGTATCGATGGAACTATGGAAACCAACATCAAAGAGAAACACAACATCAATTGCATCACTCGAACCAACATTTTAAAACTGCACATTTTGCATCATTTGCACGTGAGGGTTTACTGGAAGGTGTCTTCGAAAATTATTTGAAGTTGTCTTCTAAATAAAATAAAAGATGGTTGCTTTCGAAAGTAATCATAGGTTATCTTTGAATATAAAAAGAGAAGTTATCTTCAAATACAACAGGTTCTACTTTTCATCTTAATTAACTGATATCTCTAAGCTCTGAAAACATCGTTATAGCACGAAAACTACATGTAACGGTTGAGATGCTTGTGTCAAAGTCTATAATTCCCCTAGAATAAAGATATAATGATCGAAATCGATTGAATTTGCGTAAAAGCGCATTTGTTTTAATTACCTTTAATGTAAAACATGTTCAAGACATTTCAAATGGAATAAAATTCACAATGCAATAATTAAATGTATTCTTTTTAATGAATTAATATTAGTAAAGATGCATCGGTATTTAATTGTCTACTAATCAATATAAAGTGAGGCTAGGCACCTGGACGATTTTCCCAGGGGTTGCTTGTGACCCTAAGACACCACATATTCGGCGCTGACACATCAGAGGGATCTAGATGTTGTCTCTGAAGGATGTAGAGATTGTCTTCAGAGAGAATTTGACTTTTTTTTTCTGGAAAGGACTTGTACATTCACCATTTGTAGTTATTTTGAATTGAGAGACCAAATCACAATATCAAGACGCTTGAAATGAAAACAATTTCAGATACGAAAGTGAAATGCAGCGCTTGTTTATATTTTAGACTGATATTTTTTGAATAGATATAAAATTGACGCTCCTTTCTTTAGGGTTGAGCACTTTTAAGTATGACACCTATCAACTATAAGCAACAATGCAATGCTCTTCCAACTCTGAAATGGAGCAGTCTGGTAGATTGGAAATTATGCATAAGTAAATACATCGCTTAATTCGCTTCTACTGACAGCCCAGTTTTGCTTAGGGTATGGTTAGAGCATCTGCCTCTGGGTCCGGAGCAAAGGTTTGGACCCTACTCAGCGGTACTGGAAGAAAATTCGAGTCTATAGCCACACTGAAGCGTTGTAATACAACAAAACAGTTGGCTGAGGATGACACAAGTATTTATTAATTGTTTTATTGTTATATATGTGCGCATGTGTGTGTGTGTGTGTTTCTGTGTGTGTAGTGAATTTTATAGACAACATGGAAACTCTAAAGTTTGGAAACTGGATCGAATTACATGTTTCGATTTGCTCTCGTGGTCAAACATTAAATTGGGAAAATTTTGTACAAAGACATCGCTTTTTTGTCAATGAAAATCATGAATTTAGAAAAACAGTAACCTCGTATCATCTTCCCCCTCACAAAATTCAATGATTCACACCAAGAGCCAACACACTCTGGAAACATAACAAAAATAGAATTAATCCAGTTAGCGAACTTTTAAGTTCCATTGTGTCTTTTTGATTCACCCTTATGTTGGGTAAATCTCATTCATTCCCTCACTATACATTTACATTGATAGATTATTCATGGCTGATTTGTTGTGCACGACGACTCTGCGATTTTCAAGAATTTGCAATATTTCCAAAATATGAGAATTATCCATCTTTTACTATCCTTGTTTCTCTTGGCTGTTGTGTGGGCCATGAATTGGGTCATCAAGTCTGGTCTTGAAATTATTACCTATCGTCAGTCCGTAGTTATTTGTGTATATCTATCAGTTATGGGTTGTATCTGTAGTGGTCATTGCATGATGTTTGTATGATTTCACACTTTCTGTTCCGAAATTATTGGGTGCTGACTGCCTGTAGTTTTTGTATATATTTTCTAGTGTCAATGCTTATTATAAGTGTGTATATTTTTCGTTTTCTCCGATGTGTTTTGGGTACATTGTAGATTAAATTTGAGGTTAAATATGTTTTTAGGTAGATAATATTACGACTTATCTATTCTTACTATATTAAAAAAGTGTTTTTCTCCCTCCCTTTTTCTCTCTTTTGTATTTCTCTTTCTTTTATTTTCTCATTTCATGTGTGTTTTTTCTTTTAAAATATCAAATTTTGAAGAGGTTTGTCGAGTTTCCTGAAATTTATACATATATATATATATATGCCATATTTTTATGTAATTTAGTCTCAGTATGTTTTTTATTTTTAGTTGTTGTTTCTTGTATTCCTTGATAATGTTATTGAACTTTTATTCTCTGGTTTATCTTATATCGCAAAGGGCTGGTCATTTTGCAAGAATAGAAGACAACTGATGGACTTCACGATTCACAATATGGATCCCCAGAGACCACATGCGAAACCGAGGTCAAAAAAATACAAGATGGAGAGATGAACAGGACAAATTCAGAAAATACTGCCTCCACGACGCCCATGATAGAGAAATTTTGTGGATCCTGGGGGTGGGGTCTATATCCAACAACAGTCGTTAAAAGACTGATGAGAAAGACGATATGTATGTATGTATGTATGTATGTATGTATGTATGTATGTATGTATATATATATATATATATATATATATATATATATATATATAATCATGGTTATGATACGTCACAATTTTCTACTATTATTTTATACATCAAATTGTTTGATAAGTATATATTGGCTCACAATGAGGACATAGATAATGTTCCATCAGGCTCAGTGATCTCTCTCTCTCTCTCTCTCTCTCTCCCTGTCTCAGTCTCTCTCTGTCTCTCTGTCTGTCTGTCTGTCTGTCTCTCTCTCTCTCTCTCTCTCTCTCTCTCTATATATATATATATATATATATATATATATATATATTAAGTTCCCGTAGATCAGCAAAATTTGGTTAATAAACAAAACTGATTCATTAATCATCTCAATGCTTGACGCATCTAGAACGTTTCATAGTTTTTTTCTATCTTATTCATCTTGCAGTGTTAAGATGGAGCTAAAATGAGCAGTCCAAAATGAAGTCTTCAATGGAAATGATTTATTTTTTGAGGAACGAAAGCAATGATTGCTCTGATATATATATATATATATATATATATATATATATATATATATATATATATATATATATATATATATATATATATCATTCAATGTATGTTCGTTCTATATTTTGCATTGTTTATCAGGGATGAATGCTATTCTGCTTTCTTTTGTCGGTGCTTCTCTTGTTGTAAACGATTTTATTGGTATGGACATGACATTTACGAAGATAGAATTGTTTATGAACTGGCCATCCCTCTCTCTTTAATATTTCTCTCCTTCTCTCTCACTACGTGTGTGTGTAGGTGCGGGTGCATATATATATATATATATATATATATATATATATATATATATATATATATATATATATATATATATAATGGCATATGTGTGTGTTTCCGTCGATGAATAATTTATTTCAGGCAGAATGTGATAACAATGAACAATTTTCTGTAGGAACTTATTTTGTTCGGCACATACGGTACTTTAGGCTGCTTGACTCACTACCCAATAGCATCGGTGCATAGCAAAAGTTGTAATTGAATCCAGTGCACACACACACACACACACATATATATATATATATATGTGTGTGTGTGTGTGTGTGTGTGTGTGTGTATGTGTGTGTGTGTGTGTGTGTGTGTACTCGGGCACCATCCTTTATTCATGTCAACTTGAATAGATGGATGAGGAACATTTTGTCAATCGTTTATCATTTCTTTCATTTTGTTCTATCAAATAGTAGGTTCAGATCCATACACACAACCCCTGCTCATAACATTTTGGGACATTTATTGCCGTTTATGGGTTCAACCATAATAATTATAATTCAGTACATATGTTCACGTGTGTGTATGTCTGTGTGTCTCTGTCGTTCTGTCTGTCTGTCCGAGAGAAAGAGAGAGAGGGGGGAGGAGAAGGTAAAATGAAAATGATATCATTTCAAACAAAAAGGCCTCTCCACTTTTAGATGTAAAATTACTGGCAAGAAAACGTTTCTAGTATTGGATTTTATCTAAAATATATAAATTTTCAATATCTTATGTTCACTCAACCACTTAAGGAACTTCTGGGGGTCGTTACTGGAACAAAAAAAAAGATTTGGAGTTTGGCCATGGCTGCTGGTGCTCACCTTACAATAATGACCTTTGGAAAGGTATGACCTCCCTCCCCTAGCCCTAAGTAAATTACTGGACAGTTGAAACCTTTCAGTACAGTGTAGAAATCTATTTAAGAAAAGTTTATTCAACAAACAGATTTTTTTAAAAATCAATTTTGAGTTTCATTATCACTAAAAAAAATGCCTTCTGCTGAAACTACAACATGGTCCTGTGCTGGTGCAGCGGTCCACATGAATATTAAATCGTATAAGACATATATTAGAAGTGTAAATGGGAGTTTGGAACCTTGGGGCTTGGCTCCAAGAGGAGCCTCCTCCATCATTTTGTGAGAATTTTTAGTACTAATGTAATAGTTTTAGAACCATTCATAAAGTTTTTGAGAGCCCCTTTTCATTGGGGACACAGTTGGCGTTTTCAAATTGCCTGGTAAACCCCATCAGCTACGCTTCTGATGTTTACTTCGAAGCTTTGGATGGAAAGAGTTTTTTACAAACTGTAAGAGATAAACAGGACAATACAGGCTCCTCAAATAAAATAATGAAATCTTGAATCTTGTTTTTTGTATAAGCGATTCTGTTGACGATCTATCGAAATTTTTGCCAAAGGAAATGGCTATACGGTCTTTGGAAATTACAAAATCAGTCATGAAACTCTTTGGGGGCAATCATGAAATATAATGAGAGAATCGACATTTTTTTATCTATCTGTGTATAATCAATGAGATTTGTTTTATCTGGAATCCCCAAGGAATCATTTAAGAGTGAGAGAGATAAAGAATTGGACTATTATTTGGTGTCCCAGAAGGGTATTGTAGGACTTCGAGAGATTAAGGTTAATGAATCTTTTGATATTAAGTGAAGAGTTTTCTTTGGACAGATTGATATATGGATATGAATGTACTGAGATACAAGGATAAGTTTGGTCAATAGATATTGTCAGAGTGCCAATGTCTTTTGGCAGCATGTCGTGGTAGGGATGATCATTTCGGACATTTGAATGAGAGTGATCAGTGAATGTTATTTTCTCGTATTTTGTTGGTCAGTAATTGCTAAGAGGAATGATTATAAAAAAACGAGCGAGAACCATAGAAAGGCCCCTTTAGCATGAACTTACATTGTAAACTAAACCAACAACCGAGGAAGAGGTTGAACTATATCTTTAATGTCATAACAAGTAGGAAATGTTAAAATTGTCGATCCTCTGGTTCTATCGGTGCAATGTGGTCGCGTGATTTATACACAGCCTGTCAGCCAGACCAGTTTAATAACTGAGAGAAACCTATATTAGACATAGATAGATCCATAGACAATGAAATTACTAAGATGGATAGTTCGAGAGATGCAAAACAATAATTGTCATTCAGGTGCCTACTGTAATGTAACGGTTAACTTTCGCTTTGTTGACTGAATCGATTGTGTTATAGATTCAAACCCACCCTGGTGCAGCATTGTTCTCGATTAGACTAAGCTTCATAAGTCATCATTTCCACCCCCTATCCCCCTCTCTCTCTCTCCGCTGATTGGTCTGTCTTCATATTGTTTCTCAGCTGTTTCAAGTGAGATTTAGTTTGTTTAGAATAGTATCACTTGATAGGATGTTCCTTGCCGAGTAAATCTATCCAATCAAGTGAACGCCATCGAGCAATCATTGTGTTTAAACGTGTGTCCCTCGATAAGATACATCTGGTAAAATCTTCAAGATCCAGAAAATCTTTTTAGTCTCAAAAGGTGGGTTTACAATAAATGCTTCCTACCGATAGTCACCTATGGAGTTGAAACAAGGGTCCTATCCGAAAGATTAACCCTCGATATGAGAATTGTTTGATATGCATGGGAAAGAATTATGCTCAACTCTGTATTTTAAAGGAGAAGCCGTCCGAGATATCAAAGAATCCATTAGAAAAAACTTGGACGGCAACATGGATCCCAGGAGAACATATGCCAAACTTTGTCCAGCAGAAAATAAGATCGTGTGACGAATCAGACAAGTTCAGGGAGTATTGGCTTCATGACCTCCAAAAGAGAGAGAAGGTTGTGGCTTATTCCGGGGAAGGTTTATTCCCAACGACAGGCGCTAAAAGAATTCAGATGATCATCACGATGATGATGATGATAAATGTGATGATGATGAATACAAAAATAACCAATTACTGGGATCACCATGGTACAGGGTGTTTTAAATGAAAAATAACACGCCGATTATATTAGGCAAAGATGCTAATAAGTACAGCAATTTATATCCATAAGTTAACTTTCATCGTGATAAATTAATTGTTTAATTATTACATCCATCGTTATGAATATCATGGAAATCATTTTTGAAAGACATTTCCATCATTTTCAGTGGTACTGTAATATTTTGTGAATCTGTTTGATAATAATTTTCAGGATCGCAATAACATCTATGTACTGAGTCAAAACGTCCAATCAAAAATGTTCCGTCTTGTATTGGTCTTTTGAGTTTTGGGACTTTCTGAATGGGACTTCATTGTATTGAACATGTTTGCATTATTTGATCTTACTACCTCGGCTTTTTTAATTGGCCGTATTTGTATCATTGGATATAATTGCATTGGAATTCATGTTTACTGGACCTCATGTTAATTGGACCTTTTTTTAAATAATATATCTTATAAATTGGGCATCCTAATTATACACGGGCCATATTCTTCTCAAAAGAAGAAATCAAACGAAGAATCATTCTAGGATGGCAAACCTTTGGCAGAGCGAACTCAACTTGCAAAAGCAAGAAGAAGCTAATAATCCTAAGAAAAGAGGATATGCAACCAAAGCATCCTCCCGATAGTCGCCTAATGAGCTAAAACATGAAACCTAAACAAGAGACAGACCTGCAAACTGAAAACCATGTAACATGCACATGGAAGAATTATGCTGAAACTCACATTGAGAGACCACAAGATGGCACAATATATCGGGGAGAGAACTGGTGTACGAGATGTCATAGAATCCATTAAAAAACTTACATGGCAATGGGCTGAGCATGTTGCAAGAATAACAAGCAACTGCTGGACGTCACGATTCACAACACAGATCCCTAGAGTTCACGGGCACAACCAAGACCGACAGATCAGCAGATGGAGAGATGGTCTAGGCAAATAATGTCCTGGCTCATTGGCTATCCTACCATTTTGAATGCCTCGTAAACTGGTCACCGGGTCTTGACATAGCTTGAAAAACTGTAAGAAGTTACTTTGCTGTGTACAGGTGAACGGATGATCCCCCGTAAAGTTTGCAGTGAAAATCCATTGAATGATTTTGTGTATTCTGTGACTGTTTTTCAGGGTACTTCTGGGCAAAACATCACATCAACTAGGTTTGTCAGTCCCTTCACTAGTGTAGATTTCTCACTCCGTACTTTCTGGCCTTTCACTGTTGAATAAGAGGAGATTTCAGACCTTACAATGCAATGTGGTAGCTGATAACGGTTTCGAAACCGAACCCGTAGCAGAGTTGTTTTGAAGAGTAAATAGAATCCTCAGATACATGCTTGAGGTCCCGATCGGGGAGTGTTTCAAAGAAGGCTCAGGTACTCTGATCCTAAAATCTAGATTTCGCTCCCAGTGACATCTCGCTTCTCCCAAAGTCATTTCGAACCGTGAACAAGAATAAGAAAGACGCGACGAAGATGATCCAAGTAGAGGCGGAACGTTTTCAAAAGTAAAAAAAATGATAAGATTAGTGTGTGAAGTTTCAATTGATTGCCCTGAAGGGGACAAGTGCTATTTCCCTAGGCAGGCTATTAGGAATATGATCATCAGGGAAATGGGATACATGCTGGATACTTTACAGGATCGAACTCGTATATCCATAAGTCATTAAAATGGATTCCACAATTAGAAATACTTTCAGTACAAAAGAATACATGCATTCTTTTCGATTCTGTTTATTTGAAAAGAAAGAATCGATTGTAAGGATCATTATATCATTTCTTCAATAGATGTTCAACCGTTTCTGCACAAATGTCTACGAAGATGTATGTCTAGAATGATCCGTAGTTCTTTATTTGAATAAAGCATCGATAAAAAAACAAAAACTGCAAGGAAGCATTAAAAATTGATTACCCATCCTTCTGGAAACGCCCTCACAGCCACTGACAGGAGTGGTATCGCCCACACAAAATCAATCCTTCTTGAGTTCATACAAAAACAATAAAACATACAATGGAAATTTTGCTCTTCATGTTCAAACAATTTTGTTGCAAATTTCTCATTGATTGCAAATTTTTCAACCTATTAGATCAGAATCATTACTGTATATTTGGATCGAGCTCATATATAGCAGGCGTTTTATGTATGGGTTTCGTTGTATATTCATCGATATAGTTACATAAGATGGAATGGGACACAAAGCCTTTTCGGTACGTATACCCCCGAAAAACAGTTGCTGCTGTTATCTGGGAATCCTCTAAAACCTCGCCTTATAACGATTGACCTTGTACCTGACTGAACTAAACTCCGTAAATATCTCTAACGACCGAGAAAGAAATAAATGAGAAACTGAGGAAAGGACTCTAGTATAGATGCAAATTAAGGTATCTATGAACGAATTTAGATGGCAAGTTACGAACCAAGATATGAATATATGAATAGACTTATCTAAATAGGAATATATGAATGGACTGGGGTCGATGGTGAAATATGAACGGATAGATAGATAGATAGATAGATAGATAGATAGATAGATGGATGGATACATACATACATACATACATACATATTAACGAAGACAGATAGATAGATAAATAGATTGACAAATAAAAAGATGGATAGATCGATAGACCTGAATAGACTGTGATAGATAGATAGATAGATAGATAGATAGATAGATAGATGGATGCACACAGATTGACAGAAAATTATAAACGAATTAAGAAAGATTTAGATAGGGAAAGTAGATATGAAGTACAACGGATGTTATATCTTCGCATCTCTAAATGTAGGGAAAATCACGGTCTCAATTATTGATGAATATTGATCCATTTTCATTAAAATTCAATCAATTCTATTCGATTATTTTCAATTCTCCTGGCGCAAAATGAAAAGTTCATTCCATGAAATCGATTGTCTTCTGCAGAGAAAACCATTTTCTTTCCCCCAAGTTCGATGTTCTTGAATTCAGATAAAAGAAAGATTTTTCCCCGGAACTCACAAAGAATCTAATCTCTCTGCTCCCACCCTAGGTTATATCTACAGGCACATGGGTGCATATGTGTTTTTTTACTAGGATATATATATATATATATATATATATATATATATATATATATATATATATATATATATATATATATATATATATATATATAAAAGTCCCCCCCAGG